>CM077082.1:39008804-39424479 GCA_039513925.1 Platanthera zijinensis
TGTAGTAAAAGAAACAAAATAATGAAATGAACCTTATTGGAAACAGAATTGGCTTCACAACACTCTTTGGGCATTGTACAAAATTATAATGATGCTGCCGGTAGCTCATAAAAAAAGTGTATCTTGATAATTAAACTTTATTCTTTGTAACATAGATAATATAATCATGAAAATATTAGCTGGATATAATGCCATTCTCTAGTATTTTCACCAGTTCGTATTGAATCTATACTAAAAGCCCAAAATAAAGATTTTTCCTACTTTTGCCTATTTATACAAAATCATGAACTATCTCTTGCAAGAGACCCCAAATTTCTGGACGCAGCATTGTTCTTCCCCTCATTCTTGGACTGTTCCATGATGAAGAGGATGAAGGTAACTCATGTATCACATAAAGTACATGTAGTATAAACACTAAAAGTTGTATCTGCCAATTTTGTTTTTGTTATGACAGGGAGAGATGTGGATGAAGGTGACATAAAGCACAATTCAGCATTTTGTAGAAAGAACTCATACTTTTCCAGGAATGGTATCTTTCTTACCTATATGATTTCAGTTTTTGGAGTCCTTCCTTTTTGACCTTCTTGTATGGCCATATGCTGACATAGCTGGGTCGCCCTTTTTCTTAAGTTTCTTGACACAGTATTACCAATCAAACAAATCCCTTAGGGTTACCAAATCCATGGGGATCCATGGATGAACAAGAGAGCAAAAATTCACTTCATCATTAATTTCCATAGCACTCTTGAATGAAGCCTCAGGTCATATTTATATATACCGGTTTAAGACATTGTGCTCCTTACAATTGACATTGCGAACTTTAGTAATTATGCAAAATAAAACTATCATGATGAGTAAGAAGCTGAAAATGTTGGTGTGGAGAGAGTTGAGTTGTAGCTGTGAGGATGGGAAAGCTAAAGATATGGAATGTTGTGAAGTGCATATACCAAAATTGTTCACGGCCGGTGGGAAATTAAGTTCATGTGGAAGATATCGAATAAGTTCTCCTTGTCGAATGGGAAATTTGAGATTGATGAAATATTGCTGTTGTGGGGAAGAGAATTCTTGGAGGTGACGAGTCACGGTTGCTGCATTCAATGTGAAGAATATTGGTTGTTATGGGTATGAAGAAGATTAGTTGTTGTGGGAAGCACAAATTGAAGAAGCTGGGAGACATTGCTATCAAAGTCGGAAACCTTGTTGTAGGAATGAAGGACTCTATTGATGAGGAAGACAAAAACGATGATGTTGATGCAAGATGGACGCTGTTATTGAAGGAAGGAGGGTTACTATCGACAGGGAAGATGAGTATGATAATATCATTGGAGAATATGCTTGAAGCTACTGAAAGAGAAGGAAGTTGTATTTGATGTCGATGAAGGATTAAAGAAGCTCTGATCTCACATAACATAGAACATTGTGATCAAGCAATAATTGGCGTGATGTTGTTGATGGAAGACAATGGAAGACCTTAGGGTTGGTGTATCCATGATGATCCGAATCCACAGATTTGAGTGAGAGTGAGAATATAGTTGAATATGCGTAGTTTATGTTTCGTTTATATGTATGTCACGTGATATGTAACGTGATTGGAGTCATATATGTATGTTTGCTTGAGTTAGAATCATTTTATTCTGTCGTCTACCTGGTATCAGAGCGTAGGGCTTGCGATCTCGATTTTCCTTCCGCCACGCTCGTACAGACACACTTCCGCCGCGCGCTCGATTCGCTTCCGCAACTTTTGATCCTCTCATACAACGCGTCTCTCGTCTCTAGTGCCGTCTCTACAACCCGTCGCTTCCTCCGCAACCGTCGCCTCCTCCGCTCCTTCAACCCGCTTCCTCCGTCTCCAGCGCCTAGGGCTTTCAGCGCGTCGTTTCTCCCGCTTCCTCTAGCAGCGTTCGCAGCCTTCAGCGCCTCCCTCCCCCCGTTTCACGGACGGCCCTTTGTTTCCTGCCGTTTTGTCCTCCATGGGGGTTGCCGGAGACATCGTGGTCACGTCCTCCGGTGTCCTCTCTGGCGGCACGATCTAAGGAACACTCGTAGGATGTGGATTCTTTCGTCTTGAGATCTTCTTGCTTGTTGCCTTCGAACGGTTATCGATGGGTGATTCCTCTGAAATCTCATCTTCTCCCCGCACCGGCCCCTCTGGAGATCCTCTTCGGAGCCACGACCAATCTGGCTCCTTGAAGATCACTATTGTTGCATTGGATGACACAAATTATCTTGAATGGTCCAGGACGGCACAACATGTTATTTGATGTCACCGGCTATATGGATATATTGATGGAACCATCGTTGGGCTACCGCATACCAATCCCTCATGGAAAAAATGAGATGCAGACTATTCCTTGGTTGTCTCGTGGTTACTCCACTCTATGTCCCCTCAGGTGTATCACATATACATGTTTCTGGATTCTACTTGCGAAATTTGGAAGCGTGCTCGTGATACCTACTCTCAAAAAGGCAGTTCGACCCAGATTTATGAGCTCACTCGCCTTGTTTTTGGAGCTGAAGTAGGGCATCATGTCTATCTCTACTTATTACTCTGAGTTCGAACGTCTTTATCAGGAATTGGATTACTTCAACACCTTTACTGATGCATGCACTGCTGATGCGCAAGCTCTTTAGAAGGATAAAGACCGCTTTCGTGTTCACGTCTTTCTTATGGGGCTCAATATGGAGTTTGATGTTGTTCGCCTGCATGTCCTCCACCGCGAGCTTCTTCCCTCTCTTAGGGAAGCCTTCAGTATGCTCCTCAGTGTTGAGAATCGTTGTCGCTCTCTTGGTCCCTCCACCGACCACTCTGCCCTTGATGTGATTGGTTGTGGCCCTCCTCCTTTTTCCTCCCCTGTTTGCAGCCACTGTGGAAAAATGGATATATTAAGGACGTCTTTTTTCGCCTACACCCTCATCTTGCTCCTCTCCTAGCCAGATCCTGTTGCTTCTGTGGGAAAGGAGGGTCACCGCTGTGGTGCTCGTCCAGACTAGTGCCCGCACACACATTCTTCTGCGTTTTTGACTGAAGTTTATGAGGACCCACCCACTCTCTTGGGGTCTTATCTCTGCTACGGAGTTAGAGGCCTTTCACTGTATGTTTGCGTTCCCATTCTGACTCTACATCGGTTGATTCCTCCACTGCCACGTTTGCCGACTTTAGGTATACCCAATGCTCATCGCTTGTGTTTTTCATCCCATCGTCCGAGTAGATCATTGACTCGGGTACGACTGATCACATGATCGACTCTGCCTCATGTTGTTTACCTACTACACCCTCTATCTGACCATGATAAGGTTATTGCTGCCAATGATTCCCTTTCTTCTGTTGTTGGCAAATGAATCATTGTTTGTTCTCCTGACCTGTCTCTGGCTTCTTTCTTTCTTTCTTGGTCTTGCATGTCCCTTCGTTTTCTCGTAATCTTTTCTCCATTAGTCACTTAACCGTGTCTTTAAACTGCTTCGTAACTTTTTTTCTTGATGTTTGGGTATTTCGAGATCTGGATACGAAGCGGTTGCTTGACAGTGGTAGGAGCGTTGGCAGACTGTGCTTGTTGAACCACCCGTTATCTCCCAGTCTCTCTCTCACTACCTATAGTCCGATTTACATGACATCCAGCACTGACATCTGCGTCTTGGCCACCCTTCTGCTTTATATCTTACCAAATTATTTTTGTTTTTAGTTGTTTAATTAAATCGTTTAATTGTGGCACCTGTGAACTATCAAAACATGGTCGTCATAGTCTCAGTCATATTTCTTTTCCTAGCTTCCGTTCGTTTGATGTAATTCATTCTGATGTTTGGAGTCCCTCCCTCGTGTTATCTTTATCTAGCTTTAAATGATTTGTTACCTTTAATGATTGTCATTCTCGTACTGCTTAACTGTATTTGTTAAAAAGGAAAAGTGACGTGCTTAATTGCTTTTGTTCCTTTCATCAAATGGCTATGACACAGTTCAATGCCACCATTCTTGTGCTTCGTAGTGATAATGGTGAAGAGTATGATGATCAGGGAGCGTTTGGTGTCTATCTTGCCAAACATTGCATTCTTCACCAAATCACTCGTGTCCACACTTCTACTCAAAATGACGTGGCCGAACGAAAAAATAGGCACTTACTGGAGGTTGCTCTGTGTTTGTTAATTGCCATGAATCTTCCTAAGTTCTATTGGGGTGATGCGGTTTTGACTGCAACTCATCTCATTAATCGTCTACCGTCGCGCTCTCTCTTCCTACGATATGCCCCTTTCCTGTTTATCCCAGAAACACGTTGTCCACACCTCTCACATCTCTCCTCGTATCTTTGGTTCAGTTTGCTTTGTTTATATTTATACCCCGCATCGAGATAAATTGGATGCTCATTCTCTTAAATGTGTTTTCGTGGGCTACTTTCCTACCACCAAAGGTTATCGGTGTTATCACCCTCCTAGACATCGTTGCTACTACACTGTTGATGTTACTTTTGGTGAGGGGAGTCGTGTTTTGGTCCTCGTCAGGGGGAGACGAGGAGTCATATTGACGGGACCTTCAACTCTCCTCTTCCGACAGTGGCTTCTGCTCATATTCCTCCTACACCTGCCCCTATTTATTCCTATACTGCTCTGGTTCCTCCCACTTATATTCATCCTATATTATATACATACTCTTGCAGACCTCGTACCGTTGAGCAAATACCGTCTGTAGATGTCCCCCGCATGTGTCGGTGCCGCTTCTATTCCAGATTCGGATGATGACCTCCATGTTCCCCTTGCTCTGCTTAAAGGTAATACTGGTGGCACCAAATACCCCAATTCTAATTAGATTTCTTATCATCACCTCTCTCATGCTCATAGAACTTTTATCTCATCTCTTTCCTCTATTGTGTTTCCTAAGACATAGCAAGAGACTGTTCAGATACCTGAGTGAAAACAGACTATGGAAGAAGAGACATGTGCTTTAAAAAAAAATGGAACATGACAACTCTCGAGTCTTCCCCCTGAGAAGCGAACAGTTGGATCACGATTGATTTTCCTCCGTTAAGTAGAATCAAGATGGGGGTGGAGTGATATAAAGCACGTTTGGTTGCTCAAGGGTATACCCAAACTCAAGGAATTGACTATCAAGAAACATCTTCCCCCGTTGCAAAGATGAACTCTCTTTGTGTGATCCTCTCTTGTGTTGCGTGTCTTGGATGAGAGTTACACTTAATGTCAAGAATGTCTTCCTGCATGGTGATCTGGAAGAAAAAGTCTGCATGACCATTCCATTTACTAAAGGAGGGTCCAACGGAAAGGTCTGCCATTTGCAGAAATCTCTATATGGCCTGAAACAATCCCTTAGAGCCTGGTTTGGACTGCTTAACAAAACCATGCTACAATTGGGTTGTATTCAAGGACAAGTTGATCATACTCTCTTCATCAAGAGGAGAGGAACTCAAATATCGATTCTGATTGTATACGTGGATGATATCATCATTACAGGAGATGACCTGGATGAAATCATGCGCTTGAAAGAACAGTTGGGCAAAAAATTTGAAGTCAAAGATCTGGGAAAGTTGGAATATTTCTTAGGGATTGAAGTTGTGGGGTTTTGTCGGAGGATCTTCATCTCTCAGAGAAAGTATACCTTGTTCTTTTGGAGGAAACCGGTATGCTTGAGTGTGCTCCTGTGGATACACCTATTGAGGCTAATCACAAGATTGATGTTGATATTAGAGGGGAGAAGACTGACATCTCAAGATACCAACGATTGGTTGGGAGACTTATATACTAATCTCATACTCGCCCAGATATTACGTATTCGTGGTGTCCTAAGTAGATTCATGCGCTCCCCCACAACTCGCCAACAACAGGCTACATATTGAGTATTGAGATACCTCAAGAAGTCTCCAAGAAGTGACATTTTGTTCTCTGCAAATCAACCTTTAAAAATTGAAGTGTTTATTGATGTTGATTGGGCCAATCACCAAGAAGACAGAAAATCCACTACCGGGTATTGCCATTTGGATGGACATCTAGTATCGTGGAAAAGCAAAAACAAAATGTTGTTGCTCGCTCGAGTGCCGAAGCGGAGTATAGGGCTATGACACGAGTAATGCGAGGGGTTGTGGTTGAAGACAATTCTCCAGGATATGGACTCCAGGTGAACAAACCTATTACCATCTATTGCAACAATAAAGTTGTCATCAATATTGCTCGCAATGCAGTTCAACATGATAGGATGAAGCATGTTGAAATTGACCGACATTTTATCAAAGATCACCTAGACAAGGGAAATATTTGTACAACTTTTGTGAATTCTCGTGATCAATTGGTCGACGTATTCACGAGGGAAATATTTGTTCAATGCAATTTCTCATATTTCTTTGTATTTTTTTTTATTCATACCTGGCCGATCAGAGCCCACTTTCATGTTCCGTGCACTTTCTCATATTTTTTTGTATTTTTAATTATTTTTATTCATATGATGAGATTTAGGTTAAATAATCTGATCTAGTGATCTGAGTTATTAGATGTATTTAACTCCCTGTCTATTTGTAAGCATTGGATACTAGGGCTTAGGGATCATTGTTTGGTTTATTCTAAGAGGAACGTAGGTTGACCATGGGTGTCGAAGTCCACACCACACAAGGAGGTGTCAATTCCTCCTTCATGTTTCCTTCACGCCTACAGTTAACTAATTGTCCACTGATGTTGCTTCCCATCTCAACGATCCCCTCCACTCGACCACGCTATTATCACTACCTCTCCCTCAACCTATCTTCGAACACTACAACCTTCTTGGGCCCACCCTTCCATTTCCTAGCCATACTACTACCCCTCTACCCTAACCGAGAACTGCCGCCCACTCTCGAGCCCCCATTCCCCTTTACTGAGTCTCACCTGCACCAAAGAGTCTCCCTTTTCAAAATGTGTTTGGCTCTCATTCTCGCTCGCTTTAGTACCTGTCTGGAAGTGATTGGTCATATGAAATTTGACCTTTGAAATTTCATTAAAATCGTCACCCGTGATAATGATGTCGGCAATATGCATAAGCAGAATCACTCTTCCCCCTTAGCGATGATGGATAAAAATACAAAAGCCAGCAAGTGGGGTCGAAAAAAAATCTAAACAACTTGGATTTTTCAAAGCAAACATGTGGTGATACAACAAGAGATACCAAGAGTCCAAGACCATAATGGTGACATGAGAGAGAATCCCCCATAGTCTCATAGTCAAGTGGTTGTTGCATTTAGATAGTCTTAACTCTCAAATAGATCATTGTTGAGGACTATGTTATTAAAGACGCGCCTCGGGCGTGCCTAAGACTCAAGGCTCATCAAGCTCAGAGGTTTGCGCCTCCGTGCGCCTTATTTGTGCCTTTGGAATATAATAGGCACACCTGAGTGAGATTTTTGATGTAAATTTTTTAAATTTTTTCCTTCAAAAAATAGGAAAAAAATAATGTAAGAGCTCAATAATTTTTTATTGATTTAATGTTTATAAAAGATAATTATGCGTTGAGACTTAAATATGATGCAAGTGACAACATTGATTTTATTTTTTAAGAGATATGAATGATGGTAATGAATGATTAATTAGTAGACTTGATGAAGAATTTGATCGAGCAGTTGAACTGATGTTTGGTGCGGATTATATAAAATGGATGTGGTTGCACCTTGCCTTCGTTAGGCGCGCCTGCGCCTTGAGCCTTACACCTAGGCTCCAAGACCCATTTGCGTCTTGGTGCGCCTTTAATTACTAAGGTACCTGATGAGTTGTGTTTTTCATTCCATTCTATATTGCATGACCATGTTGTAATTTTTTGTGATATTAAGTTTCATAGTTGATCATACATGTATTGTTTATTCGCCATGAAATCAATTCTATTGCCCTTGTTTTTTTTGCAACTTCATGTACCCCTAAATTGAAATCGTTATACTCAATTGTTATTTCATTGTAAGTTTAAAGTTGATTAATGTGAGCTGGTGTTGGATGCCATTTCCCGATGAATCATGTAGTTGCATTACACTAGTATTAGGGTAGTGCTAGCCTTAAGTAGAGCTAATAGTCTCCGGTGTGGCAGCTCCAAAACGCAGGTTTGGACAAAAGCTGTGTTTGCTTCGGCGAATGGATAAAATGACGCTTTTTAAAATAAGCTGCCTATACGTATTCTCCCAACCGCAGCTCCAAGCTCCATTCCATCCGCTCCACACCACATCCTCCCTGATTTCTCGTGATACCCCCGTGCCCGCCCTTCTCCTTCTTTCGCTGATTTCTCGCAAGAGCGGGCGCCGCAAACAAAGCGAATGAGAGAGATCGGGGAAAAATGTCTTCCAAGCTCAGATTAGAGGAGATCCGCACCTAGTGTGGACTCGACGCTAGAGGCACCATGGCCATGCTCGTAAGCGTCCTTCCTCCCTCCTCACTCTCCTCACTATAATCCTAGACCCCTTGAACTCATTTGTTTTGATTCCACGTCAGAGGCTTGTTCGCAGTGCAGATCCTCTTTTCTGCAGCAGCATTTTTTTTGTTTTTTCACTTAAGCATGCTCTTTTCTGGGTTTTTTTCACTGCAGCATCCTCTTTTTTTTCACTGCAACATCCTCTTTTTTAAAAAATTTCCCGCTGCAAGATCAGATACTGTATTTCTTGTGATAATGCTTCCAAACCGCATCCGCAATAGTGTTGTGTTATGATCCTCCATTAGTTTTCTTATTATATTATTGTTAGTCATATATCAGTTGAGTTGAGTCGAGTCAATGTATCGAGTTATGTTGTAGTGAGTCATAGTCGTTGTTATTACCGTCATTATAACGTTTAAGTGTTTTTAATATTTTTATGCGTCTTATGTAATTACGGTGTTGTCACCCGGGATCCTATAAATAGTCTCTTAGTGTCATGTAGGAAATTAATGAATGAATGAATGAAATTTTCCTTTTTATTTCTTTAATTTCCTCTTCCTCTCTCTCTCTCGTAGCCCTCTCCTTTAGGGTTTTTTCTTCTTCTTCCCCCAAGCTTCTTCTTACTTTCTCTTCTCCACCATTCTAAGGCTTGCCCCTTGTATCTCTTACCTCCAACGATCTCAACAAAACAAGCCCATAACATCTTGGTATCAGAGCTCTCCTTCCTCGACTAAATACTTATGATGTCCACTTGTAGCGAGGAGCAACTTCAAACCAGCCGCACAACATTCACGTCGTCGTCTAGCCCACCGCAAAGCCTTCCCGAAGAGCCTCCGCTATTCCTTCCGCCGACGCAGTGCCTTCCTCCCATCATTGTCGTCCTTCTGCCGACGCAGTTCCATCCTTCCGTCGTGGTCATAGCCGGGCTTCCACACCTCAAGCACGACGCTCCTCTCTGCTTCATCCCCGTCACATTCAAGCCGGAAACCAACCCCGAGCCGCCCATTTCATCATGCTCACCAGCAAATCCCGTGTCAGTACCATCGATCCTGTGCTAGCGTCCTCACTCCCGCGCCAACGCCATCGCTCTCGTGCCAGCGGCTCTTCATCCACGCCTTGCGTCAGTCCCACGAACATCAGCGCCTCTCGGGCAGACTGCCCGCCTTTTTTTCCTGCACGCCTACTTGATTGTTTAAATTAATTCTTAATTGAATTAATTTGTAATCATTTATTTACGATGGATGTGCAACTTCGTGACAAAAATAAGGACCGCTGATGAAATCGTACTTTGTTCGATGTTGTGGAAGATGTTTATGTCATTTCAGACAACCATATCTCGCCTCAACACTACACTTGACAAATTTGTGACTTTGGAACACTTCAGCATTCCGCATCTTCCCGTGTCGCAACCCTCCCAGCCCATGCATGTTGTCGCCTTTGTCTCCCCAGCTTGCCCACCGTCGAGACTGCCAATTACTTCAATTGACTCTCCACCGCTCGCTGATGTTCTTCATGCTCCACCTTCACCTTTGCTGACTTATCCTCCAATGTTTCCCGCAGCCGCCCTCTCGGCCCATTCTGACCGCCTCCTGAGGTTGCTTCTTCCCCCGGCCGTTTTGTCGCCTGCACCCCCGACCCCTGCCTTGTTGGTTCCTCCAGCCACGTCGTCTTCCGCTCTGTCGGCCCCCGTTCCGCCGGTTTCCGCTCCGCCGCCTTCGACCACTTCGCTACCTCTGATGTCGGCCACTTTGATCGCATTGTTGTTGCTGCATTGCACCTCAACGTTGGTCCCGCCGGTTTCCTTCATTCCGCCGGCCGCTTTTCCCTCAGCCATCCTGCCATTTCTGCCTTCTACCGCTCCACCGGACCAGCCGGACCCACTACTTCAGCCGCTTGTCCTTCCGACGGCACCGCCGCTACACCTCGTTGCCAATTCCACAGCGACACGCTACGAAACGCTATTTTGGTGCGAGATCAAGGAGCCAGAGGGGCCGTTCATCTTACTAGAGATCTAGCGCTTGGACAAGCTCAATTTGAAGGACGGGTGGAGTGTTATGGTTCTCCGTCAGTTATCTTATTATATTATTATTATTGTCATATATCGGTTGAGTCGAGTCAATGTATCGAGTTCTGTTGTAGTGAGTGATAGTCGTCATTATTAAAGTCATTGTTACGTTTAATTGTTTTTAATATTTTTATGTGTCTTATGTAATTACGGGTTTGTCACCCGGGGTTTTATAAATAAGCCCTTAGTGTCATGTAGGAAATTAATTAATTAATGAAATTTTTCTTTATCTCTCTAACTTCCTCTCCCTCTCTCTTCAAGCCCTCTCCTCTAGGGTTTCGTCTTCTTTTTCCCCCAAGCTTCTTCTAACTTTCTCTTCTCCTCCACCATTTTAGGGCTTACCCCTTGTATCCCCGAGTTCCAACGATCTCAACAAAACAAGCCCATAACATGTTTATGAAAATGTGTTGTGTTGTCTCGACACTATAACAGCAATATCATTTCAAGGCCAGTAAAAATCCCTTCTCTTGTATTTTGGAGTCCACTGGTAAAAAAATCTTTGTATAACCTCCAAATAAAAAAGATATTTTAACTGGTAGGTTCGGACTATCATGGAGTTCATCTAGCAAAAATGATATTAAAGTATATTGAGAGAGTTTTAAAATTATGGATGTTTATATCTTTGGTTCTTTTAGTGATATGGACCCATTTTAAGTGTTATTGTGTGTGTGAGTATGTGTATGAGTATGAGTTATATGTATGTGTATGGTATGTGTGCATTCTTGTCATGGCGTCAAGGCGACCGCTGAGCGCCTGGACGCTTAGGCGACAAGTCGGACGCCTAGGCGACAATAAGACGAGCAAGTCGCAAGGCAACAACTTAATATAAAAAAATCTAATGCAGGCTATAGACAACGGTTATTATAATAACCGTTGTCTGTTATTATAATAACCGCTATCTAAAATTTTATTTTTTTTAATTTGACAGATTGTTTACCAACACACAGACACGCAGATTGTTACTTTATAGCAATAAACACAGATTCTGATATTATGATATCTCAAATTTTCAAATTTCAATATATTTATACTATTAGGCAGTACGCAACTAAGCACACAGGTTCTAAATCTTCTGATATCATGTTCATGATATCTTCATATCTCAACACATTCATACTATGAAGTAGCAAACACAAAGGTTTCGATATCATGAATTCATGATATCTCAATTCTCAATACATTCATACCATGAAGCAGTAAGCAGAAAGAATAAACAATGTCACTCAATACAGACTTCAGAAAAAGAAATAACATAAAAGTGAACACAAAAATATCATAGTATAGTATTATGATCAAATCTAAAATGTCTTCATCATACACAATAGCATATTAGCTTGAATAATGTTTTTAACAAACTTTAAATAATCATAAAAGATCAAATATAATCATCATCTAGTAAGCTGTCATTGGCATTACATGTGCTTGGTTGGTTTAGGTACTCGTCATTTGCCCATAATTATCATCAATATCTTTATCATCATTGGCAAATCCAAAATGATCAAAATCTTTATCTCCTTCAGTTATTAGTTGAAGATTAGCTCCAGCTCCACTTTGTAAATTTCGAGGCTCAGTTCCAATAGCTATCTCTATAGCTTCCCATGTGAGATTATCATCATAAAAAACTAGAGCATTCTCTGGTTTGCTCATCATCCACTCACCACTCCAATCTAGCTAATCAAGCACTAAAGAGTTGTAATTTCTTCCCTTTTTCACATCTTTCTTGGAATCGTGCTTGTAGACGACGATTATATTGGATGTATACAAGATCATTAAGCCTTTGATGCTCTAATCTATTTCTTTTATTTGTGTGAATTTAAATCAAGATAATTGCAAACTTATTATTAAATATAAAAATATTAAATTTTATATTAAATATTTGTATACTTACAAATTCAAAAATACTCCAGTTGCGCTCACAACTAGAAGAAGAAGAACATAAGTCAAGTATGTGCAATACTACCTTTGTAAGGTCAACATTCGGTCCTTCATGTGCACCCCACCAATTCACTATTTAAAGATCATGTTCATTTGTTCTACTTCTACACAAGTATGAAGTAAGTCAAGTTACTCAATATGTTACATAAATAGATCTACAATAAAAAACTATTTATCAATCATAAATCATGTAGCACAATTAGTGATTATATAATCACAAATCTTATTTCAAATATTATCAATTTTTTCCTACGAAAATTGCATCACTCCATCATAAATCTGTAATAAAAAAATATTTTTTTAAAATCAATTCAACAGAATTATTATCATTTATCAATCTACATGCACTTAACTTACCAATGATGACATTGGCATACTTCTAAGAGTATCAACTACGTCAATCATGTAGCACGTGATATAATACACATATTGAATATTATCTCGTTGTTTTGGGCATTAAAAATAAACAATTGGTAAGTATTTTAATTACAATTTTTTAAATATTAAAAAAATTACAATACATATACTCATATAGGTTATAGCTTACCGGCTTCCACTTTAAAACCTTTGGTTTGTGAAAACTGGTATGTCGATCATTTGTCAAACCCTTAAATGCACTTTATAAAAAATATATAAAAAATTAGTTTATAGTCAAATCTAAATTCCAAATAAGAAAATAACTAATTAATAAACTTACTTTGTAATGATATTTTTAATATCATCACGAATGTCAAGATTTAGGGGATCAAATCAATAAACTGTATTATTATTGTAATCAATAATAACCAACATCTAATGTTCTCTGTGAAACAAATAAAATAATAATAACTTAATTAGAATAAAAATTGCAATAATCATTGATACTTCATACTTACAATTTATGATAAGTATACATAACCATATATTCCGGAGTGGTGCGATGGTCGACAAAAACTTTCCAGTCTTCAGGAGTAATAAAATTATACTTGACAGGTACATTATATCGATGCTCCAAATCAACATCATTTACATAAGTGACAAAAAGTTTGGATTTCCAAGACCTCCAACTTTCACCTATGTTTTTCATTAATGCATTGCGAAGACCATCAATATTATCAAAATAAATAGACAGTATTAATTTAAAATTAACTAAAAACACAGTTATGTAATCACTAATAAAAAAGTTGCGTACATTTAATTTTTCTCATATTTAATCTTTAAGTTTTTTATCAACTTCCTTCCATGCAGCATATGTAATTGGCACGTAACACTCACAAGAGAACTCATAAAACTTATCAATTTATTTGTTTCAGGCCCGGGAATAATGCGATCATCATCACTCACAGAAATAATAAGCTTCTTCCCCTCTAACCTAAGCTTATTCAATTCATTCATTTTAGTGAAGCCTCTTGTTGGGTTTGATGAAGTTTCTTTATCATCAATTTTCCTGTAATAAGAAAACCATAAACCATCCAAAACCCTTAATAAAATTCATAAAAACCTGCAATGATGTTGAGGTATTACCACACAATCACACATAAATATATATGTTAGTGCTAAATGTTAATATAGAACTATAGAGTCAGGTAATTTAGACATGTACAATAAGGTTTAAAACTTAAAATTAAAATGCAACAATTAGGCAAATATATAGAGTCAGTGTTGAAGGAAAATGATTAAATGAAGGTTTCTAATCTACATTCAAGCTGTCGGTTTAGGGTACATTGTGTTGTTTATATGCATTTAGGATAGCCAAAACATGAGATTGGAAGATTCAATGGTTGGTGTTACACAATGTTTATACTACTACTAAATACTAATAATAATAAAGACAATACTAAAGAGCTCAAAATTGAGAAAATGAAGAAATAATATACCTAAATGAGATATGTCGAAGAAGAATCGTCAAATCAAAGCAAAGGAGAGCAGAAACTTTCACAAAATTGCTTTTAGGGTTTTTTGCACATAACAGCGACTGTAAGAACCAAAAAGTCGAGGTAAAAACTAAAATTTACGGCTCACGGTTTAAAATAGATAGAATAGACAACGGTTTATATATAAACTGATGTCTATTCGAGTATAGACAACGATTTATATATAAATCGCTGTCTATTCCCATATTTTTTTTTGAAAAATAAGGTGTCCAATGCCTTGTTTACAATTGGGCGCCTGGACGCCAAGGCGACGTCATGACAAGAATATATGTGTGTCTATGAGTATGAGTTGTGTGTGTGTGTTTGTATGGGTGTATATAAGTATGAGTTGTGTGTGTTTGTATGGGTGTGTGTTTGGATGGGTGTGTGTATAAGTATGAGTTATGTGTGTGTGAGTATGACTTGTATGTGTACGTGTGTGTGTATAAGTATGAGTTATGTGTGTGTGTGTGTGTGCGTGCGTGCGTGCGTGTGTGTGTGTGTGTGCGTGTGTGTGTATTTATGTGTGTGTGTGTTTGTATGTGCGTGTGTGTTTGTATGTGCGTGTGTGTTTGTATGTGCGTGTGTGTGTATGAGTTGCGTGTTTATGTTATTTTTCAATGTCTAAAATGTTTCTGGTTTTGAAAAAGAAGTTTAAAATAATTAGAAAAAATCATCTAACAAAACTCCATATTTGTTAAGCAGTTTTTTTTAAATAGCTTCTTGAACAGTACTGCAAATTTCATTTCATCCAAACAGTTTTATAACAAAATTCTATTTTCAACAAACAGCTACTTCTGATCTGCTCTATTTGATCATCTCTATTCGATCAACAGCTTTTCCATCAGCAACAACTCTCCCAAACTGAGCCTTAGTCATTGATTGCATGTCTGTTTGCATTTCTCATATATACTTAGTTTTGCATCGAATCATATAGCCTTGTTCTGGATTAAATCCCTTTAATACCATGCACTGTTTACTTTTACGGTATGTTCGGTTGGACGAAATCCAGGCTTTAAAATTGAAATTTGTGGTCCAATTCCAACGAAAATGCCCTCCAATTTTAATTCCAGAGGCTCAATTTCATCCAAACAAACATTTTATCTTTGGTGTTTATCACGCTCTTTTCTTTCCCTAAAGAAGTTAGTGCCTTAGATTGTTTTCTATGTCATATAACGGGCCCTTAGTATCCCAAAGTCTGTTAAATAACTTGTACCATGCATGCAGGTATTGACAATTCGAGAGTTCTCTTTTCATCAATTCAATGCTAATTTACTATGGCCAGGAACATTTGCATTCTGTGAGTGGTTGAGTCAAAATCGATCTCTTCTAGAAGGACAAAACATCTTGGAGTTGGGAAGGTTAGTTTATTCCATAAAATTGAAGAATTTCTGGATTTAACATTTTATTACCATAATGTTACAGTTTTTTACTTTGAAAAGATTGCTAGATGGTTTGCATCTATGATGATTGAATCTTCTGGCTCAATTAATGGTGCTTGGTAATAGCATTTTATGGGAAATACCTTCACAACTCTGCTTAAATTGAAAACTTTCTTTATTGAAGGCTAGTAATGTAAATAAGATGTCAAACTTCTCAACTGGTCAAGGACAATAAGGAAATGGTGGAAACATGACTTGTGTTGTGAGTGATGCTAAGAGGACGTTTTTAAGCCAGAATTTTACAGATGTATGAATTTATAGTCCCCCCCTTTAAACCTTAATTGTAGTAATATCAATTTGATTCAGTGCCCATCATTACCTTTATTGTAATTATTTAGTGTTAGTTGTATTCGTGTTTTGGAACAAGGAGGTTGATGTTGTAGAGTTGACTTGGGTTTAATTTAATAATCAAAATAATTGATTAAAAATGAAATCAAATCACTGAAGGACATATGTACAAGGTTGACAATAGAGAATTGCACAAGGCTTCGTTTGAGGCAGGTTTTTCCGTGCGTCACATTCTTTGATAATAGAGAATTACCTTTGGTACTGTCAGTCTTTTAATATTAGTAGTTTCTCACTTTCAAGTATCACTCCTTAGTCCTAGAGTAATTATAACTAATTATTATTGGGTGTTGATATTTACAAATTCTTTTTGGCTATTTGTATCCCTTTGATATTCACACTCTTTTTTACAATTAGTAGTTTCTCACTTTCAAATATCACCCTTAGTCCTAGAGTAATTATAACTAATTATTATTAGGTGTGATATTTGCAAATTCTTTCTCACTATTTGTAACCCTTTGATATTCACAATCTTTTTTGTACTATTTGTAGCCATTTGATATTCGCAGACCCTTTTTGGTTATATGTAGCCCTTTGATATTTGTAGACACTGAAATTATATTGTGCTTAAATACGTTATTCACAGACCAAACTATGTAAAATTTAAACAAGTATACAATGGGTATCTTATTCTCCGTCTTTTAAGGAAACATTTAATTAAAAGCATAAACTTCAAAGAACACTACAAACATGTAAATTTGACATCCATTCTTCAAGTATTTCCAAAGAAACAACATATACTAATGTCAAAGAATGCCGTAACGTTCTTTCTCAAAAAAAAAATCAATACTTCTCCCTCCAAAATTAACTCCTCATTCATTAGATCATATATCTTTCGTCCCCAAAACGAAGTATTCCTTTAGCATGTAGGATGAGTTGCTTCAAGTTAAAATTGTAATAAAAAATCAAATGACTACGAGATTAAATATCTTAGAAGAACCCCAGAAAATTTCATCACCAAGGCCTAATATGTGCAATATGCAAAAAAAATATTGGATTTAAAAATAATTAAGGGCTTTAGACAATAATAATATTGAACTAAATTGACATACCTTATGATTAATTCAACTGTGTCTTTTATGAAACATCACATTGTCCTGCTACATGTCCATGAGATCTCGTTTACATAGGAAGTACCCTCTGTAGTGAACGATCTTCTTTCATTTGCAATTGAATGAAATGGTTGTCATTTATAAATCTCATATAAACTACCCATTGAATTGTTGATGGAGCAAAATACAGTGGAAGAAACGTAAAAGATAACAGTCTTGATAAATGAACTAACTATATGTTGTAGCATGATGCAACCAGTAGACCGATGTCGGGCATTGCCAAGCGCTAATCAAATAGGGTTGGAGTCACCCAACAATCAAGAGATTTTAGTAATTCTAATATCCTCTATATCCTAAATATTTCATTGTACAACAATATCCTCTATAGCCTTGTATCTGCAATGCCATTACCCATTACATCAATGACATCAATGATCTGTGTACACATGTTTGGTGGCACTTGCTTACACATTTTCAAAAAAAAATTATCCTTTGTAATTATACCTTTTTTTGCTTCCTTAATCATATTTATCTTATTGTTCATGCATTAGAAAATACTCAAAATATGAAGAGTCTCTTTTTGTAGATTTATAATTCTCTATGAACCTTTTCAAACTTCCCTTTGGACAGCTTTTCACTTTTGCGGGCATTTTAGGTTTCATAGTTTGACTTTCATCTGGACATACAATCTCACACAATTTTCTTTCAATTTTTTGTGTGGTCACTTACTGCTATATTTCTTTAATATCCCTTTAGCATTATTCTCCATGTCAACTGACTCCTTTTGTTCTTCCTTATTGTTGAAATCAGGTTGCTTATCTTTTAGTGTTAACTGTTTCCATTGCTTGTGGATCATCCATAATGAAAGAGAACCACCCTCTTTAACATATAACACTATCCTATATGCATAAGGTAATCCAAATGTATATCTATTCTTATGTGCACACTACCTAAGCTCAACACATCTAGATTGTATTGACTCTTCTTTCTTTTTTATTATATCTAAAATAATAATAGAGATACTACCAATAAGCTCTGAATATAACAAAAATTTGAAACCTAGATAAACTTGAATCTTACTTTACCCAAATATTCTCTTAATTTCTATGTATTACAAGTTAATCATGTGATCAAAAGTTTTCTATATTATAGTTAGATTTCCAATTGATACTTCAAGAAACTTTTAAGTTGGTTATGACCCACTTTATACGGTTGGTAGATGTGTTACCCAAATACAAGAATTTGTCAACCATGCTGAAACAAACAATTCTTTGTAAGGCTCTAACCATGTCTTTGTCATATAAGAAATCACTTTTACTTCGTTGAATAATCACTCAGCATTTGATTAAACCGCATGTGGAATTCATTTTCAGAATCTGAATTCACTACATGTTGCCATACACCTTACACCTACCCAAATATTACGATTTATATATACTTGACATAAAATATTTTTTTCTTAAAAACACAATGTTGATTGCATTTATCAATGCAATTGCCCAGTCCGTAACTAAGACATTAGGCATGACATTTTCATCAAATTTAAGCTTAAAACATTCAGAGCCACTTATAACTTCTATTTCATTGGACATAATGGCCAGCGAGGAGAAGAATGATTGATTTGTCGATGTCACATCTACTATGGAAAGCAATGACAAATGAGAACGTTTGGTCTTGTAAGTGATCAACTATAAAGGATTTGAAAACATATTGATTAGTCGAACGACCGTTGGATGCGCAAAAAATAAACTCTCCAAATGAATACTATTCTCATTAACTTGATTGAAACTAATATACTGATACGGCACAGTCGTATCAAGATCTAAAACAAAGAATATGAACTCGCATTGGATGAAATAAACGACACAATCGAGAGACAAGCTCTCGCCAAACTCCCGGAGGTTGGGTCCTCCAAAGCACTCCCCTCTTCAAAGACAGACCAAAGACTATAACTCAAAAGCTAACTCTCACTATCTAAGGGGCTCCTTATATAGATGGAGGCCCCACCACAAGACAAGACATTCCATGACAAGATACATATCAACACTCCCCTCCTGAAAAATTCGGCCTTGTCCTCATGGTGGGAGGTCCGTAGGGGTCATCCGTAAGTGTCAGGGTGTCTAAGTCCTCTAAGTCAGGACCGTCGTCTTCATATCTCACTAGCATGCACAAGTCTTTGAAAGTGCAAACGTGGGTCAGAGAGTATGGCTGCTGGTAGCAGAAGCAAAGGCACTTGCGATGAAGTTTGATGCCCTGCTCGTGAGATAAGCGGCGAGGTCGTCGGGGCACCGATGGAGGAAGGGCTGGCGGCGGCAGAGGTGGGCCTAGCAGTGGGAGCCCAAGCAGGGGCAGGTGATTCAAGTGGGCAGGAGGCGGCTGGGATTTTGGCAGCAACGACTTGTGGTTTGGTCGGACCAAGGAAGACGGCTAGGTGGTGTAAAGTTCATCATCGAGATAACGAGCTTTCTTCATGGAGTGAGAAATCGTCGTCGGATTGTGGACCAAGAAGTATCCCAAGTAGTTGTCAGGGGACAAACCGAGCACGTGTGTGGCGACCTCAATGAGCTTCTTAATGTAAGTGGCCACAATGTCGTGATGGCACGCAGAACTGAGGCTCGTAGGCTATGCTTGTCTGGCGGCCATCATAGTGGCAGAGGAGTTTCTCCTTCAACGTAGGTCTGAAGAGGCCGGGAACCTGCTGTCGCGTCCAATGCACTCAATGGAGTGTCGAACCCTCCATATAAATAGTGACTAGGGGAAGGGGTTAGACTAAAGGTCGAAGAAATGTTTGTCGCGGACGATCCAACTGAGAGGGTCGATGTCATCTAACATAGGGATATTGATCTGACAGAGATGTGATGAGTTGATGTCTGCAGCGGGGTGGAGAAACCCCATGTAGTCTGGGAAGGTCGAAGGTTTTGCGGTTGTGGAGGCGGTGGGAACGTCAGTGGTTTACCGCCGTGGCCGCGAGCTCTCTGAGGAGAATGACATCCTCAATCCTGACTTCGAGTTTATCCAAGCATTGCAGAGGCATTCTCGTCGGCGTTGAGCATCATTGAACGAGTCACGAGATGGAACGACGGCTCTGCGTAGTGATGAGAAGCGTTGGGATGCTGCAATAGCTGTAGGAAGGGTGGTCGAACATAGCTTTGGTTGGAGCAGCGTTGAATGGCAGAAATGCTGGCAGAAGCCCCCAGAGGTGCATCCGAACGGGCCTGGAGATGAAGAGGAGCTGGTTGGAGGCGCTAGAAGTCGAAGGACGCACTGGAACCACGAGAAAGAAAAAGGAAGGAACTGCTAGAATCATATGATGTTGATGCAAATGCCACAGGCGTACGATGCAGATGCTAATGCGCACAACATCTGGAATCATCGTCTTATATATGTGTTGTCATGACGTAGGCGTGCGACCCTCTAGAATTGTCGTCTGATACCGATGCAGGAGCCGCGAAAATTGACGATGCAAGAGCAGGTCGATGTTGGACAATGGAAAAGGATTCAAAGATATGTTACGTTGGCCAGGCGCTAATTGAATCCAGGCGCAAAATCGCTCAGTGCGAGCACATGGCGGAATCGGCCAGCGAGAACATGCGAAAGGTTGGCTGGAGATGGAATAGACGGGCTATCCAATTAGAGTTTTGACCGAAATCCTAAATTTGCAGCAGGGCCGAATAATTGATATGGACTAGCCGTATCAAGATCTAAAATAAAGAACATGAACTTGCATTGCATGAAATAAACGATACAATCAAGAGACAAGCTCTCACCAAACACCCAAAAGTTGGGTCATCAAAAGAACTCTCTCCAAAGAGAGGACTATCACTCAAAAGCCAACTTTCACTACCTAAGGCTACATGATAAGATACATATCATATGCCTAGAATCACTAGTGCACAAATATTGGATTGGAGTTCCGTCATCCAATTTAGTTATATATAATTTGGTCTTCTCATTGTAGATAATTCTAATGGTTGTAGTAATTTCTAGATTTATGTTCTTCAATGTGGACAACATTTTATGAGGCTTACATCCTTCACTATTTTATGCTCATAATCATCTACTAGACACTACATGACAAGATGCGTATCATGTACCTAGAATTACTAATGCACTTAAACAAATATCAGATTGGAGTTCCATCATCCAATTCAGTTATATATAATTTGGTCGTCTCATTGTAGATAATTCTAATGGCTTAAGTATTTTCTAAACTTCTCTTCTTCAATACGGGCAATATTTTACGAGGCTTACATCCAACATTATACATCCCCTTTAGTATCTTATACTCATTATCATCTACAAGACACTACATGACAAGTTACGTAGCATATACCTAGAATCACTAATGCACTTAAACAAATATTGGATTGGAGTTCCATCATCCAATTCGGTTATATTTAATATGGTCTTCTCGTGTAGATAATTATAATGGTTGTAGTATTTTTTAGATTTCTCTTCTTCAATGCAAACAATATTTACAAGGCTTACATCCAACATTATACATCTCCTTCACTATCTTATGCTCATCATCTAGCCTTCCAGCATGAGTGTGTTTCAAGATGAACAAATTCATGATTGTGCATACCATACTTAACTTCGGTTTTTTATTTATCATTTTCTTCTCTATGCCCTTTCAATGCAAACCTATATCCACAGCGTGTGGAACTTGGCTTTCTCATATTTTGCTTCACCCACCATTTCCTGTTTTGACTCTTATGAGAAAACCCCCCGACTCTATCACAACCTAAGATTACCCTATGTGTTACTCTGACAGTGTGCTTATTCACCCTTAGAATAATGATTACTGTTAAAGAATATATGTAAAAACCCAAAGATAGGTCCTTCTTGTTAGCTTGTTTAGTCACACATCTTAAGATATGATTCCTCATTTCTTTCTCCTCTTATACAAATGTACAAATGTGTAATTATATGTATGATGTATGGAAGCTATTTCAAAGAAATTAATAAAAATCAATTTATTTTGTGTACTTTTATACATGGCATCAGAGCCATCGATCTGAACACCTGTTTTTCGTCCGTAGGCTCATTCTGCCCATTCTTTGGGTGGTTAGATTTTTCTAACGGCAGCCTTCTCATTATCTACGGCTTGTTCTTTTCTAGCCCCAAGTCCCCTCTCCAGCCTTCTCATTCCCTGCTTCCCCCTCCCCCCCCCCCCCCCTCACTTTTATAGCTTTCTCTCCTATCAAGTGGGTCAGCCCGCTCCTCTTCTCGTAGCAGACTGATTTTTTATTTTTCTCCTTTCCACAAATTCGGGCCGCAGCTTCTGTCTGTAATCTCCTCAGGCCGCAGCTCTTACTCTCAGGTCACACTCCCTCCTCAGGTCGCAGCCTCTTTGTCTTGCCGCCTGGTATCTTCTTGCTGCCTCCTCAGGCCGCAACTGGCTTCTTGATGCCTCCTCTTGCCGCCTGCCGCTGCAATTGCTCTCAGGTTGTAGCTTCTTGTCGCGGGACCTCGCCTGTTGATGTTGCTGCAAACAAGGCCATTGTGTGCCTGTGTCTAGGATTATCATTGTTGCTTCTTTAGTCGGCGCTCTGCCTGCTTGCCTTGCCTCCATTACAGTTTGTTGGCCTAACCGCTGCCTTGCCTAATAGCCAGGATGCCTGCTCTTCCGCTACTTCCTAACCACAACCTCTTGACGCTAGTCCTTGCTACTGCTGGCTTGCACATTGCCACATTGAGTTCTCCTGCCCGTCGTCGCCCGGAGTTGCTTTCCGCTGGTGGAGCTCACTTCTTCCTTCTAATAGCCGCAAGTGTCTCGCCACAAGTGCCTTGTCTTTGTTGTTCCAGGCCACTGTGTCTGCCCGTGCTGGCCTTTTGTCGCTCTCAAGGTTGTTGTGAATCCCCGCGCCCTCTTCTTGTTGCTACTAAGACCGCAATTCCTTGTTGCTTGCTCGTATACGACCGCTGCTGATTGTCGGACCGTTGTTGCTACCCGCCAGGCCGTTGCCGTTGAAGGAAGTATCAGGGTTGTTTGTTACCCGTTGTTGCTGATTGTCAGATCGCCGCTGATTGTCTGGCGACATCTGCTCTTCTCACCGTCGTTGATTGCTACCTGTCTAGCCGTCGCCGTTTGCTCTTGTCGCTGGGCTTCTTCGCCCGTTCGCTCGATATAGTTGTCCTCTCCAGGCCTTGACCGCAGCTTCTTCCTGGTTGGATATTCTCCAATGGCCGATCATGCTACTCCGTTTCTTTCGACTCAACTGTATTCTCATGGCAATCACATTCTTTCTCAGAGTAATGGTCGGCATAATTACACTCCACACAACATTCAAGCTGACATTGATGTCTTGCACACCCAACTCCAGCAACCTCAAGGGATACTCGCCCGTTCTCTCAGCTTAATTGTGTCTTTTTCGGATGGCGGTATCTCCCGTCTTGCCCATAGTTCATCCTGGATTATGGATTCTGGGGCCTCACACCACATTACCCCGCGAAAATCTTCCAAATACTTGGACTCTGTGCATCTCAAGTTCATTACTATTGCTAATAGGGCCACCACTACAGTCTCTGGATCAGCAGACGTAAACCTTACTCCCTCCATCACTCTTTGCTCAGTTCTTCATGTTCTGGGCTCCCCTTTCAAACTCCTATCTATTAGCCGTCTCACAAAAGACCTTGATTTCTATGTAACATTCTCTTCCACCTTTTGTGTTGTGCAGGATCACAAGACGCAAAATATCATTGGTAAAGGGCAGTTGTCGAATGGGCTCTACATCCTGGACCCCTCTCCCCCCCCACGATTCTCTCATCTATTAGCTTTGTCGAGTGACATCGTTGTCTGGGCATGCTCCTCTCCACATACTCTGGAAAGCTCTTCCTGCTCTGTCCCTCCGTGACTTCACATGCGAGTCTTGTATCTATGGTAAACAACATCGTGTTACTTTCTCACCTTCTTATACCGGGCACGATGCTCCTTTTGCTCTTGTTCATTCAGATATTTAGGGACCCTATAAAACCGCAAGTACTTCTGGTTATCGTTACTTCATCACCTTTATTGACGATTACTATCAAATGATATGGTTATATTTACTTCATGATCACTCTGACCTAACTCGAGTTCTTTGTGCCTTTATTTTTGAGACTCAAAATCAGTTTTCTACTACAATTAAAACTCTCTGAACCGATAATGCTCGTGAGTATCCAAGTCATGGGGTTACTGACCTGTGTACTGAGTTCGGGATCATCCATCAAATCTCGTGTGCTTATTCCCCCCCCCCCCACACACACAAGAAAATAGTGTTGAATGCAAGAATCGTCACCTTTTTGACTTCGCCCGCTCCATTATGTTTCAAATGAATGCCCCCAAATTCTATTGGAATTTCGGGGTTTCTACAACCTGCTACCTTATTAACCGCATGTCCTCCTCCGTTCTCAACTTTGCGTCTCCCTTTAATCTCCCTTTTCCCTCCACAAACTCATTTTTTGTTCCATCTCGCATATTTGGCTGCGTTTGCTGTGTTCACAATCTTAGTTCGTCCACTGACAAGCTTTATTCACGTGCCACGAAATATATGTTTGTTGGTTACTCACGTACTCAGAAGGACTATGTCTGCTTCTCTCCCAAGGATCGCAAGGTTGTTACTTCTGCTGATGTCACCTTTCTCGAAGACCAGCCCTGCCATTTTCAACCAACTAATTCTCCAATTCCTCCTCTCCTTTCACGACCTACTATCCTCGTTACTTCTAACCTTTCACCTCTTCTTTTCTCGCGTCAATCCCACCAAACCCACCTCTCCTTCCCACGCCAATCCCACAAAAACCACCTCTGATTCGGGTGTATACTTTTCATCCTCCTTTGTCTACTACTTTACGGGAGATGCCCTCCACTGATGATATTTTGCGACCTGCAGATCCGACAACCGTCGTTACTGCTTACTTAATGACGAATTATGTCTCCTTACACCGCCTCTCTTCGGAACTCAAAAAGTTTGCACTTTCTTTATCTTCTATTACCTCTCCTACCTCTGTCCAGGAGGCTCTCCAACATCCGAGGTGGCGGGCAGCCATGGATGAGGAAATGTCTGCTCTTTGGGCAAACCACAATTGGACTCTTCCTCCTGAACAGACTTGCGTGGGTTGTAAGTGGGTGTTTGCCATCAAACATGGTCCGGATAGGATGGTTCAACGTCTGAAGGCTCACCTTGTGTTTCGTGGTTTTACTCAACAATCAGGTCTAGATTATAATGAGACATTTTCTCCGGTCACCAAACTCAATAATGTTTGTGTTTTGATCTCCCTCAATGTTCATCGACACTGGACGTTGTATCAATTGGATGTCAAAAATGTTTTTCTCAATGGTGATTTGTAGGAGATTGTCTACATGCAACAACCTCCCGGGTTTGAGACAACGGGGGAGTCTCTTGTATGTCGTCTGAAGAAATCATTTTATGGTCTCAAACAGTCTTCTCGGACATGGTTTGACAAGTTTAGTCAGACTGTTAGTGTTGTTGGGTTCACTCAGAGTTCAACCGACTTCTCCTTATTCACTCGTCATCGTCCAACAGACACAGTGATTCTCTTGGTGTATGTTGATGATATTTTGATTACGGGAGACGATCTCACAGGAATACACACGATCAAACAACATCTGGCGACTGTGTTTCAAACAAAGAACCTGGGAAATCTTCGATATTTTCTTGGTCTCGAGGTGGCTTGACGACCGAATGAGCTTGTTTTATCTCAAAGAAAATACTGCCTTGGCTTGCTTCATGATGCGGGCTACCCTAGACGCAAACCTGTCGACACTCCCATGGATATCAATCGCAAGCACTGCGCTCATGCCTCATACTTTGATCTTCTCCTTCCGAACCCAGAGTATTATTGTTGTTTTGTGGGAAAGCTGATATATCTCATGGTTACAAGACCTGATATATCATTTGTTGTTGAAGTTGTCTGTTGATTCATGCATGAGCCACATATCTCTCATCTTCAGGCAGTTGAGCGTATTCTTCGATACTTAAAGACTGCTCCTAGACAAGGACTTGTATACAAGCCTTTTTCGTCTCTATTATCTCTGATTGCATGTTCTAACGATGAATATGCTAGTTCGTTGGATGATCGTCGTTCCACAAGTGGATACTGCACTTATTTTGGAGGACATCTCATTACCTGACGCTAGAGCTGTCACTTAAAACCGAAAGCCATAAACCGAACCGGAACCGAACTGGAACCGCAAAGAACCGGACCGAACAGTTTGCAAATTATTCGGGTTCTGATTTGAATTTTGGAACCGTGAACAACTTTGGTTTGGGTGTGGTTCTTACATTTTATTATCCGGACCGGAACCGGAACCGCAACATACAAGTCTCAAGCGGTTTCAAGATTTTTGGACCCGATCCGAACCGGACCAAAGTAGAAACGAACCGTAACTTGTTTATTATTATTAATTTTATTATAATATTGTTATAATTTTATAATCTATCTATAATATTTATGTTAGAAAAATTAATGTGCATCGCTATACAATTGTATTATCAAAAATTTAGGATAATTACAAAACGCTGAATGTTGCGATGACGGATGAAAGATCGTCTTATTTAAAATCTAATAATCTCCATTGGAGTAATATGTAAGATTAACTTTTCTAATTAGTCAAATTAATTTAAGAACACAAATGAAATAGAGCTCGAATAAACGGTAACTGAAGTGCCGAAAATTTATACTGTCGTTTGTTCTGAGCTCATGCTTCGTGATAGTGAATGTTCACAATAGTTGACATGTATTTTCTTTATGAACTCTGCGGCGCTAGCATATCCGGTTAGCATACAAAATTATATGTTGTTTAGATTACTACAACAAGAGATAATTAGTATAATGTATGCATATAAAATAATCTCTCCATCCGAGTCAGTAATTTATGAATATGCTAATAAAACTCTTGATCAAACATTAATAGTTGCAATTTAATAAATGATAGTATTCAGAGCTTGCACACCCTTAGGAATCTATTACCAAAAACTAAATAACAGTGAACATAATGTCTGAAATTTCGGATCATTGTGATCTGTAGTTTTCTGCTACTGTGTATGTATATCCATATCAATTCAAAGCCTAGATTTTGGTCAAAAATTGAAGACCTGTATAGGTATAGGTTGCATACCTTTTCATGGTCAAAAACCTCCACCAATGAAAAGACGACATATACTATCCCACCGATCATGGAAGAGACCGTCGAGGAGTGTGCAATTTAATTATTTCTATTTTGAAGGCGTTTTGAATTTTTTGCAGACCGCTTTTATTTCATTCTGTCAAATTTGGTTTTAGTTGGAACCAGTGTTGTGGATATCCTCCGACATGGCCGACATGTCGTCCGACATAAAGGTTTTATGGACAAAACGACACGTTTCCGATATTATTTTGCAAAATATCCTTTCGAAATATATCCTCCGATATGTCTATTATTGACCGATATATTCGCCGATATATCGGCCGATATATCCCGATATTTTATCGATTGGTTTTTTTTAACTTATTTTAATTAATGTCTGTGGTCTAATAGATAATAGACCAAAATTATTTCATTGTTTAGGCTGTTTTTTCCTTTTGGCTTTCTTCCTTGTTCAAGTGCATCATCGACGTCAATTTTGCATGGTCTTTGAATTATGAACTAAAGATTTCTTATCTTCTATTTTTACAGACAACTTCATGTCATTCTACTTTCTCTTGTTTTATTTCATGCATTATACCGTTATTACTTGTATAACACAAAATGCTTATATTAGTTTAATAAATTTAGAAGTTCAATAAATATCAAATTATTAATATATATAAATGAAAAAAATGATTAAATTTATAAATAATTACACATATAAATAATTATATATTAAAACCCGATATATGAAATATCCCTGATATATCCCCCGACATAGTAAAACCGACATGAAAAACCTAAACCGACGTGTCCCCGATATCCGATATCTATAACCTTGGTTGGAACCGATTGGAACCGGACCGAACCGCATAGAACTGGACCGAACCGTTAGTGACCGGTTTGGTTTTGGTTCTCGTTAAACCGGAACCGGAACCGTTGACACGACGGTTCCAAAAATTATGATGGAACCGGAACCAGAACCGGAACCGGTCAAACCAAATAAGGTTTTGGTTCTAACTTGAAGAACCGTTACCTTAGCGGTTCGGTTCATGATTTTAGTAGAACCGGAATCGTGACAGCTCTACCTGACGCAGCAAGAAACGGTATGTAGTTACTCGCTCATCTGCTGAAGCCGAATATTGTTTAATGACAGTTGTGTCGTCTAAGCTTACATGTCTTGGGGGTCTCCTAGGTGATTTAGGAATCAAGCTTTTCTCACTGGCCACTCTATTTGGCATCAGTCAAACTGCCATACACATTGTCAAGAATCCTGTTTTCCATGAACGGACGAAACACATTGAAGTTGATTGTCATTTCATTCGGGAAAAGGTTCAATTGAAGAAGATAGAATTGCAACATGTTCCTGCTGTTGGGCAAGTTGCTGATATTCTCACCAAGGTTTTACCTTTCCCGCTATTCTACCAATTTTTTTCCAAGCTTGGTGCTTACGGTTTGTATGCTCCAACTTACGGGGGAGTGTTAAAGAATATATGTAAAAGCCCAAAGATAGGCTCATTTTGAGGCTCATCTTGTTTGGTTGTTTAGTCCCACATCTTGAGGCTCATCTTAAAGAATATATGTAAAAGCCCAAAGATAGGCTCATCTTGAGGCTCTTCTTGTTTGGTTGTTTAGTCCCACATCTTAGGATAGGATTCCTCCTCTCTTTCTCCTCTTATATAAATGTACAAATGTACAATTATATGTATGATGTACAATTAATAAAAATTAATTTTTTTTGTGTGCTTTTCTACAATAACAAATCCTAAATTTTTTGCAATATCCATTGCCCACACAACGGAATCTTCTTTACTATAAAACCTCATATGCGTGCTAAAATGCATTCCAACATCTGTCTTTGGAAGATTCTTCATTTGCTAGCAACTTCAATTCATCTAAACTCATTGTTATCTAATGAAAGTGCAAACACAGCAAAAAGAACACATACAAACTCTAAAAATGGCATTCACTAAGCTACAAATTCAAAAGAAATAATGAAATATAAGGTATCATTAGTTCATACTTCTAAATTTTGGGAATGCTGGGCTTTGGTGGATAATACAACTACAATATGGAACAAAAAATCAGAAGAAAAAAAAAACCATTTATTCAACTACTCCTTAAGATCATTGCTGAAGGAGGTTAGAGAAGCAAGAAAAGTGCATAAAATTAGGGATTTACCATCAAAGAACCATACCATGGTAGGATGAAGGAGCAAACACAAGATTTGTAGTGAATCGAAGCCTTCAAAATTTTATGGAGGATTTTAGAAATACCTAAGTTTTAAAACGAAATGGAGATAAAAAAGGGCATAGGAAAACTCACCAAAATGGACCTTCAGTCGGAAGTCACGGGCGGCCAGGCAAGGAGGTCCTGTGAGGTGCGTGTTCGGAGCAAACAGGCGGTCAGGTGATATTGGCGAGGGCTGCTAGCGGAAGAAATAGCGAAACATGATCGGCAAAGGGGTCTGTGTATATTAGCTTAGGGTGTTAAAAATGAATAAAGGGTGTTTACTTATGGGCTACAAATAGCCATAAACTCTGTGCGAATATCAACACTCTTGTTATTCTTTATACTATTATAACTTGCCTTCATAATTTTAATATCCCGCGCAGTCAAACTCTCTTTTAATTCACATTATAAATTTTTCAACGAGTTGTCTCTTTGCTTTTAAGAAAAAGTATGCCTATTTGTGATCTAATGGCTCCCATTTTTTTGGTAATGAAAGGCTCATTTTTTAAGGGTGATGATATATGCAAACATGTTTTGGCCATTGGTACACCATTTATAAAATTTAAAACCTTTTTTTAATAGCTCAAAATACCTAATCGCACATCTCTTTTCTATTCACACATCTTAATTTTTCGGCCCTACGGAAATCACTCTTTCCCCGGCTCCTCGCCCCTCCTCAGGGTCGGCCTCCTTTCAATTGATCTCATTGGTGTGCCCCCACGTGAAGGTGTATGCATGCATTCTCTGTTGGTGGTGGTCGAAGGTGAGACATCCTCCTCCATTTCTCCTCTTTTTCTACCATAAAACTTAGATTTTCTGATCTCTCTCAATTTTTTATAGGTTTTGGTTATTCTAAATCTTTTTTTATGTTAATTCCTAATCATTTTGTTGTGATCTTTCTCGGTATAAACCCTAATTTAATCAATGTTTTTTAGATCTTTGACCCTTTTTCCTAAATTTCTTAGAATGATTTTTGCAAAAAAAAAGTGTTTTTTTAAGATTATTGATTCCATATAGGAGTTGTCACTGTCTACCCAACCACCGTATTTCCAATTTCTGAAAGCGTTAGCTCGTGATGCCTTCATTTTCAATTTTTTTAGATTTCTGTTGTTTAAGTAGTCTTTTAGAATTTTTATGTTTTTGCCGTCTTGTTTATGCTTCCCTTAGATAAAAATGAGTTTTGAGGATGTAAAGTTGTTAGAAAATGAAGAATCTTCCCAAGAAACACATGTAGATGTTGGAATGCATTTTAACACAAATTTGAGTTTTCAAAGTGAATAAGATTTGGTTGCGTGAGCTCGTAATATTACAAAAAGTTTGGGGTTTGTTATAGATATTCTAAGGGCAGATAACCCTACTATAACGGCCCTTGTCCGTCACAGAGGAACAGTATATAATATAAATTTGCTTATATGAAAAGCCAACCAACATCTTATTTTACTAGGCCACAATAGTATTGAAATAACAGTGCAGAAAGAAACTCTTATTCCATGATTTACATATCATTACAAGTCCACAATAAAAGTCTACAATAGCTTTATAATTTACAACTAATAATTAAAAGTCTTTCTTGGCAAGCAGGCAAAGTTTAGCACTGCAACAACTCTCTCGAGTGTTTGCCATTTCAAAAATGCCTACTAGTCGTTTATACCACGCTCGATAGAGTTCCAGCTTACTCTGATTTTCGTTTAGTACCTAAAAATTTTAAAATGAAAGGGTTAGTCTTTAAATAAAAGACTAAGCGAGGAATTAAATTCTTTCTCAGATATGTGAATAAAGGCGATATAGCAGTTTCTAAACATTTCAATGTGCACAAGTACATATATATGAAAGAAATAAAAGAAGTTCTTAGTCATTTTCATTTCTTACCAATGTGTGTATATATTTAGATTGACTTGATTCTTATCATGTAATAATTTTCATTAGGATAGTTAAGGGTTACTGCATTTCAATCCACTTTATTGGTCAAACTTAGTGCGCACAACTCGCTTAAGACTAATAAAGCCCAACTAAGTTGACTCACATATGTTGTCCAGTGCGCACAACTCGCTTAAGGTCAATTAAAGACCCAACTGGACTTATATCATTCTACAGATACCCTTAACACAGTTTCATCAATGCATTTCTTAGAACATTCCATTTAAAATTTCATATGAATTAGGCTAAAAACTTGTACAAGAATAAGACATAAAAGTTCAAACAGATTTAAAGAAAGAAACCCTCACCACAACTTTCTCCTTGTTTTTGTCATTTCTTGGATCATCACCTCGTCGATCGGGCGACACCATCCTTTTGAATAGCTGTTAGCAGTTAATAATCATATGTCTATATAAGGAGTAAGGTTTTTATGTAAGGAACATTCTTCCAAATAGGGCTTTTATACTTAAGTTAGCAATAACATTTGAAGACTATCAATTATATCATATATAACATTATATTCCAGTAACAACTCCTAACACGATTCTCACCCAAGCTTAGTTAAATGAATTTTCATATTCATTTACAAACCTAAAGACTCCCAAGTCATGTCTAGATAATATTATTTAGGCATGCTAACAATAATCTCCAATTAACAACATGCTTGTTAGTAATATTTTTAAATCCCCACGAAAAATCATAACCATCATGTTTGTGTAAAATTTTCTACATCAATCCTTCATCAATTTAACATACATAACATGATTGATCTTTTTATCATGAAATTAACATCTCTCTCTATATTAACAAATTTAGATTTCAAAGTAAAGTAAATCCCACAAATCCTTTGTATGCATGAAATTAAAAATCAGCAGGCTCTTTAGATATCTACATCACTAACTTAATTTTCAACTTCAAATAATACCAAGGTTAATTCCTCCAAGAGCCCTAATTTTGTTTAGAATATAAATCTTGAAATTATTTGTCTAAAATCAGCATGCATATAAGATAAACATCATTATAGCACTACAATCATAATCTTTTGCATGCCCTAAATCTTAAGTGTTTCAAATTCTCCAAACCTAGAGTTCAATTTCACAAGGGAACAAATCGAAATGAGAACAATATACTTAAATTGAAGAAGAGATGAAGAAACTTATGTGTCTTTGTTCCGTTTAGGCTTGAATCTCACGGAGAACTAGGAGAAGAGTAGAGCTAGCTTCTCTCCCAAAACTGAAGCTGAGAGCTTCCGCCCGGCGTCGAAATCGGAGGGACTTCCCCCAAATCTGAAGTCGAGAGGTTCCCGCCCAGCGTCGGGATCGAAGGAGGAGGACGGGAGAAGTGCGACTGAACTTGGCTTCCGCTAACCCTAGGCGCGAGTGCGATGCGGGAGGATTCATCCTCGGAATAACTTCTCTCGGGATTTTAAGTATTCACCGCTTAAAATCATCGGTCCACTCCGCAAAGTCCACGCCTAAACGCACCGCCCAAGTCTCCATCGTTTAATTTAAAACCTTATTGAAATCTTAAATGTCATTTGATTTGAGTAAATAATCTACATAAAATTACTAATGGCACACTCATTAACACTGATATTCTTTAAATTCCTTGTCTAAAATTTAAATAAGAAAAATATAAGTAGATATTCTACAAGATATTCTACATAATACATTTTCATATACTTCAATTATTGTTGCGGGGGTAGGTTAAAACTAGGAAGCACCGGTACGGGTACGGGTACCGGATACGATACGTACCCGGTACGACGGTAAGATAAAATTTTAAAAACAAGGATACGGGTACGTCATGATACGTTATAACAAATATAATATATATTTATATATCACAAGTGCAATAAATAGTTCTCAAAATATCGAAACATTAAACATAAATCATAACTTGAAGTACAAGTTCACAAATCAATGCAACATAGCATGAAGTTTTCAAACATTAAGCATTTGTAAATACTACAAAATTTAACATCTTATATGTTTAATCAAAAGAGATAAAATTAAACTTAAGTTACTTATCAGTTTTTTATTCTTCTTCATTGTTGGAGATCAGCATCTTCAATCTCTGGTTAGTCTAAAGACAAGTTAGCCGTTTTGTTAATAACTTGCGTTGAATCAACACGTTCAATACACGTACTTGTAACACAAAGGTACCGATACCAGAAACATACTCAGTACAGATACACAACTTAATTGGACGTACCAACGCTTCTTAGCATAGAGTCAACATTTGTTTACTGTAGAAAAACAGGCTCTTATCACAGTATGCAGAATGATGCGCTAAGTCCAAGTTTGTCCACATAGGTGTATCCATCGAGTATCGGCTACATACCGGTACCGAATACGTATCTGGTACGGGTACGCTGCCTTCGGGGAAGTATCCGTGCTTCATAGGCTTAAAAATTCTATTGTCTATCAATTTTCTTTGGTTCATCATGTGCTTAGCATGCGACGACATTTTGAGCGTCACAATTACACCCCTCATAAAATTTTCGTCCTCGAAAATGGCTTACCTTCAAAATGTTGGAAACAAGTTCCAAAAGAGATCTTCTCGTTCCCAAGTGGCTTCACTTTTTGGGTGTTCTTTCCATCATATTTTCACAAAACTGACATCTTTATTCCGCAATCGTTTGGTCTGCCAATCAAGAATTTGATAAGGTTCCGTTGAACTCGATAGATCTGGTTTTATGTGCAGATCTGCGGTAGAAATCATCTTATCTGGATCAACTATATATTTTCGCAGGGATGATACATGAAAAACATCATGGAGATGCAAGTCATCTGTCAGTGCCAATCTGTATGTCATATCGCTCACACGTTCAATTATAGGAAAAGGTCCTACATATCGTGGATTTAACTTCTCAATCTTCCGTAATCTTGAGACGCCTTTAAATGGTTTTATCTTTAAACATACTTGATCTCCACCTTAAACTACACGACGATGTCGTGCGTTATAATACTTTTGTTGACGGTCTTGCGCAATCTTCATTCGTTTTTGTATAAATACAATTTTCTCCTGTAGTTTGTCCACCATTTCTTTATTGTAGTCTTCTTTCTCCATCTTCTGCCCAACTTAGAGGTGTTCGACATTTCCTTCCATATAGTGCTTCAAAATGGGTCATTTGAATTGTAGATTGATAACTATTATTGCACGCAAATTCAACTGGAGATGAGTACTTTTCCCAAGATCTTTTCAAATCATGAACAATCATTCGTAACAAATCCTCTAATAACTGGATTGTGCGTTCTGATTGTCCATCTATTTGAGTGTGAAATGTTGTACTGTACAACTACCTTGTCCCCAATCTTTTATGTACCAGTCTCCATGTGTCAGATGTGAATCGACCATCTTTGTCTGAAACAATTGTTCGGGGTATTCCATGGAGCTTGACAATGACGTCAATGTATTCATCCACTAATAATCGGTTGCTCCGCTTTGCTTTGCGGCAATGAAGTGTGCACTCTTTGTCAAACGATCTATAATTACCCAAACACCATCGTTTGCTTGCTTACTTCTTGGTAAACCCCAAACAAAATCTATTGCAATGTCGTCCCATTTCCATTCGGGAATAGGTAATGATTTTAGGTAACCTCCTGGTTTCATATGTTCTGCTTTCACTACCTGGCAGGTGTGACATTTGGCAATATATGTAATTACATCCTTCTTTATCCATGGCCACCAAAAATCTTGCTTTAAGTCATGATACATTTTAGTACGACCGGGATGAATGGAATATGGCGTATTATGCACTTCATACAAAATATCAGTTCTCAAATTATCTGCATTTGGAATACAGAGTCCACCATTCATGAATAGTAATCCTTCTTTTTCTGTAAAATTATTTACCTCTCCCTTCTTCATTTTCTCCATTAAAGTTACAAAGAAGGGATCCTAAGAGATTGCCTTCAAAGTTCTTTCTTTTATTGTATATTGGATCTACAATTGAAACAACTGAGATTGCTTATCTTCTGAAGTAAAGATAAGAGATATATTTATTTTCTGCAATTCACGTATTATACTCCGATTATACTGTACCATCACTGAAATGGTGACTGTGCTCTTCCGACTCAGTGCATCCGCTACAGTATTAGCTTTACCTGGGTGATACTGCATATCAACGTCATAATCTTTAATAAATTCCAACCAACGTCGTTGACGAAGGTTTAATTTTTTTTTTGTGAAAATATACTTCAAATTTTTATGATCTGTAAAAATTTCGCATCGAACTCCATATAAATAGTGACGGCATATTTTCAACACAAAAACGACTGCTGCCAATTTTAGATCATGAGTTGGATAATTTCTCTCGGCATCCTTTAATTGTCTAGAGCCATAAGCAATAACTTTTCCGTGTTGCATTAGTACACAACCAAGACCTTGGTATGATGCATCACGTAAAATCTGAAATCCTTCTGATCCTGAGGCCATTACTGTGATAGGGTTCATTGTTAGCCTCTCTTTTAATTCTTCAAAAGCTAATTGACATTCAGCATCCCAATCAAAAAACATATTCTTCCTGGTCAATTTCGTTAATGGTAACGCCAATTTAGAGAAATTCTTGACAAACTTTCTGTAGTAGCCAGCTAATCCCAGAAAACTCCTCACTTTTGTTACAGTCATAGGCCGGGGCCACTGACTGATTGCCTCAATTTTGCTAGGGTCCACTGAATGATTGTCTATATAAGGAGTAAGGTTTTTATGTAAGGAACATTCTTCCAAATAGGGCTTTTATACTTAAGTTAGCAATAACATTTGAAGACTATCAATTATATCATATATAACATTATATTCCAGTAACAACTCCTAACACGATTCTCACCCAAGCTTAGTTAAATGAATTTTCATATTCATTTACAAACCTAAAGACTCCCAAGTCATGTCTAGATAATATTATTTAGGCATGCTAACAATAATCTCCAATTAACAACATGCTTGTTAGTAATATTTTTAAATCCCCACGAAAAATCATAACCATCATGTTTGTGTAAAATTTTCTACATCAATCCTTCATCAATTTAACATATATAACATGATTGATCTTTTTATCATGAAATTAACATCTCTCTCTATATTAACAAATTTAGATTTCAAAGTAAAGTAAATCCCACAAATCCTTTGCATGCATGAAATTAAAAATCAGCAGGCTCTTTAGATATCTACATCACTAACTTAATTTTCAACTTCAAATAATACCAAGGTTAATTCCTCCAAGAGCCCTAATTTTGTTTAGAATGTAAATCTTGAAATTATTTGTCTAAAATCAGCATGCATATAAGATAAACATCATTATAGCACTACAATCATAATCTTTTGCATGCCCTAAATCTTAAGTGTTTCAAATTCTCCAAACCTAGAGTTCAATTTCACAAGGGAACAAATCGAAATGAGAACAATATAGTTACATCGAAGAAGAGATGAAGAAACTTATGTGTCTTTGTTCCGTTTAGGCTTGAATCTCACGGAGAACTAGGGGAAGAGTAGATCTAGCTTCTCTCCCAAAACTGAAGCCGAGAGCTTCCGCCCGGCGTCGAAATCGGAGGGACTTCCCCCAAATCTGAAGCCGAGAGGTTCCCGTCCAGCGTCGGGATCGGAGGAGGGGAGAAGTGCGGCTGAACTTGGCTTCCGCTAACCCTAGGCGCGAGTGCGATGCGAGAGGATTCATCCTCGGAATAACTTCTCTCGGGATTTTAAGTATTCACCGCTTAAAATCATCGGTCCACTCCGCAAAGTCCACGCCTAAACGCACCGCCCAAGTCTCCATCGTTTAATTTAAAACCTTATTGAAATCTTAAATGTCATTTGATTTGAGTAAATAATCTACATAAAATTACTAATGGCACACCCATTAACATTGATATTCTTTAAATTCCTTGTCTAAAATTTAAATAAGAAAAATATAAGTAGATATTCTACAAGATATTCTACATAATACATTTTCATATACTTCATATACTTCAAATATAAGTAGGTTAAAAATTCTATTGTCTATCAATTTTCTTTGGTTCTTCATGTGCTTATCATGCGACGACATTTTGGGCGTCACACCTACTGCCATAGAAAAACCTTGGGTTATTTTAGGTTGTGATATATTTGGTTTTCCTGTGAAAGTCAGAACAAGAAATGGTGGATTAAGAAAAATATTAGATGGTCAAGTTTGGATGTAGAGAAGATAATAATGAATGGAAAATTGAAGTTAAGTATGATACGCTCAATCATGAATTTATTCATCTTGAAGCACGCCCATATATCAATAGGCTAGATGATAATGAGCAAAAGATAGTCGAGGAGATGTATAATATTGGAGTCAAGCCTCATAAAATAGTATTTGTATTGATGAAGAGAAATCCAAGAAATACTATAACTATTGGAACTATCTATAATGAGAAGGCCAAGATATATAAAATTGAATTTGATGATGGAACTCTAATCCAATATTTGCTTAAGTGCATTAATGAATCTGGGTATAATAGTTTCAATCAAGTGAATGAGGCTAGTAATCATTTGGAGAGTTTGTTCTTTGCTCATCTAGCTTACATTCAATTAATCAATATGTTTTTGAATACCTTTCTGATAGATTACATTTAAGACAAATCATTTTCTTTTGCCACTACTTTGCATAGTGGGTGTTGTTGATGCCAAAATTGTCACAAACCTCCACACTCAGCGACGAATCAAGAGGATAGCGGAAGAATCAAGAATCGCGTGCAATCGGTTACTAGCCCTTGAGGACCGAGCAGCGGAGAACGCCAGATTTACCCTTGCAGTTACAACAGGCTTTAACCACAAAATTCATTGCTCACTAAGGATAAAGGAGGGTTCGTGCGGTTACAATAGGCCGTAACTGCACAAGCTACTGCTAGCCGAGGAAGAGGGCTCAGGCAGGCTCCTAGGGTACTCGCTCAATGCTCTTCTAGACTAAATGCCGAGGGCTAGCTGGAGAGATGCGCGACTACCTAGCATGTAACTGCCCGCTCCCTCGAGGCTGAGGATGGCGACTACCAGGAGGGTAACCGTCCATGCTGTCGGATGTTCGAAACTTGCCTTAGCTTGGGATCGGTCTGGCTCTGACTTTGGTCGCAAGATTTTGGGTTAACATAATTTTCGCACTTTTTTAAGTTCGCGCGAATTTCGAAAAAGAAGACTCATAACCGCGAAGACTGTCATCCAATTCTTGCGTTGTTGGAATCTATAATAGTTTGGAGCTAGTCTTGTTAGGTCCATTCTAAATTGCTCTCCCTTGTTACGGATTCATTCTTGAAGCAATGGCTGGCTGCAAAAAGTTGGGGAAGGAGGTTTAAAAGGCTAAGGCCCCAGCGAGTACGAGCGGGGCTTCCGCGCCCGCGAAGAAGTCGGTGAAAAGCGGTCTCCTCACCAAGGTACCCGTCGCCGCCCCCTTGCCATGGTCCATGCCGCTCCGGAGGCGAGCTCCCAGGTTTCCGCACATAAGGCCTCAAGCTCGGAGATAAGGTGCACCTACCCCTACATAAACAAGTTCCTGGCCAGCAACCCGACCAAGGACATCACACTCCTGGGCCTCGAGGTAGGGAGTGTTGCCCCTGAAAAGAGGGAGGAGTCAATGGAGCCACTGGAGAATCCCTCTGTGAAGAAGCAGGCGATAAAACCCCAAAAGAAGAAGCCTACCTAGAAAGCCAGCGAGACTGTTGTTGACGGGACAGACGCTCCCTCCAAGGTTGTCGAGCGGGAGGGGACCCCGCAAAGCTCGTTGTCCAGAGACTCACCTATGAAGGTGGTCGAGCCGAAGGGCGCGTCTGTCCCCGAGGGAGGCGCGGATACTACTGTGGAGATGCTCGCGAAGCCAACTGCCTGGAACATTCATACGGTTGATGCGGTCCCTCCAATGAACCCTCCAGAGAAAAATCCTGCGAACGATCTTGAAGGAGGCGAGGATGAGACTTTCCCCGCGGATGACACTGCACGCGTTGATTCGCGAGATGACACGAATGAGCGGACCGCGTCAGACGAAGAGGAGGGAGAGGAGGAATAGGAAGATGTGGGCATTGAGGCATCCGAGGAGGGGGACCTGCCGAACCCCGTGGGGGCAAAGACGGTCAAGACCGCCAAGGTGGTGGAGCAGCCCGGGCTGGCGGATTGCAAGGAGATGTATGCGCGAGAGCCTGCAGAGATGAAGAGAAAAAGGAAGGACAAACCTGCAGCGGGAAGGTTCTGGAAGGCGGCCCGAAGAGAGGATGTCGCGAGGGAAGCCACCAACGAGAAGGCTACCAGGAAAGCCGCCAGTCGGGCCTCCAGCGGTAAGTATATCGTTGGCTCGGGGATTGAGTACACAATCGTGGGCCTCGTGGCGGATACCATACGTGTATCTACTCCTACATGTCGTTCGCTATAAAAATACATGAATTTACAAAACTTACCTTTGATGCGGTGAATTCCTTTGCAGAGGCCACGAAGACCACCATCAAAGAGTTGTGGGAAGGGCTAAATGTCGCATGAAAAGACCTCTAACATTCGCAAGTATGAATTGGCAGACTTGAGAGGGAGGTGGAGGCGCTAAAGAAGCAGAATGTTGCGTTCATAGCCGAAGTCACCCAGCCGGCGTCCTTTGCCGAATGGCACGGCTTCCAAGTCGCGACCGCCTCAAGCTCTTGAGGGCGCTTTGGCTAAGTATGCGGCGAGAGTTGGGGAGGATTTCCGCGCCTTGAACGCGTCAGATGCCAAGCTGAACAAGATTTTGGTTGCCACACACTGCACACATCGAAATCTTGGACGGCTTGGCGTACTTGGGTGTGGAGCGGGCTCCGGCGTGTGCGATCTCCTTGTTTTAGACAAACAATGGTCTGTAATAATTTGATGACTTTATGCTTCGCGCGGCTTCACACATTAGCTTTTATTTAACCGCACTTCTGGTTTATCATTTTATCATTGCTTGATGTTGGATTGCTTGCTTTGGAGACTAGCTCCACTTTGCGCGAATACCTGTGTTGCTTCATATTTTTTGCAGGGAAAAGTCCACGTAGAGGGGGAGGTCACCGTGAAGTGCTCGCCTAGACCTTCTGACACCCTGATTTGGTATGGTGTTGTACCTAGAATGATGGGTTTGGTGGACAGAATGGTTGCATTGGCTTTGCTGCATCGTGAGCAAACACGATGGAGTTTTGACGCATGATGGGTTGGCTTCGTCATGAATGATTGTGGGTGCACACCGAGTAGTAAAGGTCAAGGAATGAGGGGATGATGCTTTTCTGCGATTTGGAGCAATGTTGATTGTTGCGACATTTCTGAAGCTGGTTGCTCAACTCGAGGAGAAAGACCATGTGTTTGGTGGCGAAGTTGTTAGCAACATATTTCTTATGATTTCAAATCTTGTATATACTTAATCATCTCTTTCTTGATTCAGTTGACGGAAGTAGGTAGTCTGAAATAAAATTTCTGCCTTTGTAGTGGAACTGGAGCTTTGGCTATCTTCATCAGAAAATATTTGGGAGTTGATATCACTACATCTGACTTTGATGACAAGGAAGTGGAAGAAAATATAGTTCATAATTGCAAAGCTAATGAAGTAAAGCTCTTGCCACATGTTAGGCGTAAGTTCTCTTCTGTGATTAAGCATGCAAATGATCTTTTGTCCTCGTCTTAATTCATTAGATTGTTCTTTTTGATGAGTGTCTTATTAGGTTGCACTTTGAGGACCACGAGCTACTTGATCACCTTTATTTCTAGCAGTTCATCCTTAATTTTAAAATCTAAACATTAAATTGCTTCTCTATAATGGTTTTCTAATGTTCAGCTTAAGAGTTGAATTGAAGGAGATTTTCTTATTGACGGCCCTCTAAGGGCACTAGATAAAAAATGCAAGTATAAGAAGTTTAATGAACTCTAGCTATACAAAATAAGAACCACGCTACCAATAGAATATTGCAAAATAGTTTGCTCTTTTCATTCTAATTATGCTAACACTCCCTTATTGGAACGTTAATTATCGAAGTCAGGATTACCAATGAAGATGTGAAATATCTTGGAGGATCATGTTTTAGTGAGAATATTATCTTGGAGAACAGGAGTCCCCGACTAGGTGCCTTCTGCAAGTATCGCAATACACAATTCACATCCTCTCGATGTCTGATCCTGAGAGCATGCATATATCTACTCATGATGCCTACTGCATATGTAATATCCGAACGTGTGTGGGATAGGTATATAAGTCTCCCAACTAATCTCTGATAGCTCAAAGTATTCGTCCGGTCACCATCATTATCTTCATCAATCTCATGATTCTCCTCCATAGGAGTGTTTATTGGGACGACCAAGCATTCCAGTTTCCTTTAACAGGTCCAAAACATATTTGTGTTGGGATACGAAGATTCCTTGATTCAACCTAATCACTTCAATTCCCAGAAAGTATCGTAGTAAATCCTTCACTCCGAACTCTTCAAGCAACAAAGCCTTGAGATTTACAATTTCCTTTAGGTCATCACATGTGATTGCAGTATCATCCACATAGACAATAAGAATCATGATTTTTTGATCACGTCTTCTGATGAACATGGTGTGATCCGACTATCCCTGCTTATGACCAAACTTATGCATGGCCTTGTGAAACATGCCAAACCATGCCCTGAGTGACTGTTTCAGGTCATATTCTTTAAGTGACATACAAGCCCTTCTGGTCCATTTTTTACAAAATCAGAAAGTAATTTTATGTACACTTCTTCATCCAACTCACCGTAGAGGAAGACATTTTTTTACATCTAGTTGATGATGATCCCAGCCTAAGTAAGCACCACAGGATTAGAGAACCAGGATGAAGTCCATCTTTGCCATCAAAGTAAAGGTCTCTTGGTAGTCTACTTCTTAAGTCTCTGGGTGTATCCCCAAGCAACCAATCATGCCTTGTAACATTCAAACTTACCATCCTAGTTTTCTTTAACAGAGAAAACCCACCTCTAACCAACGGATTTCCCACGGGGAAGGGGGAGATGCCCCATGCGTGGTTCCTTTCTAGGGAAGACATTGCATCCTCTATAGCATGCGTCCATTCTGGGACACCCAAAGCTTCCTGTCACGACTTGGGGATTGTAATTAAGGATAACAATGAAACAAAGGCCTGATGCGCATAGAGACCTAGAGCTACAACTTTCATTTTGCACTTTCCATGAATCTTCTCCTAAGTACCTTAATTTTTAGGATCCAACTAAGTGTTTTTATGTGACAAAAATCACATTTACTATATATATATATATATATATATATATATATATATTTATCTATATATCCAAGATGGACGGCCCAGATTGTGCCTCCTCCTCCAGCCAATAACCATGATCAACCCGACCTGGGCACTTTCCAACCCGATTTCCCAGCCACCCGGCCACCTTCTCGACCGGCCACCATCACCACCTCCGTTCAGGTGGTGGCTATCAGTTGGCTAAGAAATATAGTTGGAAATAGGGTGTTGCATGCAGATCACTTTACCTTTCAACAATGCAAGAGGGAGATGTAGGTCATCACCAGAATCTGAGTATGACGCAGACACCGGTTGAGGTGGAATGATAGTGGCATGCTTACCTTTTTTGTCGAAGGTGATAATATACAAGAGGAAGTCGAGGAATTAGAGACGGAGGAGGAAACTTGTTAGGAGGTGTTGTTTGGATTGGAGGGATAGTATGAGTTGGAGGAATGAGAGGAAGAGGAATAAGAGGAAGAGGAATAAGAGTATCAGATGCATTGTCACTAATCTCCCCCTGACGATTGTAATGAGTCGGATCCAGAAAATAGGATTCCTCCCCGCGGAAGGTAACATCCATGGTATAAAATGTACGTCGTGACGGAGGGTGGTAATACCGATATCCTTTCGTGGTGGAGGAATAATCAATAAAGACACAACGTTGAGCACAAGGGTCAAGTTTGTCATGACGAGACTTTTGCACATGAACAAAACCCACACACCCAAACACTCAGGGTGGCAGATGAGAGATATGAACGGTAGAAGTGGTGGAGAGACGGGCGAGAGGAGTAGCATAGTCTATGACTCATGATGGTAGAGGATTAATGAGATGAGCAGCAGTTAGAACATCATCGCCCCAATAAGATTTAGGGGGATGCATAGTGGTGAGAAGGAAACGTGCAACTTCAAGTAGGTGTCTATTTTTCCGTTCAGCGATCTTGTTTTGGGTGGAGGTGTTAACATATGTGATTTGATGGATAATACCATAACTAGTCAGATAACCAAACAACCCATGTTCATCATATTCCTCCCCCATTATCACCACGGAGGACACGGATAGTGCCCTTGAACTGGGTCGTCACCATCTAATGAAAGGCTTGAAAACAAAAAACTCATTTTTCTTTTTTAAAAGATAAACCCAAGTGACATAAGAAAAACAGTCAATAAAAGTGACAAAACAACAAAAAATAGCTTAATAATAAAATGGGGATGAACCCCAAACATCTGAATGTATGACAACAAAACGAATACTACTAGGAGAAGATAAATACAAAGAGTTATGTCTAATATGTTTAGACAACTCACATATATCACAAGATAAAGATTTAATAAGGAAAAAAAGAAGGAAATAATTTTTGAAGATAAGGAGAGGATGTCTGAAACGTGGATGTCATCGTCAGACATCCACAACAGTAACACTAGTAGACGAAAGAGCTTGAGGTGGTACTTGGTAGTTGGGAATTCAGGAAGTACAAACCACTACATAAGTCTGAGCATAACCTTTGGCAACCAAGCGGACCTTCAAGCGATCAAGGGAACCATCTGCATTGATCTTGATGGAGTAAATCCATTTGCATCCATTAGAAAGCTTGCCAGTGGGCAAGGGGACCAAGTTCCACATGTGATTAAGTTGAAGGGTCTTCAACTCATCTTGCATAGCAGTCGCCCAGCCAGGATAAGCTTTGGCATCCGTGGCAGTAGATGGAAGGTGGTATTGATCCAAAGTGGAGTGTAGGGCAATATGAGAAGCCTATAATCCCTGGTAAGAATTAGCAAATAGAGTTTTTTCTCAGCAAGCCCGACTTCCTTTTCGTACTACAATGGGTTGTTCCCGGCTGACTATCAATGGATCCACAGGCACGCTAGCAGAGGCTTCCTGAGGATCAGTCGTCGTATTATCGATGGAAGAGTGAAGCTGAGGTACTTGCGTTAATGTACTATCAGAAGGGTGACGAGAGTAAACTTATCTCCAAAGAGGACACGGGAGGTCATCCTGTGAGAGAACATGTTTGGGATAAGGAACCAAGATAGAATCAAGTGAAGGGTCAGGAGGTGTGGATCCACAAGGATGGTAAAAGTCAAATTCAAGAAAGACAACATCCGACGATACAATGTATCTGTGGAGGTAAGGAGAATAACAATGATTTAGTAGTACGAGAATACCCGAGAAATATACATTTCAAGAAGAGAGGATCAAGTTTGGAAACAAAAGGACGAGCATCCTGAACATAGTAAACACAACCAAAGACTCTTAAAGGTTGGAAGGGACCAGGGTGGTCTGGATAAAGGGATGGTAGGGTGTCTCCCCCTGAAGAATATGAGTGGGAAGAAGATTAATAAGGTGTGCAGCGGTAAGTACTGCATTACCCCATAAGTGTTTGGGTACGTGTTTATGATGAAGAATGGCCCGGGTGATCTCAAGGAGGTGACATTTTTTTCCTTTCGGCAACACCGTTTTTTGGGCATCAGGACAACTTGTTTGATGTAGGATGCCTTTGTCAGAGAAAAAGTTAGACTTAGACTGCGATAAGTATTCTCTACCATTATCAGTACGAAGACACTTGAGACGAACAAAGAATTGAGTAAATATTTCATTGCTCAAAATTTGAATAATAAAAGGTAACTCAGAACGATTTTTCATTAAATACACTCAAGTCATACGAGAGAAATCATTAATAAAAGTAACATAATATTTGTATCCTAACAACATAGGGACATGACAAGGTGCCCAAACATCATATTAAAGTAAATCAAATGGTGCAGTAACACGAACTTCAAGACGAGAAACATGGCTAACTCTGTGGATTTAAACAAAAAAAAAAGACTCGCAATTGAGATGAGAAACCCTCCCAAACTCGGGATATAAACGACACATAACATGCACTAACGGGTGACCACGAAGACAGTGAAGATCCAAGAACTTGGCGAAGGCAGCAAAACAAGCAAGAGGTGAGACTTCATCCAGGACATATACGCCACCACTCAGTCTACCAATAATATGGCTCGTTGACTGTTCCTGAAAAAATACAACAAGAAGATGTGAAGGTAGTAATACAATTAAAGTTACAAGTAAGCTTATTGATCGACAATAAGTTGTAAGCAGATTGGAGAACATGAGAAACCAAGGACAAAGTCATGTCAGATATCACATCATAGCTACCAAATTCAGCAATGGGTACTGTTGAGCCATCTATTCTCATAATAGATTTGTATGAGTGTAAAATACTTGAGAACTGAGGTGCTAGTAAGGTGATCAGAAGCACCTAAATCTGCCATCCACCGAACAGGACGATGTGAAGTGCAGTTGGATGGTTTGTGCCACAACAACACTATGATTCGGAGAGTCAATCAGACGAGCCTGTAGGCGACGATACTCAGATATTTCAACTGTTCTCGAAATCTCAGATATAGAAGTGGTCAGCAAGGTGTGTAGAGCGAGATGATGAAGGGGGTTTAGGGCCCAGTCAACCTTCCCATGAACAACCCAACAAGTATCCTTCGTGTGGCCCCAACGCCCGCAATGGGTGCAATGTATCGTGTCAGTATCACGACCACGGCAAGAGCGGCCTCCACGATTAGCCCCCCTCCCACCCCGAGAAGCAAGAGCCACGACTCTTCAGAGGAAGTATGTAGAGCAGATGGAGCAGGGGTACTTGTTGTTCCAACTTTGGTCCTACGATGGTACACACTAGTAGTTTTCAGTGTAGAGGGACTCGCTAGCATTTTTGTCTTTGTTGTCAAGAAGTTTCAATCAAGACCATTCAGTAGTCAAATTAATACAAGGTACTCACGTTGAGCTTGATGCTCCTCCCTGGTAGAGGGGGTCTCCCAAAGATCCAAGATCTGATCTGCAAGAACCTTTCATTCGGCGAAGTAATCGGTGACTGAACATGCCCCTTGTTCACCAAGACGAGTGAGGTTGTTCGCCTGGGAGAACATCATATGTAAGGTATCCCATAGTTCCTTAGTGTTGTCACAGTTCTTGTACATTTATTGAACGGAGGGATCCATGGAGCTCAGTAGGATAGCAAAAATGCGACAATCACCACTGTATCAATCTCATATTCTGAACTGCCCACAACATGAGTTGGGAGTCGAGTGAGGTGGTACATACGTCGTATACCCGATAGGGACATAGTGACCCCCTTTTTCCACAGTTGGAAGTTCGAGGAGGTAAGGATAGCAGTAGAAAGCCTCGCATTAGAAGAAAGTGTATTGTTGGAATCGGAGTGGTGCTCGTAGTGGTGCTCGTAACTGAGGAACCCATGACCTAGATTTAAGGCAAGACAATAGAAATATTACCTCCAGGAGATTTGAATTCCACCATGACAGCAGAGGTGCAAACAGGCAAGGAACACTTCATGGCAGATCGGCGGGAGAGTACTTTGGCTAGGAGAACAACGTCACGGCGTCTCCAAGCATCCAGGGAGCAGCAACGTACAAGCACCCGGAGAGGAAATCAATGCAAGCTTCACTGCTTGAGGAGAGAAGGAGCGAGGACACACTCCCTTTAGATCACGGCGTCTCCACGCGTCGTCTTCAAGCGCAGAGGGACGTCGTCGATCAGAAGAGGGAAGTTATGTCATTCGTCGACAACGGCGTCGATTGGAAGCGGCTGGAGAAGCGACGACGTTGATTAGAAGCGCAAAGGGAAGCGATGTCAAGCAGCGTTGCTGCGTTCGGAAGCGGCAAGGTCGAGCGGCAACGGCGAGAGAAGTGGGAGGAAGTGAGAGGAGTTTCAGCTTACGAGAGACACGGGATGAGTTATGCCCTAACCGTGCTCTAATACAGTGATACAATGTTGGATGGTTTAAAAGACTTGATACCTCAAATAGAGGGGTTTATTTACATGAAGGAGAAAACCATACACAGTGATATGGGACTAATATACCTAGCAGAATGATATTTTAATAATTTGATTTCACCTGGATACAAATCGGATGAAAATAATGTGTAACCTCGAGCTTCTGCTTGGCTAAAGATTCAGCCCAGTTGTTATAGCTGCCACCTTTGATGACAGATTGTATCTGTTCTGGCAATCTTCCACTTAGTTTACAACACGCTCGTTACTTCCTTGCATGATACTTCTAGTTAACAATGGAATCCGATCTGATTTCTGCCGGATTCAGTCTCTGTCGAGGCTTGCTGGTTTCCCCTATTTCTGCACGAAGCACCGACTCGTCTGCATGCTCTTGCTGCCTGGTGTTACTGCTTTTGGGTCCTTTGTTGCGGTGTGCCATCTCCTTGCTGACAGGCTCCTCCAAGTTGCCGCAACCCTTTATATGGATTATGCATCTAGCCTCCCTTCACTCAAATCTGTCGATCTTCCGTTGGAGACCGCTGAAAGAGTTGTAGTTCTCTTTGGGGACGATAAAAAAATTCCATCATGTTCTTTTTCAGAAAGATTTGTTAACGATTACACATGCACTTTGAAAAATAATTTTGGCATTGCAATAATTATTTTAAGGGACGGGCATACCACAGTAGTTTCCTTTTCCACCCATTTTGGCGACGCCACAACATCAGGGTATCACTACAAGGTGCTCTTCAATGGGAAATCGAAGGACCACAAGATGGAGACATGACATTAGCTTGTTTTGAAGGAAAGGTGGAATCATGGTGTGCAATATTCTGGGGTCTTTTATTTATAAATTTTATGGTGCAATTAGGATAGTTATATGTTAATTCCGATTTTTGTTTTCTGCAAGTTCTCTTTTAATTTCGTGCTGTATAATTTTGCAATATATTTGGTTGTGGGGATCTCCTCCTAATTTCTTGTAGCTAGGGTCCGATGCTCCTTAAACTCTCTTGTGTCGTACACCTTCGGCAGCTAGGTTGGTTAAGAATGAAGGTTCATAGCAACAATATTGGCGACTGATGCGGGAGTGCCAAACGCCCAAACATTGCCAGCAGTCCTCCCCGGCATCCCTTTTGTGGCAAAAACTTCTTTTCCGCGCCCACCGTGTTCCGCTGAAACGCCACCGCGGTGCGCCCAAACTAGCAAGACATCTGTGAAGACTGGCAGCTAGCCAAGCCACCTTTTCAAACAGGCCCTAAAGCTTTTTTATTTTTTTACGCTCTGAAGCTTCCTAGGCCTCGTTTGCCGGGACTGATCCACCGCGGTCGGGCAGATGGCACCGTCTGTCGTTTGTCGGGGCCGCGGCCGGGCGGTGGTGATCAGCCCTGCCGCTAAAAAAGCATGATTCCGCGCGGATTTCATCCACCCCGCGGGAACCTCTGTCGCGGATGCGCGGCATGGATGAAATCTGCGCAGCCTCGCCTCTGCACCAAACGAGGCCGTAACCTATATGCTTACAATTTATTTAGTTTAAACTTAGTCCTCTCTCATTTCCTGTCAAGACAGGAACATCTTTTGGCTTATCTGTCTGCTTGTAGTTGAAAACATATTTAGAAAATAGTAATTTGGTTTTCCCACTTTTGGTCAATTTCTAGCCACATGTGGAAATTCTAGCACCTAATGTTGTTGAGATGAATGAGCCAAAATTTCTAATAAAATTTGAAAGATTTATGTTTTTTGGTCAAAAACTCCTTGATCATGAATTTTCCTTTTTCCCAATTATGTGCAGATACTTGGGGAGAGCCCTTTCCAGTTTCAGACCCAAATTGGGATTTGATCATTGCGAGCGACATCCTGTTATGTGAGTTATGGCTATTTCGTTAAAACGCGATCTTTGTTTTCCGCAATGTTTCTGATTCGACTTTCCTGGTTGAGTGGTTTGTAGATGTAAAGCAGTACCCAAATTTAATCAAGACACTGTCTTTTCTCCTCAAGTCCTACAAGCAGACAAATGTTAGGAGTGAACTGGCAGGGAGTTCTCATAAGAAGAGGATTGTTACTGCATCAGGCAATAAATAGTAAAACTCATGAAATTTACTATTATCTTGCAAGAGGCTTTACTGCATTTAAAAAATTATATTAGCTATGTTTTTTCTTTTGCATAAAATCATATAAAATTTGCACAGGAAGCATGGTTATGTGCACATAAATCAAAATGGATTCTTGGGTCTGCCCTTTCTGATGTCTTTGGCTTTGATTGAGGGCATGATTCCGCAGCAAACATGACGGTATAGGGGGCCACTATTTCAGTGGTATCTGTGAGCAGCCACTTTGTGCATTTATTGTCAAAGGTTAGGTCTTTCTCCTCTGAGAGAAGCCACTTTGTGCATAGTGCCAAAGGTTAGGTCTGTTTCCAATCTTCCCCCGCCCATACCCCCCAATGATTGGGGACTATATGGATTCTGTTGTTGTTGTATAAAATCATATAAAATTTTAATCAAAGTTTGCAATTTGGATCTCGCATTCACTTTAAGGTCACGCAAACTGAACATATTTTAAGGTAAAATGAATGTAATGACCAAACAAATGATACAAAATGTATTTTTAAAAAAAAATTAAAATTGACCCTGTTAATATTTTACATGAGACTATAATTTCTCATTTTTGCCAGGCCTCATCTTTAGCCTATTATGCAGGAGAAAGTCTAGAGCTGTGTCAGCCCGTGTTCTTGATGAGCTGGCGGCGCAGGATTGGTGGAGAGGAGGCGCATTTTTTCTCCGGCTGCGAGCATGATGGGCTGAGTGTTAAGCATATTGGATCGCGTGTATACTGCATCAGTCCCAGAATAGATGCATGATTTCTATACTAAATGCAGAGGGTTTTTTTATTTCCCAATTTTTGGAGTATTATCAACACTATTCTTTGATATTTTAACATTATGAGGAATAGCATGACACTGAAAAAATGATGATTGTATCTTTTGACAGTCCTTAATTTTGGACTAAAATGATGGTTGCTCTTTCAATATGAGAATTTTATAGTTTGTCTTGGGCATCGGATAGGGCACAATTGCGACAAAGGATCCATATAGCCGACCCCACTATAGTGGGATAAAGACTTGAGTGTTGTTGTTGTCTTGGTTATTAGATAAGTGGACCAGTGGGATTTTGCAGTCTGATGTATTTTGTGTTGATCCATGAGTTCGGCTTAGGGACACGATAATTTGACTCTATCGGATATTGTTCCAAAACTAGGTTGGTTTTTAGCTTGGATCAAAGACTGACCATTATATTGAACTCGATCTAGCTTAAATTGAACTTGGATTGAGTCTAGATTTAATCAAGTTAGTGAATAAGCTCAAGACTTTTAAGTTAATCCTAAACACATCATAAATCATAAAACCCTAAGCCTGAAAACTTATAAAAACATACATGGTTATTTTTCCTCATAGAATCTCATATTATATAGGTCAAATACAAAAATGAGTTTGTAGAATGAAAAAAGACTATTGGATATGAAACCAAAGAATCAAAAAGTGTGCAAATCCAATCACAAGCATACATTATTAACCCTATAATCCCCACAATAAACAATAGAATAGATAAGGTGTTTAGTCTTTGATCTTATCTTAAGATTATGCATATACTTGTATATGAAAGAGATACAAGCAAATACATGGACCGTCGTGACATAGGAATAGTATAAAGATGTTCATTTTTTATTTGGCCCAATCATTTAGGCTCCGTTTGGGGGGACTTATTTTCACCGGTCAAGCGGTTGCCACCGCATGAACCGAATCTTAATTAAGAATTAAGATCCGGTTCATGCGGTGGCAACCGCTTGACCGGTGAAAATAAGTCCCCCCAAACAGAGCTTTAGTAAGAAAAGCTTGTGAAAAGGGGAGAGATACACGAAGATTGTGTGCGCGTTTGTATAATATTCAGGACCTCTCTTGGGAGTATGTATAATTTTTGTTTGCGCCCGTCTATCTTATGAAATTGCATTTACAAATTGCCCCTTTGTTAGAAATATTGATGGAAATTTGAAAGTGATAGAATTTGTCAAGTTTTTTAATGTTCCAATTTTATCATAGATAAGCACTCTAGATTGAAACAAGTGTCTTTGTAATGTTTTTATTTTGTGCAGGGGGGTGAGTTTGCAATGTTTTTACAAGATGTTGGGGCCATAATTGTTATATTTTATGTAGTGGTATATTTGTTTAGATTGTATCAAATTTTATTTATATAAAAAACATGTAGTTGAACACCTTAATTCCTTCAATTGTCATTGTTAAAATTGAGCATTTTTCTCATCCCCCCCCCCCCCCCCCCCCCCCCCCCCCCAAAAAAAAAATCATATTTATCTCATAGTAGCATTGTTGAATCTCAAAATCAAAATATGATGACATTCATTCCTTTCAATAAGACAATATTAAAACAAATGATTACATTCATTCCTTTCAAAACATATTAAAATTTCATGCTATTCCAAGGAGAAGTACATGAAGATCTATGGCCATAAGATTCAAGGAATTGCAAACCTTGCATTTTGTTAGTAGTGGATATTTAGGTTCCGTTTGGGGGGACTTATTTTCACCGGTCAAGGGGTTACGACTGCATGAACCTGACCTTAATTAAGGTTCGGTTCATGTGGTCGTAACCGCTTGACCGGTGAAAATAAATCCTCCCAAACAGAGCATTAATTTGCCACAATATTATCTCATCTAGTGAAAAGATTACCCAAATAGAAAATGAGAGCTAGGAGAGCAAGCTAGCAGTATCCCATCAAGGGGGTATTTAAGCACTAAATGTTATAATTGTGGAGTTAGTTGGGCACAACAGAAGAACGTACAAAAATGAGAACTTTCAGGTATTTTTATCCACCATATTAATCAACTTGATGGGTTCCCCCTTTTTATGGAAAGTCATGGGTGGGTCCCACCCCCCCATGATCTCTCATGGAGATGATGAGGGCGGACCTCCACTCCCTCCCTTCATGGGGAAACCGCCGCCATAGAAACCGCCGCCGGCAAGAGGCCAAGCCACCACCGGCGGCCGGCCCTCCCACGGCCACCACGACCGTGGCCGGCCTCGGCCATGGCCACCCCAGCCATGGCCGACCGGGGCCATGGACGCCCCGGCCATGGCCGCGCCCGGCCATGGCCGACCGGGGCCATGGCCGCCCCGGCCATGGCCGCCCGGCCATGGCCGGCCGGGGCCATGGCCGCCCGGCCATGGCCGGCCGGGGCCATGGCCGCCCGGCCATGGCCGGCCGTGGCCATGGCCGCCCCGGCCATGGCCGCCCGGCCATGGCCGCCCCGGCCATGGCCGGCCGTGGCCATGGCCGGCCGTGGCCATGGCCGCCCGGCCATGGCCGGCCGTGGCCATGGCCGCCCGGCCATGGCCGCCCCGGCCATGGCCGGCCGGGGCCATGGCCGCCCCGACCATGGCCGGCGGCCATGGCCGGCCGTAACCTTGGCCGCCGCCGACCTCCCTCGCCGGCCGCCCGGCTGTCGCCGCCGTCATGACGGCCCGCCATCGTGGGAAGCCCCCCCCCCCCCGACCGTCCGATCAAGGGGAGAGCCCTCCCTGCCGTCCGATTAAGGGGGTAACCACCCATTTCCCCACCACTAACCCACTATGTTAGTGGTGGAGCCCGCCATAACTTCCCCCTGGAGCCTATAAAAGGACCCCAGGGGCTCCTCATTTAATCAACTTTCTCCTCCTACGCTTCCCCCTTCTTCTTCTTCCTCAGGTGGGAGCTCTCCCGTTTTCTCTGCCAGCGGCCACCCCTCGTCGTCAACTACCGGTGGCCGCCTCTCGCCGCCAACCACCGACGGCCACCCGCAACCTCCAGCGGCCACCAACTGATATTAGCACCCGCCAACAGCTACCAGAACCTGTCATCGGTTATTGGCACCCCACCAGAGCCCGGTTGCAAGGGAAGCACTCCAAGGACCGAGGAAGACGCACAGAGGAAGCTGCGACAACCCCAGGACACGCGTCGCCTCCGAGCACGTGCGATCGAAGTACCTCGCACATTTCCACCATCCAAGTCCCGCTGGCGCGGCAGTCTGCTGCCCACCAACGAGTGCATATACTCTCTCTCCTCAAGATTGTAACGGGAGCGGCCTGTCGCCCCGATTCCCCCATAAAAGTGTACCTCCAGCAATCTAGTGGATTTTTGACCGGCACCGACCCGGTCACGTGGTTTTTCACCCGGTTGAAGGGTTTTCCACGCTAAAACTTCCTGTGTCCATCCCCCGTATTTCAATTGACTGTGTGCGCGCTCGACCGCTCCGAGAGCTAAGGCGGCCCAAGAATATCCGGCCCGACCGGAGCATCGAGTTAGACCGCAACAGTTTGGCGCCGTCGGTGGGAAACATTCCCAGCATTCATTCGCAGAGCAAGTTCACCATCCCTGCAACCGCGATGGCAAAAAGAAATGCCCGCACCGCCGAAGGGTCCGCACTTGGCGGACACACTGAACCAGCACATTCTCACTCCCTGGTAGACGTGCCACTGACTGCCGAAGTAGCTCTCGCTCCCGTCGCCGCCCTGGAGGGCCGCATCCGCCAAATGGAAGAACAACAAACGGAAATGCTTGCATTACTCCGAAACATGGGAGCACCTCCTGTTCCCTCGATGCCGCCAGCCCCAGCAAATCCTCCGCTGCAACCAAACCCGGAAAGGGTCCAGGAAGAACCCGAGGATTATTTTGACGCCGCCAACTCCACTTACCCAGCTCAAAGAGGAGTAAGAGCAGATCATCTTCATCACCACCTCGCCGACGACATTCACCCCCCTCCTCTCGAAAGATTTACTCGGGAGGAAATTCGAGAAGTTATAGCCGAAGAATACCGCCAGGCTGGAAGAAGAGACTTTCAGGCTCACCGACCGCTCTGCCAAGGCTCCCCCTTGACGCCGCAAATCCTCGATCATCCCATTCCACATGGATTCAAGCTTCCAAACATCGAGACATTCGATGGAACCTATGATCCACTCGAACATGTCAATCACTTCACCACCATCATGAGGATTTACAATGCTCCAGACCAGTTGCTTTGCCAAGTGTTCCCAACAACACTCAAAGGGCAGGCCCGTACATGGTTCCATTCCCTGAGAGCTGGCACCATTACCAACTTCGCAGAGCTGACCCGGCAATTTACTGACCAGTTCATCGCAAATCGGAGAATCATTCGCGATCCCTCTCACCTTTCAGGTATTCGACAAAATGAAGGAGAGTCCCTCAGGGACTTCTTTCGCCGCTTCACCTCTGAGGCACGTCAAATTCCAGGCGTCGACCCCGAGCTTCTCAGAGGCGTCTTCCTTGGCGGACTCCGCCCCAGCGGCTTTTATTCAGCACTCATGAGGGAGACCGTGCCTAGTTATCCAGAACTTGTTCATCGGGTCGAGGCCCAGATAGCAGCCGACGAAGCTATTGAAGCGCACCGACAGCAGTTTGGAGGAGGACAGAAAAGGAGGAAAGAAGAGGAACCAACCCTCATAAGACAAGAAGAGCAATGTCAGAGTGAGCGTCGCCGCAGTAGCCGTCAGCGAGACCTTCCAAGGAATGGGGGGCAACATCCATTTCAGGAATACACCCCTCTGAATACCACCCGCACTAATGTGATGTACGCCATTCAGAATAATCCAGCCTTCCAACGACCAAGAGCATCACGACCAAACCCCAAGGCAGACCAGACAAGATACTGCGAGTTCCACCGCGCAACGGGTCACAACACTGAAGAGTGTGCCGGTCTAAAAGATGAAATTGAACGTCTTGTCCGCCAGGGGCTCCTCGGGAGATTTTTGCAAGGACAAGCACAGATCCAAGCACAAGGAAACGGTGGAGGAAGGCAGATGGTAGGCAACATAGAGACCATCGTCGGATCCCCAGCAATGAATACCTAAGACGGACGCTCTCCCCGACGCAGGACGACCCTCTACAACATACCTGCGACCCGGAATTTGCGTCGCATCCATCCCTCCATATTTTTTTTTAGTAATGGTGTTAATCGTCTGCTTTTTCCATCATCTTGCTTTGCCACTTTAGAACAGTAAAAGACATGAGCTCGGGCTTGCACGAACCAAGTTTATTTTCAAGTACAATATCATATTTGTTTTAAGGTAAAACTGTGCTGGCAAACCGAACAAGCAAGTTCTTCAGCAACTTTGCCCCTTAAACGTCATTCCATCATCAGAGCCTGCCCCTCTCGTGATCTCACCCGGATTGAGCACCTACGTTCTCCGACGGTCGGATTGAGTACTTACACTCTCCGACGCCATCGCAAGGGCCTGCCCCCCTCGCGATCGCACCCAGATTGAGCACCTACGTTCTCTGGCACCCGGATTGAGCACCTACGTTCTCCGACGGTCGGATTGAGTACTTATATTCTCCGACGCCATCGCAAGGGCATGCCCCCCTCGCGATCGCACCCAGATTGAGCACCTACGTTCTCTGGCACCCGGATTGAGCACCTACGTTCTCCGACGGTCGGATTGAGTACTTACACTCTCCGACGCCATCGCAAGGGCCTGCCCCCCTCGCGATCGCACCCGGATTGAGCACCTACGTTCTCCGGTACCCGGATTGAGCACCTACGTTCTCCGACGGTCGGATTGAGTACTTATATTCTCCGACGCCATCGCAAGGGCATGCCCCCCTCGCGATCGCACCCAGATTGAGCACCTACGTTCTCTGGCACCCGGATTGAGCACCTACGCTCTCCGATGGTCGGATTGAGTACTTACACTCTCTGACGACACCGTGGGGGCCTGCCCCCCTCACGAAGAAGCCGCGAACATCCCTCGTGCAAACTAAGCCGCGAGCAACCATCGCGCAAAATAAGCCGCGAGAAATTCTCGCGCATTCTAAGCCGCGGGCAACCCTCGGGCAATCTAAGCTGCGAGAAATCCTCGCGCATTCTCAGTCGCAGACAACCCTCGCGCAAACAAAAACGTGAGCAGCCCTTGCGCAATCTAAACCGCGAGCAACCCTCGTGCAAGCGAAGCCGCGAGCCAGCATCGTGCAAACTAAGCCGCGAGCAACCATCGCGCAAACCAGCAAAGCCGCGAGCCAACCTCGTTCAAGCTAAGCCGCGGCCACAAATCGCGCAAGGCAAAGTCACACGCAAGTCTTGTGCGAGCCAAGCTCGTGCGAGCAAAAGTCACGACCCAAGCTTGTGCGAGCAATGATCGCGAGTCAGTCTCGCACGAAATGACATTGCACGTAAAACAACATCAACTTCACCAACGGAGGTATCAGTCAGCCTCAATAAAAATGGAGGCGCCGTGTTTGCACCCATGCGCCTTGCCGCACCAAGTTTCCCTTTTCGACCTTGTACAAAAAGTACTCGGTGATACACTCGGGGGGCAACAGAAACTCCACATCTCAGTAATCTCTTCCCTTGAGCGCTTAGTCCGCCATGCATGTTACACCTTGCGCACATCGCATATACAGCGTGTATCGCGCACGCATCACTCACTCATCGTACACATTACATACCGTGCACATCGTACCTTGTGCACACGTTACATACCTCGCGCCTTGCGCACATAAGGCGCAATTGCGCATATTATAGCAAGTACGGAAAGGCCCATGACGGTGCTTCCAGGATCGCAGGGCGAGCAAGAGCCCACGCGCACAAGCAACGCGCCAAACTTGCGCGGGCAGCCAGCACGTGCGCGCGCGACACGAGCACGCGTGGCCGAGGTGAGAAGGGCATGCGCACGCGCGGCCTGCGCGCCCACAACCTACGCGCGCGCAGGGCCTGCGCGCGCGCAGGGCCTGCGCGCGCGGCCAGCCTGCGCGCGCGCAGGGCCTGCGCGCGCGGCCAGCCTGCGCGCGCGCAGGGCCTGCGCGCGCAAGGCCTGCGCGCGCGGCCAGCCCGCGCGGCCTGCGCACGTGCGGCCGCGCCCGCAGCCTGCGCGCACGGCCAGCCTGCGCACGCGGCCAGCCTGCGCGCGCGCAAGGCCTGCGCGCGCGGCCAGCCCGCGCGGCCTGCGCACGTGCGGCCGCGCCCGCGGCCTGCGCGCCCACAACCTGCGCGCGCGCAAGGCCTGCGCGCGCAGCCAGCCTGCGCGCGCGGCCAGCCCGCGCGGCCTGCGTGCGTATGGCCGCGCACGCGGCCTACGCGCGTGCGGCACGCGCGCTGCTAGCTCGCGCAAGGCCTGCGCGCGGTCAGCCAGCACGCTGCTAGCTCGCACGGCCAGAGCCCGCCCCAGCGGCCTTTCCTCGCACGCGCTGTTTTGATACTCGTGTACCGCACCGGCCCCCGTCCGCAGGCATCCAGGCACCCGTTCGCCAAGCCTCCACGCAACATAATACCGCAATCCATCGCCGCCGCCTCGGATCTTTCGCCGGCACCCACCATGACAGCAAGGAATTCCAGAAATCTCTCCTCACGCTCGCTTCGTTCCCGGACAAGTAGAGATTTGGGGGGCATTTGATGGGTTCCCCCTTTTTATGGAAAGTCATGGGTGGGTCCCACCCCCCCATGATCTCTCATGGAGATGATGAGGGCGGACCTCCACTCCCTCCCTTCATGGGGAAACCGCCGCCATAGAAACCGCCACCGGCAAGAGGCCAAGCCACCACCGGCGGTCGGCCCTCCCACGGCCACCACGACCGTGGCCGGCCTCGGCCATGGCCACCCCAGCCATGGCCGACCGGGGCCATGGCCGCCCCGGCCATGGCCGCCCCGGCCATGGCCGCCCCGGCCATGGCCGACCGGGGCCATGGCCGCCCCGGCCATGGCCGCCCCGGCCATGGCCGCCCCGGCCATGGCCGCCCGGCCATGGCCGGCCGGGGCCATGGCCGCCCGGCCATGGCCGGCCGTGGCCATGGCCGCCCCGGCCATGGCCGCCCGGCCATGGCCGGCCGTGGCCATGGCCGCCCCGGCCATGGCCGCCCCGGCCATGGCCGCCCCGGCCATGGCCGCCCCGGCCATGGCCGCCCGGCCATGGCCGGCCGTGGCCATGGCCGCCCGGCCATGGCCGCCCCGACCATGGCCGGCGGCCATGGCCGGCCGTAACCTTGGCCGCCGCCGACCTCCCTCGCCGGCCGCCCGGCTGTCGCCGCCGTCATGACGGCCCGCCATCGTGGGAAGCCCCCCCCCCCCCCCCGACCGTCCGATCAAGGGGAGAGCCCTCCCTGCCGTCCGATTAAGGGGGTAACCACCCATTTCCCCACCACTAACCCACTATGTTAGTGGTGGAGCCCGCCATAACTTCCCCCTGGAGCCTATAAAAGGACCCCAGGGGCTCCTCATTTAATCAACTTTCTCCTCCTACGCTTCCCCCTTCTTCTTCTTCCTCAGGTGGGAGCTCTCCCGTTTTCTCTGCCAGCGGCCACCCCTCGTCGTCAACTACCGGTGGCCGCCTCTCGCCGCCAACCACCGACGGCCACCCGCAACCTCCAGCGGCCACCAACTGATATTAGCACCCGCCAACAGCTACCAGAACCTGTCATCGGTTATTGGCACCCCACCAGAGCCCGGTTGCAAGGGAAGCACTCCAAGGACCGAGGAAGACGCACAGAGGAAGCTGTGACAACCCCAGGACACGCGTCGCCTCCGAGCACGTGCGATCGAAGTACCTCGCACATTTCCACCATCCAAGTCCCGCTGGCGCGGCAGTCTGCTGCCCACCAACGAGTGCATATACTCTCTCTCCTCAAGATTGTAACGGGAGCGGCCTGTCGCCCCGATTCCCCCATAAAAGTGTACCTCCAGCAATCTAGTGGATTTTTGACCGGCACCGACCCGATCACGTGGTTTTTCACCCGGTTGAAGGGTTTTCCACGCTAAAACTTCATGTGTCCATCCCCCGTATTTCAATTGACTGTGTGCGCGCTCGACCGCTCCGAGAGCTAAGGCGGCCCAAGAATATCCGGCCCGACCGGAGCATCGAGTTAGACCGCAACACAACTAATTGTTAACATTAATTTGAGTAAATCAATGTACTGTTTTTTTTTAGTTGGGTGATGAAACCCCTCTAGCTTTATTCGTTGATAGAACGATTAGACAAGACGAGTAGGACATGCCCGCTTACGCAGATTTTATATGTATTTATATATCCCCTTAAAATTACACTTACGCTTTAATTGACGCTTAAATAAAATTAACTTTTTTTAAAAAAATCATTACTGAAAACAATTAAGTTAAAATATATTATTCATTAACAAAATATAGACCAATGATGCTCTATGATTCTGAGTGTTGGGCAGTGAATTGTGTACATGAGCAAAAAATAGGAGTTGCGGAAATGAGAATGCTTAGATGGATGTGTGGACACGTGAGACGAATGAATGTATCAGGGATAAGACAAGAGCAGCACCAATTGCAGAGAAGATGCGAAAAGCTTGACTAAGATGGTTTGGACACATACAAAGGAGACCATTAGAGCCACCTGTTAGGCGTTGTGAGAGCCTAGTCACTAGGCATGTTGAACGGGGGAGGGGTAGACCAATAAAGACTTGGAATGAAACTATAATGAAAGACATGATGTACTTATAACCGTCGGTGGCGGGAGAAGCCTGTCGGGGCCGGGCAAAGCCCACCCGGATGCGGCCGAAGGCCGCTCGAGAGCATCGAGCACGGTCATAGCCCGTGCGAAGATGTGTGTGTGTGTGTGTGTGTGTAAACGGTCATAGCCCGTGCGAAGATGTGTGTGTGTGATGTGTGTGTGTAAACGGTCATTGCCCGTGCGAAGATGTGTGTGTGTGATGTGTGTGTGTGTGTAAACGGTCATAGCCCGTGCGAAGATGTGTGCGTGTGATGTGTGTGTGTAAACGGTCATAGCCCGTGCGAAGATGTGTGTGTGTGTGTGTGTGTGTGTGTAAACGGTCATAGCCCGTGCGAAGATGTGTGTGTGCGAAGATGTGTGTGTGCGAAGATGTGTGTGTGTGTGTGTGTGCGAAGATGTGTGTGTGTGTGTGTGTGCGAAGATGTGTGTGTGTGTGTGTGTGCGAAGATGTGCGAAGATGTGTGTGTGTGTGTGCGAAGATGTGTGTGTGTGTGTGCGCGAAGATGTGTGTGTGTGTGTGTGCGAAGATGTGCGAAGATGTGCTAAGATGTGTGTGTGTGTGCGAAGATGTGTGTGTGTGTGTGCGAAGATGTGTGTGTGTGTGTGCGAAGATGTGTGTGTGTGTGTGTGTGCGAAGATGTGTGTCTGTGTGTGCGAAGATGTGTGTGTGCGAAGATGTGTGTGTGCGAAGATGTGTGTGTGTGTGGGGGGGGGGGGGGGGGGGTGCGCGCGCGAAGATGTGTGTGTGTGCGAAGATGTGTGTGTGTGCGAAGATGTGTGTGTGTGTGCGAAGATGTGTGTGTGTGCGAAGATGTGTGTGTGTGTGTGTGCGAAGATGTGTGTGTGTGTGCGAAGATGTGTGTGTGTGTGTGCGAAGATGTGTGTGTGTGTGTGCGAAGATGTGTGTGTGTGTGCGAAGTTGTGTGTGTGCGAAGTTGTGTGTGTGCGAAGTTGTGTGTGTGCGAAGTTGTGTGTGTGCGAAGTTGTGTGTGTGCGTGTGCGTGTGTGTGTGCGAAGTTGTGTGTGTGCGTGTGCGTGTGCGTGTGCGTGTGCGTGTGCGTGTGCGTGTGCGTGTGCGTGTGCGTGTGCGTGTGCGTGTGCGTGTGCGTGTGCGTGTGCGTGTGCGTGTGCGTGTGCGTGTGCGTGTGCGTGTGCGTGTGCGTGTGCGTGTGCGTGTGCGTGTGCGTGTGCGTGTGCGTGTGCGTGTGCGTGTGCGTGTGCGTGTGCGTGTGCGTGTGCGTGTGCGTGTGCGTGTGCGTGTGCGTGTGCGTGTGCGTGTGCGTGTGCGTGTGCGTGTGCGTGTGCGTGTGCGTGTGCGTGTGCGTGTGCGTGTGCGTGTGCGTGTGCGTGTGCGTGTGCGTGTGCGTGTGCGTGTGCGTGTGCGTGTGCGTGTGCGTGTGCGTGTGCGTGTGCGTGTGCGTGTGCGTGTGCGTGTGCGTGTGCGTGTGCGTGTGCGTGTGCGTGTGCGTGTGCGTGTGCGTGTGCGTGTGCGTGTGCGTGTGCGTGTGCGTGTGCGTGTGCGTGTGCGTGTGCGTGTGCGTGTGCGTGTGCGTGTGCGTGTGCGTGTGCGTGTGCGTGTGCGTGTGCGTGTGCGTGTGCGTGTGCGTGTGCGTGTGCGTGTGCGTGTGCGTGTGCGTGTGCGTGTGCGTGTGCGTGTGCGTGTGCGTGTGTGTGTGTGTGTGTGTGTGTGTGTGTGTGTGTGTGTGTGTGTGTGTGTGTGTGTGTGTGTGTGTGTGTGTGTGTGTGTGTGACTCTTCTACGATTCCAAGGAAGAGTCGCGTCCCCCTGTATCAAGGAGTGGTAACTTGTATCTCACCCTTATCTTCAGAAATATTTGTAATCTTTATTGAGGTGTTTTTTAAAGTTTCTACACATCATGACAATTGGGTGTAGATTTTCATAGTAACATTCTTTATTGTGGATGGTATAGATTAGATAGTGTTATGCCAGTAGGTGTTCTTGGTTTAGTGATATTGTGATTTTAGCTTTGTATTCATATGATGATGACTGTTTTGTGGTTGTGAGCTTGTTGTTAGAAGCGAACAAGTGAGCGTGTGAGAACGAGGTTGGCCTTTGCAAGAGTAAGCTGCAACGTTGAGGGAAGCGGAGGAAGGTGACTCGCAGAGGTACGAAGCGGTGTTTGCAACCCGCGGAGAAAAGAAGCGGTGAAGGCGACACACTTTATAGTTTAGTTTTCCTTGTTATAGTTACAAGCAACCCTCCAAATTACAATAAACATTTCCTAGTAAGACATCTATCTCAAGCCTTTCTCAAATGATTACTCCACTCTATCGTGTTTCAAGTGAGTTCGATATTCGGGGATCATATTCCCGTTTTATATATTATTTGTACGACCGTGGTGTACCCACACTAATTAGATGCATCAAATTTTTGGCGATGATGCCGTAGAACACGAAACGTGTTAGTGTCTTGAGAGGAAGTAGAGAAGTAGAGGTTTTTCTTTCAGTTGTATGTTGCGTTGTTTTTTAGGGGGTTCCGGTTCTCGATTTTTATTTTTGTTTTTTGTTAGTTATTGTTTAAAAGTTTTCGCTAGTGGTGATTCTGGAGAGAATCTGGGGTGAACTTGTCCGTATTGATCTTGAAATCAAGCGTACCCTGCGAAATCTAAGAAGAGAGCGGACTTGGATCATGGACATGCAGAACCCCCTACAGAATCCCCTAGATAATAATAATAAGAATAATACCAATGTTCATTTTGTTGATGATGTGGTGCAGCCGCATGCGCGCACAATGATGGAGTGCACTGCCCCCACTCTGGGTAGTGCCTACCCAATATTGAGCCCGACGATAACCAATCAACAGTTTGAAATCAGGTCCTCTATGCTGAACATGCTTCAACATTCTGTGCAATTTTATGGGGTTGCTTTCAGAGGATCCTCACTTGCATCTATATAAATTTAGGCGGTTGTTATCGCACTACAGTTTTGATTATTCGCACTACGTTTTCTCTTAATTTTTCGCGTCTTTTGAAAATACGTCCAGTACATGCATTTTTGGGAAAAGTGTTCAGCACGAAAGTTGTAGATCTCGACGAGATCTACAACTTTCGTGCTGAACACTTTTCCCAAAAATGCATGTACAAGACGTACTTTGGAAATAACCTAGATTTCGCGTCTTTTAGAAATACGTCTTGTACATGCATTTTTAGGAAAAGTGTTCAACACGAAAATTGTAGATCTCGATGACATCTACAACTTTGGTGTAGAAGTTATTAAATCCTGCTTATAAGCGGGATTTAATAAATTCCCTCCTATTTATGCGGGAGTTTTTGGAAAGCCCGCCTAAAATAGGTGGGATTTTCATAAAATTTCGCATGTTTATGCAGAATTTTATTCATTAAATCTCACCTGTAAGCAGGATTTCTAGGCTGGTGCATGGCCTGGGTGCCAGGCCCAGGTCAGGTCTGCTCGAGACCTAGGCCAAGCCTGGTACCCGGGCTTAGCCAGGCTTGGTACCCGAGCTTAGCCAGGCTTGGTACCCGGGCTTAGCCAGGCCTAGCCCGGGACAGGCATCAGTCCAGGCTTTGAGCCTATATGGGGGCCCTGTTAGGCCCCCAGAGCCCAGCCTGGGCCCGGGGCGGGCTAGCTCGGGCCTAGCTGGGCTGTTTCGGGCCAACCCCCCGAGCCCGATTTTTATGAACACCTCTACTTATGAATTAACGGAATACCTAATGATACCGTGAGGATATGGCTTTTCCCTTTTACTCTTAGGGATAAAGCCAAATCCTGGCTATAATCATTCCAATCCAGATCGATCACCACCTTGGCCCATCTAGAGAATGTTTTTTTGAACAAATTCATCCCCGCTGCAAAAAATATTAGTAGCACGAAATGAAATTGCCACCTTTGGGAAGCGTGATCAAGAGTCCTCGGCTGAAGTTTGGCAAATGTTTAACAAGCTCCTAAGGAAGTGCCCTCAGCACCTGGTCCCTCAATGGACCCTCGTGAACACTTTCTATGGGGCTCTTGATCAAAGTATTAGATCTAATGTTGATTCAGCTGCAGGTGGATCCATGCAGGCAAAAACCTCGGAGGATATGTGGAGCATCACGAGAAGTCGTGCTACTTAAAATGCTTAGTGGGGTGATGAGAGAAGTGCCCCCGAGCTGAGTTGCTGGCCTTTGCAAGGTCAATTTGTATACACCAATATCAGCCCAAATGGAGGCTATGTCTAAGAAGATTGAAGAGGTTAGTTTGAAGGGGAAGGCAAAAACCTCGGAGGATATGTGGAACATAATAAATTTCATGTTATTCCAAGGAGAAGTACATGAAGATCTATGGCCATAAGATTCAAGGAATTGCAAACCTTGCATTTTGGTTTGTAGTGGATATTTAGGCTCCGTTTGGGGGGACTTATTTTCACCGGTCAAGGGGTTACGATCAGTGAAGGAACTAGGAAATTTTTGAAACCTGGGCACAATTAATTTAAATTTAAAATTAATTAACAACATATATTTAAATATTTATACATCAATAGTAATAATGCAAAAGTGGAAATAAATAATCAAATTTTTAATCGTTAAACACTATATTTTAGATTTGTAGAGCAAAAAATAACATGATAAAACTTACTTCTCAACAAGTCATTTTTCTTGTACGCATATTCTGGAAGCAGAAGATAATTGTGTAATTTGTAATTTTATCAGTAACATGTTTTTCAATATAAGCAATGAAACAATCATTCGTCAATTCTCACGCATTCGGTTTCGCAAACGATCCTTTATTATAACCTGAAAACTAGATGGAGACCTGCCAAATTTAATAACCTGAAAACTTACTTAAAATATTTGTCCTTTTTCAATTCCACTAATAGCTGATAAAGTCAATTTATTCCTTTAATTTGAGATGTTATATCAACTAAAATCGTGCACTGTCTAAGTAAATGTTATTATGAATTTCCAGTGATAATGTAAGACATTTAAAATAAAAACTGATTCCTCTAAGTATTAATCTAACCTATGAAGGCAGAAGTTAATCCCCCAAATAAGAAATCGCAGAAAATTAGGGCAAATATCTTAGTAATATGAGGAGAAGAAGATGGAGTAGGAGGCGTCGAGATTACCCGGACTGGAGGAGCCAGGTCGTCGCCCATCGGGGGAGAAACTCTGTGAGAGTGAAACAGAGTTGCGAAACATTTAGGGAGATGAATGCTGTTGAGGCGGTCCGGACAGAGTTCGCGATTTTTTACACCCGGGCACGTGCCCGGGTGTGTCCCTTAATAGGTCCGCCTATGGTTACGATCGCATGAACCTGACCTTAATTAAGGTTCGGTTCATGTGGTCGTAACCGCTGACCGGTGAAAATAAATCCTCCCATATGGAGCCTTAATTTTCCACAATATTATCTCATCTAGTGAAAAGATTACCCAAATAGAAAATGAGAGCTAGGAGAGCAAGCTAACAGTATCCCATCAAGGGGGTATTTAAGCACTAAATGTTATAATTCTGGAATCTGGAGTGGTTGGGCACAACAGAAGAACATGCAAAAATGAGAACTTTCAGGTATTTTTATCCACCATATTAATCAACTAATTGTTAACATTAATTGAGTAAACCAATGTAGTGTTTTTTTTAGTTGGGTGATGAAACCCCTCTAGATTTATTTGTTGATAGAACGAAAAGACAAGGCGAGTAGGAGATGTCCGCTTACGCAGATTTTATATGTATTTATATATCCCCTTAAAATTACGCTTGCGTTTTAATTGACGCTTAAATAAGATTAACTTTTTTAAAAAAAAACATTACTGAAAACAATTAAGTTAAAATATATTATTCATTAACAAAATATTGACCAGTAATGCTCTATAGTTCTGAGTGTTGGGCAATGAATTGTGTACATTAGCAAAAAAATGGGAGTTACAGAAATGAGAATGCTTAGATGGATGTGTGGACACATGAGACGAATGAATGTATCAGGGATAAGACAGGAGTAGCACCAATTGCAGAGAAGATGCGAAAAGCTCGACTAAGATGGTTTGGACACATACAAAGGAGACCATTAGAGCCACCTGTTAGGCGTTGTGAGAGCCTAGTCACTAGGCATGTTGAACGGGGGAGGGGTAGACCAATAAAGACTTGGAATGAAACTATAATGAAAGACATGATGTACTTATAACCGTCGGTGGCGGGAGAAGCCTGTCGGGGCCGGGCAAAGCCCACCCGGATGCGGCCGAAGGCCGCTCGAGAGCATCGAGCACAGTCATAGCCCGTGCGAAGAGAGAGAGAGAGAGAGAGAGTGTGTGTGTGTGTGTGTGTGTGTGTGTGTGTGTGTGTGTGTGTGTGTGTGTGTGTGTGTGTGTGTGTGTGTGTGTGTGTGTGTGTGTGTGTGTGTGTGTGTGTGTGTGTGTGTGACTCTTCTACGATTCCAAGGAAGAGTCGCGTCCCCATGTATCAAGGAGTCGTAACTTGTATCTCACCCTTATCTTCAGAAATATTTGTAATCTTTATTGAGGTGTTTTTTAAAGCTTCTACACATCATGACAATTGGGTGTAGATTTTCATAGTAACATTCTTTATTGTGGATGGTATAGATTAGATAGTGTTATGCAAGTGAGTAATCTTTTGAGAAAGGCTTGAGATAGATGTCTTACTAGGAAATGTTTATTGTAATTTGGAGGGTTGCTTGTAACTATAACAAGGAAAACTAAACTAAAGTGTCGCCTTCACCGCTTCTCTTCTCCACGGGTCGCAATCACCGCTTTGTACATCTGCGAGTAATCATTCTGTGCAATTTTATGGGGTTGCTTTCAGAGGATCCTCACTTGCATCTACATAAATTTATTGAGTTGTGTGATACCTTCCGGATAGACCTGTTCAAAAAGTTTGACAAGCCTGGGCCGGGACTGGACCTGTCGGGATTGGGTTTTTGCCACCCGGGCTTAGGCCGGGACTGGGTCACTGTAGCCCAAGCAGGGACTGAGCCTGTCGAGACCAGGCTTTTGCCGCCCGGTTATTAAATCCTGCTTATAAGCGGGATTTAATAAATTCCCTCCTATATATGCCGGAGTTTTTGGAAAGCCCGCCTAAATAGGTGGGATTTTCATAAAATTTTGCATGTTTATGCAGGATTTTATTCATTAAATCTCACCTGTAAGCAGGATTTCTAGGTTGGTGCATGGCCTGGGTGCCAGGCCCAGGTTTGGTACCCGGGCTTAGCCAGGCTTGGTACCCGGGCTTAGCCAGACCTGGCCCGGGACGGGCATCAGTCCAGGCTTTGAGCCTATATGGGGGCCCTGTTAGGCCCCCAGATCCCTGCCTGGGCCCAGGGCGAGCTAGCTCGGGCCTAGCTGTGCTTTTTCCGGGTCAACCCCCCGAGCCCGATTTTTATGAACACCTCTACTTATGAATTAACGGAATACCTAATGATACCGTGAGGATATGGCTTTTCCCTTTTACTCTTAGGGATAAAGCCAAATCCGGGCTATAATCATTCTCATCCGGATCGATCATCACCTTGGCCCATCTAGAGAATGCTTTTCCGAACTAATTTATCCCCGCTGCAAAAAATATTAGTAGCACGAAATGAAATTGCCACCTTTGGGAAGCGTGATCAAGAGTCCTCGGCTGAAGTTTGGGAAATGTTTAACGAGCTCCTAAGGAAGTGCCCTCAACACGAGGTCCCTCAATGGACCCTCGTGAACACTTTCTATGGGGCTCTTGATCAAAGTATTAGATCTAATGTTGATTCAGCTGCAGGTGGATCCATGCTGGCAAAAAGCTCGGAGCATATGTGGAGCATCAATGCTTAGTGGGGTGATGAGAGAAGTGCCCCCGGGCGGGTTGCTGGTCTTTGCGAGGTCAATTTGTATACAGCAATATCAGCCCAAATGGAGGCTATGTCTAAGAAGATTGAAGAGGTTAGTTTGAAGGGGAAGGCTACCCCCATTGCTGCCCCGGTCAATATCATGTCTTGCCAAAGGGCACCACTACTTTGAGTGTCATGCGAGAGGGGTACTTTTCCTCATTCCTCTTTTTTTAATATTATCGAAGATGCAAATTTTGTAGGGAATCAACAAAGAGATCCTCCGTTCTCCAATACATACAACTCAGGGTCGCAAAATCACCCTAACTTTAGTTGGAGAGATGGCGCAAAACAAGAACAAGGAGGGTAGGCTAGTGGGAGCCGACCACCTCAGTAATATGGTACTCCCTCAAGCTCAAATTAGCAAGATAGAAAAGCTCAACAAGCACATGGAATTTATGCTCCCTTTTATTGTAAGCCAAGGTGATACAGTAAAGAACTTATAAACTCAAATAGCCCAACTTGCAAAGCTAATAACTAAGGTGGCGTTTGGTTTAGCTTATTTGCTGTTGTGCGGCTAGAACGCACCGCAATTTTATCAATAAGCGTTGTTTGGTTGGGCTGTTCTCAAACCCACGTTTATTTGTGTCCGCCCTTTTCCTTATATCCCCAGACGCAGGAATTTTTTGCGGTGAAAAGCAGAAGCCGCTCCCCGATCCCGCTTCCCCCTTCCCTGTCGACGAACGACGAATCCCGATCCTTCCTTCCAGACGACGAAGGCCGTGGGTTTTTTTTCCGGTGAATCACTTGCATCGGCGGACAACGACGACAACGTGAGCCACCTGCATCGACGACGACGTGAATCCCGTGCGTCTCTCCCGATCCCGTTTCCCTGTCGATCCCGCCAGATTTTTTTTCTCCAAGTGGTTCGTCTCCTAAATATTCGCTCTGCATCGTTTTGATTCCCCTCCATCTGGTTGTTTTGGTTAGGTTTCCACTGTTGATTTTCTCCTGCAGTTCTGACCTTCCTGCATCTCCGGCTCTGTTTGGTACGCAACCCTTCCTGCATCTCCGATTTTTGATTTGCAACAGTTTTTAGTAGGATATCAATTTGGTCATTACAGCACTTTATTTTACTTTTTTTACCTTATGTGTTGAATTATGTGTGTGTTGTATGTGTGTTATTTGTGTGTGTGTTGTATGTGTGTGTTGTTTGTGTTTGTGTTGTTTGTGTGTGTGATGGTGTGTGTTGTATGTTGGTGTTTTTGTGGGGTATGTGTGTGTGGTGTGTGTGGTGTGTGTGGTGTATGTGTGTTTATTTGTTTGGTGTATGTGTGTGATAGTGTGTTGTATGTGTGTGTTGTATGTGTGTGTGTTGTATGTGTGTGTGTTGTATGTGTGTGCTGTGTGTGTGTTGTGTGTGTGTTGTGTGTTTATGTGTGTGTGTTGTGTATGTGTTGTGGGGTATGTGTGTTATGTATGTGTTTATTACAAAAAAAAAATTGTTGATAATTTAAAAATGTGGAAAAAAAATCACTCAAAATTTCGTTTTGTTTTCAGACAATTTTTAAAAACTTCGTTTTGCAAACTTCATTTCATCTAAACAATTTTTTAAGAAAACTCCATTTTCCAAAATCAGCACTTTCTCTTTCAGCAGCTTACCATCAGCAACAACCCAACCAAACCGAGCCTAAGTGTATGTCAGGTACCCTCCCGAGCCATCCGGAGAATAATCTGCGGAAGAAAGGTCGGATCTCTTCCGTACTTACTCCTATCTTTAATGAGGGTATCATGATAGAGCGTGAGATAAATAGTGTGGCCACCCAAGTGTTAGTGGACACGAGCTCATCGTGCAACATTATCGCACTTCTGGATGTCGATCTTGTTGCTGATAAGTCTGTACTGCTTACTTTGGCTGATGGGTCAAGAGTTACTATTGTTGGGGCTGCCAATGAAGTTGAAATCACTTTTCAAAATTTCTTTTAAAATATAATTATAAGAGTGAATAGTGACTGATATGAAGTGGGAGGCACAACTCTTTCAGTACAGCAAGAAAATTGGAGGGAAATACAGAGGAGAAGAAAGCTATTGCTAGGATTTTGCAACGCCTCGAAGAAGAAAACCTAAAAAAAAATGTATTGATTTGCGAATAACAACTGTCTGGTAATAGTAGATCTGAGACCCTTTGGAGCACGAATAGAGAAATTTAGTCTCCAAAACAAATTATGAGATACTTAAATAGAAATCACAATATTTCTTGAAGTTACTGCTTGCAGTAGATACTATCATCAGGCGATAATGAACTGCAGCCGAGTAATAGCATACAAAAAAAATTCAGCACATCCTCCGAATTAACTATGTTATGTTACTAGATCTTTCCGAAACCTTCCATATCATCCCAGAACCTTCCAGATCATCCCAAAATGTTCTAAAACATCCTAAAACCATCCTAGAATCATGTCAGTTGATAACAATGTTTTTCTGCGTCTTCCGGCCATATGTCGCATTTTAGACAATTTATTTCTACGTTATTTGTGCCACAGCAACCATCAATTGTGTCATCAATAATTCCTGAACATGCACACTATGGAATTACACTTGCAAATATAGATTGAATGCATATCAGAATTTGTTATTCTCAAACCAAAAATATGTCAAAACCATGTTCCAACAAAGACTTTAGTGACTGAATCTGAGAGCTCCTCACAGCTCAGGAAGTGAAGAAGAAGGCCCAAAGAGAAAGTGCCTAATAGCATTGGAACTACAGTCTGAAGAGAATGATGTAATGAATTTATATGCTTCTACCAGGACCAATTGGCTATTGAAAGAAAATAAAAAAAAAATCTTGAACAAGGGAATACTAATCTAATAACTGAAAACCTAGAGCTTAAAGAATATCTAGAGATAGTTAGGCTCCGTTTGGTATGATGGTGGCGATCAAGAACTTAACTGATGACGGTTTAACCCAAGCGTTTACGACCGCCACCACAGTGCCAAACGGAGCCTTAATCTTTAATAGTGAGGTACTAAAATTATAGGAGATAACTAAAATGTTAAAAGATCTTAACAAACTCTTATGCATAAGTGTAAGCTCACTAATGAGCCAGTTGTAGTAAAGGAATTTGAGAATTCCTTAAATAAAAGAAGTGAGACGATGAAATTCATTACTGAGAAAGAATCTGATGGAGAAATGTAAACCCACATCACTAACAAAAAGGCCAAGCAAACATCTTGGAAGAAATACTCAAAAGAATATTAGCAAGCAAAATACTCCACAAAACATACTAAAACTAACTAAGGTTTTACCTTGTATTGTTAAGAAATACCTTAAATTTTATTTATGATCACAAGGCTTTAGAAAATTATTTAACAAAAATAGTATTACATTGCATGCATAATTATCTGATTAGTTAGGGATATCATTTTAAATAAATTAGCAGTTCCTGCTTCACTATTATTACTAATATTTCAAATTAATAATAAAAAACACATAATTTTTGCTTGACTTCACATAAGATTCGAGTAATTATAATAATTAAATATTTACTTTGTTGACTCTTAAATCAAATGGAATTAAACTTAACCAAAATATTTTATTTATTTAAATTCACTTTCAAATAAAATTTATACTGGAGTCAGAAATAATTAGAACACCTTGCCATGATTTATTTTCAGGAAAAGTAAAATGCAGCATAAAATAGAAAACAATATTGGTATTTATCCAGTTTCACTACAGCATATACTAACTGTGCTGATAAAACCAAAACAAAAATCTCAAATGAGAATGGGGAGCAAGCCTTTTTGGAAATACCAAGAAAAACATTGATGGGCACAACACCTAACTCATTCTCTGAGCAGCTTCTTTGGCCAGGAGCTTCTCTTTGGCCTTGCTTTTGGCCTGAGATTTGGACCCCATAATTCCACCTCCCCACTTCTTCCTAATCTCATCAAACTTGTCATTGAAGTTTGCCTGCATTTAATACATAATACATAAGCAATTGAAGGAAATAACTAAACTATGTATGAATGCATGAATGAAACCTTCCAGAGAGAGAGAGAAAGAAAGAGTAAAATCTAAATCAGCAGCAGCAAAAGAAGCAGGGTTCATATTCTGACCTTAATGGCCTCCAAAATTTTGCTGAACTCGAGCTTATCTTCATTCTTCACAGTGGTCAAGCACAATACTGCTGCAGTCTTCTTGTGGACAATCTACAAAAATCCATCATCGAACAAATGAGACGCAGAAGATCTCACCGGAGATGAGGTGAAAGATTTATGATAATTCAAATACTTGCCGTTCCCAGACGTGATTTTCCCTTGACGATGCAGTAAGGGATCTCCATTTTCCGGCACAATGCCGGAAGCCAAACCACCAGCTCTATTGGGTCAACGTCGTGAGCAATAACAACTAATTGTGCCTTGTTCTGACAGAAGTAAATAAATTTCCAGCATAATAAATTTTATGCAATAGTTGTGTAAATACTACTAATTAGCCAAAACTTTTCCTGAGACTTATAGCATATTTACAGGTTGCATCCATCAATCTTTTGAAATTACAAAAAACCTCCCCTATAGATTTACATTTCATAACATGCATGCACAAATTCTCCAGGAGTATTTTTTGTGCATGCATGTTATGAAATATAAACTTAACAAGAGAGTCCTTTGTAATTTCAAAAAAATAGAGGTGCACAACCAGTAATTTTACAACTTGCAAGAAAGGTCCCAGTAAACAATATATATATATATATATAAGACGGTAAATAAACAAGGGGATTATTCCAAACCTGTTCTATAAGATAAGTAACATGATTGAGTCCATACTTGACGACAATTGGCTTCTTGGACTCAACAACCTTCCCCTCTGCCTCGGCTTGAGCCCGCTTCACAAGTCTCTCCTTCTTTGCAGCTCTATCCTCGGGCCTATATTTCAGAAGCATCTTAAACAGGTTCGTCGCTGCAAATAATGATAAAAGATATACAATTAAATAAATAATAATAATTTATAATGGTTCTTTTGAAATCAAGCTAGCTAAACACAGTTTTGATTTTCTTTTAATACATGTAGAATCTCTGTTCAGTCTGTTGCCTATAGAAGTCATATCATTATTAATATCCCCATGCTTTGATATTATATTTACTCATTTTCTACAAATCTTCATCACCAACTCGAATGGATTTCTTCCTTGATGTGCATCATATTAATTCTCATGATATGCAACAACAATCTTTTCGAAAACAAAAAAAAAGTCAAACGAAACTTATTTATCTGCTCCAACTTTTTTCATTAATTTTCTCACGGATAAAATTTGCTTTTAAAAATAATCTTCCTGACATTAAACCAATAAAGTATTTGTAAGTATATGTGCCCAGTATTATAATTATATACATAGCATATAAGTTGATTAGTATATAATTAGGCAATTGTTAACCGCAACCCGATTTTGACTGCTCGCACCCCATTGTTAACCGCAATCCGAAAATATAACCGCGTCACGATTTTTAGCTTGCCGCACCCCAAAATTGTTACCTTCCGACTCTGCATATCAAAAAAAAATCCTGAACAGAGAACATGCTCAGGATAGATGCGTGGAAGAAGAGGCAGCCACGATCTGGGAACATGTCCAGGGTAGTTGTGCGGAAGAGTGGATCAGCATCACCAGCTAAGAGGAAGGAAAGTTGGGAGGGCTTCCCCAACCTTGAATCAGCTGAGCAAGGTCAGTAGCATCGACAAGCAAAACGGAGAATGAGATGTGTCTTCAGTTATTAGTATAACTCCGGTCATGGATCCCTCATCTACAGAGCGGAAGAAAAGGCAACTACCAACTGGGAACATGTTAAGGGTTGAGGTGTGGCAGAATGGATCAGCATCACCGGCAAGGAGGCAGGAAAATAGGACGTGTTCCCCTGCCGTGAGTCAGTTGAGCAAGAACACTCGTACTGAGGAGGAAAGTCGCGAATGAAATGCGTCATCGGTTATTACCAAAACTCCAGACATGGATTCCTTATCCACAGAGCGGAAAAAGAGGCGACCGTCGACGGTTTGTGTTAAGCTCCCGGACGAGGCTAGATTATTCGGACAGCATTACAAACGGCGGCAACGGCAAGGGCATGGCAATATTGGGGCTGAACCAATGGGTTCAGCCCCCTCCTCTTGAAAATATTGGCTCAAGGGGGCTGAACCACGCTGGGTTCAGCCCAATTGGGGCCGACCGGCCCCCTTGGTCGGCCGGTCTTGGGTCCCGGGGGTATAAATACCCGGACCCCTCTCTTTTGGAGGTTATGCAAGAATTATCAAGGTACTCATCTCTCTCTCTCTCTCAACCCTAACCCTAATCTCTCTCTACTTCCTCTTCCCTTAGTTCTTCCCTTAGTTCTTCCCCTAGTTAGTGCTTAACATTTGGTATCAGAGGAGTTCGATTCTCTCAATGGTGAACACTCGCAATCAAGAGGAGTCCTCGCGGATTGAAACCCTAGAGGAGAATGTTGTTGGCCTCACCGATTCGATGGCGGCCTTGGAGGGGCGATTGGAGGCTCGGTTGGAGGAGTTGAAGACCCTACTGAAAGGGAAAGGCCCGGCCAACGATGATTCGGCCGGATCGGGAGCCGATCCAGCGGGTTCGGCCGCCGCGCGGCTTGCGAAACTCGCGGGCGTGCGGCCTTCAGGAGGGGCTCCGCCCGGCGCGGCGTGGCACGGGACGACAGGGGGTGCGGCGTCGGCGGCCTACGGGCCTCCCGCGGGATCGGCAGCGGTGTATGGGGGTCCGGCGGGGCAGTTTCCGCCCGGATCCGCGGCAGCAGGCTTCGGCGAACTAAGATCGGGCCCGAAACAGTGGCGTCGAGGTGGGGATGACCCTTTTGGGCTCCGGCGGCCACCCGACATGGCGGGACAGCAAAGGGGGGGCTCCTCCCTCCTCCACGCGGGTTTGGGCCACCAGGAAGGGCCGGGTTTGGCCCAGGGTGGGGCGGCCAGCCGCAACCTCCGCCTTGGGGAGCGGGACAGCAGCACGGCTACGGCGGTTTTGAGCATGGGGAACACGCAAGGCGGGACGGAGGTCCAGGGACACAACGTTTGACCCCCGGATTAATTCGCATGTACTTTCCGGAGTTCGAGGGCGGCGACGCCTTGGAATGGATTCAAAAGGCTGAATTATTCTTCCAGTACCAGGAGGTGCCTGAAGGGCAGTGGGTGCAGCTAGCGTCCTTCCATTTGAAGGACGACGCCTTCCAATGGACACAGTGGTTCCTGCGGGGACGGGAGTACGTGCCTTGGGGGGAGTTCGTGGATGGATTTACGGCCCGATTTGGTCCACTGGAGTATGAGAACTTTGAGGCCCTCCTTCAGAAGCTTCGTCAAAAAGGGTCGGTTATGGAGTATCGTACTGAGTTTGAAAAGTTGGCAAATCGGGTTCAGTGGCCGGAGAGGACGCTCTACAGCTGTTTCATATCTGGTCTTAAGGAGCATATTCGGGATGAGGTGCAGGCACTCATGCCACGTTCCTTGAACCATGCCATTACGTTGGCGCGTATCCAAGAGGAAAGGTTCAACAGGCAGCGGGCACGTATCACGAGTAGACCGGCTTTGGGCCCTACCACGTCAGCACGACGGGAGCCACCCACGGGTACCAAACCGACGGTGACTCGGTTGTCTTGGAGCGAGTTGGAGGCTCGGAAGGAGAAGGGCTTATGCTTTAATTGTGATGAGAAGTTTGTGCCCGGTCACAAGTGCCAGAAGGTACAGGTTTTTATGTTGCATCAGGAGGAGCAGCACGAGGAGGACGTTTTCCCGGAGGAGGAATTGGAGTCTGGGGGGGACTTAGACTTTACGGAGTTGGGTGTCTCCCTACATGCCATGGAGGGATGCAATCCACCTCCGCTTACGATGCGGTTGGCTGGACGAATTCGGCGGGAGAGGGTGACGACTCTGGTAGACAGTGGGAGTACTCACAACTTTATTCACCCTGATGTGGCAAAGAAGGTGGGGCAGGGGATTGACACGGGAGCAGCGTTCCAGGTCATGGTTGTGGATGGCAGCAAGTTACAGTGCCAAGGAGTGTTGAAGGCGGTAGAGCTTCGGATGCAGGGGTATGTGGGGTGCACGGACGTCTACCTCTTACCGATCCGGGGCTCAGATATGGTACTGGGAGTGCAGTGGTTACAGCAGTTGCGGCGGGTTACTTTTGATTGGGATCAGATGACGATGGAGTTCTTGCAGGGCGGGCGACAGTTCTGTTTGACGGGGCTCAGATCTTCTCCGGTTAAAGAGATCTCCCTTCGCAGTTTGCAGCAGCTTGAGGAGTCCAGTAGTTTGATGGCGATTCTGTTGGGGGTGAGGTCGGACGAGGAAGGATCGACACAGGTTCCGGACCAATTGCGGGCGCTAGTAGAGGAGTATGATGACATCTTCCAGGAGCCGAGTATACTTCCACCGTCACGATTCTGTGATCATCAGATTGTGCTACAGACTGGGGCTGAACCGCCCAACATAAGTCTGTATAGGTATCCCTACATCCAGAAGGCAGAGATTGAGCGCAGTGTGAAAGAGATGCTTGATGCAGGTATCATACGACCTAGTACCAGTTCCTTCTCTGCACTGATTATTCTGGTTTAAAAAAAGACGGATCTTGGCGTTTTTGCGTAGACTACCGTGCCTTAAACAGTGTTACTGTGAAGGACAAGTTTCCGATTCCCGTGATAGAGGAGCTGCTGGATGAGTTGCATGGGGCGACTCGGTTCACGAAGCTAGACCTGCGATCCGGCTACTATCAGATTCTGATGAAGGAGGAGGATGTGCATAAGACGGCCTTCAGGACTCATGACGGTCACTATGAGTTCTTAGTGATGGACAATGGATTAACGGGGGGCCCGTCTACTTTTCAGGCCAATATGAATGAGATTTTTCGCCCATTCCTGCGACGCTTCGTCTTGATCTTTTTTGACGACATTCTGATCTACAGTGCTACTTGGGAGGATCATCTACGACATGTGGCTCAGGTCTTCTCTACTCTCCGGCAACATCAGCTATATGCTAAGATGTCCAAGTGTTCTTTTGGACAACATGAGGTGGAGTACTTGGGGCATCTAGTTTCCGTTGACGGGGTGAAGGCAGACCCACGGAAGATCGAGAGTATGCTTTCTTGGCCACCTCCTTCCTTGAGCAGTTATGAGCCCGGCAGTACCGCAATTGCAACAGTTGATCGGGCGCTTCGTGATCGTGATCGGACCCTCGCCACCTTGCGTGAGAATCTTCGGGCGGCACAGGATCGTATGAAGGCTCAGGCAGATCGTCATCGCACAGAGCGAGAGTTTCAGGTGGGGGATGAGGTTTTCCTCAAACTTCGTCCTTATCGTCAGTTGTCGGTGGCACAGCGGACAAATCAGAAACTGGCACCTCGTTACTATAGACCATTTCGGATCACGCGGCGGGTCGGTCCGGTGGCGTATACCTTGGCTTTACCCGCGAGCTCCCGGATCCATCCTACCTTTCATGTCTCCTTGTTGAAGCGGAAGTTGGGTGATGTTGTTCCGGTCTTTTCCGTTTTGCCCGAGGCTACTAGTGGGGGCGAGCTTCGCCCGATTCCGGAAGATGTACTGTTGATCAAATGGAAACGTCGTGGCACGGCGTACTGTCCAGAGCTGTTAGTCAAATGGAAGGATCTCTCTGCGGAGCACAATACTTGGGTCGATTTACTGGAGTTCCGGGAGCTTTACCCCGACTACCACCTTGGGGACAAGCTGGCTTTTGATGGGGAAGGGAATGTTAAGCCCCCGGACGAGACTAGATTATTCGGACAACATTACAAACGGCGGCAACGGCAGGGGCATGGCAATATTGGGGCTGGACCAATGGGTTCAACCACGCTGGGTTCAGCCCCATTGGGGCCAGCCGGCCCCCTTGGTCGGCCGGTCTTGGGTCCCGGGGGTATAAATACCCGGACCCCTCTCTTTTGGAGGTTATGCAAGAATTATCAAGGTACTCATCTCTCTCTCTCTCTCTCAACCCTAACCCTAATCTCTCTCTACTTCCTCTTCCATTAGTTCTTCCCCTAATTAGTGCTTAACAGTAGACATTTATGTTCGCCGCCCATACACATATTTTACCTAGATTCCCGCCATTTGACCCCATTTATTCTGCCCTATAGCCCTCCACCGTATTCTTCCATTTGTTCTCATTTTTAACAATCTTTTCATTTTAAAACTCCCATACATTTCCCTTAAAACTTAAAAGTGAACTTGATAAATGACTATTGAGTTTCTCCACACCATTCATCCACCTTGCCATGATTGTCCAACCCTCTCCCTCCTTTAATATATTGGTTTCATTTATCTCCCATATCCTTAGCCTATAAATAGGCGCATTTTACATGTTATGGTATACAAGCTATAATTAAAACAAAATTCTCACTTCCAACTATTATTGTGTGCACTCTCAGTCTAAAATAAAGAACTTCTTTACTGAGCGTGTAAAGATCCTCAGAAAACTTATGAGACTAGAAAGGTTGACGCTATAAGGATCATTCGTGACTGCAAGCTTCGGAGGTTCAGATGATAAGAATAACAAATATTGGTCTCTGTACTAGTCTTTTAACATTATGATATATATTATTATTCATTTTTCAGGAATAACAAATATTGGTCTCTGTACTAGTCTTTTAACATTATGATATATATTATTATTCATTTTTCCTTTTCATCTTTAGATTGTATGTTACGAAGTCATCTCCGCCAAGTACACAACCTTGCAGGCGTCGGGGGAGCGCATATGGAAGCCGCCGTGATTAATTCTTGTAATTAAATGATATTAATTAATTATTTAATATTAATTATATTAATTAATTTCTTTATTTATATTGTATTTCCTTTATGTTTCCCTCCCTCATCTATATAAGGGGAAGGGGTGTATGTGTTTGGTATCTTTGGTTTTTAAGGTTTGGCTCTCATTCTTGAGAGAGGGGTCATAGGAGGAACCAGGCTCCTTGATCTTGACCGGAGTACGCTCCGGATTTTATCCATGTTTCCCATTAATGCAATCATATCTCGTCCTTTGTTCGTAGATGTATCAATGGTCTGACTTGCCGCCCCCGTCCACTCGTTCCAAACCATCGGGGATCAAATCGCGGTGAACACCCGCCTAACCGCCGTCTCCATCTGTGCCAAGCTCGATCGGAAAACCGAGATGCTCAACAACAATCTCTCCATGGTGCATCGCATGCACGCTAAGCTCGATCGGACTCCTCAAGCGGCACACCTAAAGCGCGATGCTGCCCAACCACCAACAGCGTCCGTTTTTCGTCTGCCGCCAGTCCAGATCCCCGGTCCTGGCCATCCAGATTGCTACCGCCAGATCCAGCCCACAACATTGCCGCCAACAGTAGCGGTGGCCGCGCCTCCCAGCACCGGCCGCACCTCCCGCGCCGTTTCCGGCTGCCGATGCAGAAGCCCGCATCGTCGTTGTCCGCCAAATCCAGTCCGTGTCGGCTCCTGCGGCGACAGCGCGCGCCCGCGATCACTCCTTCCGCGCTCGTCTTCTTCCTTCGTTGCCCGCGTCACGTCCTCTTCCTCTGCATGTTTCGACCAACCTTTTCGCTCGGCCGCTAGGCCCCTCCTTGAGCCGCACGCCTTCTCTGTTTTTTTCTTTTTCCATAACCTGTCGTGACCCCTGCCTACTTTCTTTTTTTTATTCTTATCCTATGCCATCAACTGCCAGTCTGTCCCCTTTCATCTCATTCTTGTCACGGCGTCAAGGCAAACCAAGGCGAGTGTCGGACGCCTGGACGCTTAGGTGATAAGGCTGACGCCTAAGCGACAATAAAGCGAGCAAGTCAAGGCGACAGCTAGATTTTTAAAAAAAACTAAGACAGACTTTAGACTGCGATTTTTATAAAAACTGTAGTTAGTTTAAAGTATTTTTTTAAAAAAAATTAAAAAAAAAAATTTAAAATACTTTAGATTGCATTTTTTATAAAAAAACCGCGGTATAAAGTATTTAAAAAAATACTTTACACTGCGGTTTTTATAAAAAAACGCAACGTAAAGTTTTAAAATAAAAATTGTAAGCATGTACATATTTTTGACTGCGGTTTTTATAAAAACCGCAATCTATACTTTTAAAAATATATATAACAAGGCGTTTAACGCCTTGTACACATTCGGGCGCCTGGACGCCTAGGCGATGCCATGACAAGCTTGTTTCTTCTTTTTCATTATTACCTGCACTCACCCTTCCACCCACCGTGCCACCCAATTCCATCCCCCTAATTTTAATCATCTATGTTTCTCCACCCTCCGTCATCATTTTTTTCAACTGTACCCGTTGCCGACATTGTTAAAGACCCTGACATATCTAGTCGTCTTGACGGACAAGGTCAATTTTCAAGGGTGGCATATTGTTACGAAGTCATCTTCGCCGAAGTACACAACCTTGCAGGTGTCAGGGGAGCGCATATGGAAGCCGCCGTGATTAATACTTGTAATTAAATGATATTAACTAATTAATTAATATTAATTATATTAATTAATTCCTTTATTTATATTGTATTTCCTTTATGTTTCCCTCCCTCATCTATATAAGAGGGAGGGGTGTATATGTTTGGTATCTTTGGTTTTTAGGGTTTGGCTCTCATTCTTGAGAGAGGGGTCATACGAGGAACCAGCCTCCTTGATCTTGGCCGGAGTACGCTCCGAATTGTATTCGTGTTTTCCATTAATGCAATCATGTCTCGTCCTTCGTTCGTAGATGTATCATTGTACACACTAGTAATTTTTTCTACTTCAGCGCATGTGTTTAATTAGATGTGTTAATTTGGTTATAAATATTTTTTACTCATAATTTATCTTCCACAAAGTTGCAAATGTCGGATGTCAGGTTTATGTCGGTTTAAGTTTAAAATGTAGGATGTCGGATTGCAGAGATATATCGGAGATATCAGAGATATTTGGTAATATACGATTTTAATATGTAAACAAATTCATGTATATACACTTTTTATAAATATGTACATTTATACATATAATATTTGTTAATAAATTACACAAGAAAAACTCCTCGAAAGCAGTAAACAACATAAAAACAACAAAAACGAGCAAGACAAGAAAGTCGTAAAAATTCAGCTCAAAGAGATGCTCAAAATGAATGCAATAAACAAAATATTACGGCGCGGTGACTTAAAAGAAATGAAATATATATATATATATATATTTAATACTCTCGGCAATAATAAGTAACGCGAGATAACGTCTGATATATCGGGTAAAACCAATATATCGGGCGGAATTTTCAAAATCGACATTTTGTTTAAAATCTCGAAGTCGAGACATTTTCTCTCCAAAATCTTTATGTCGGCTGACATGTCAGACATTTCGCCCGACATCTACAATACTGATATTCCATTCTTAATTTTAGGTTTTTGATCCCATTTAGCATCAAAATAAATATAAACTTTATTTTTTGATTAAAATTTTTAAACCAAAACAATTAAGCCAAAGATTTTTTTTATTTCTTTCAAATTTTAGGTTGAACAGTCATGAAGATGAGATTCACCAGCAAAATAATCTTTGTATCCCTCCCTAAATTTGATTAGGGCATCATTTAGAAGATAAAATAAGCCCTACTCAGTCCAACATTCAACATTATTAATATCTAATCTAGATGCTATCACATGAGCACACACCAGGCTCGTGAAGAAAATAAATTAGTTGCAGATTCTACAATCATATTATCGTGCACTCCTGCGAGCACCCCAATATATTACTTTTCGGTATGTGTTATATAGATCTCAAAATTTATGCATTAAGTTCAAAAAAAATTATAATATCTATTATTACATTTATTCCTATATTCCCTACATAGAGTTAACCAACCCACTATAGTGGGATAAACGCTTGAGTGTTGTATTCCCTACATAGAGTGTGGGGGTAGTCTAATTTGTGGATAGTTGATTCTTAACAACTGCCATTACCAAATTTGCATCCCATTGTAACATCACCGCCTCAACCATATTGTCATAGGGTTTTACGCATGTAAGTATTCGAGACACAATAAATGTTAATATTCATTTATAAAATCTTCAACTTTTTCTTTAGTAGTTGAATAAATAACAATTTCAGTAATCATTTATGTTTATTCCGAACCACCATGACCATTAAACTCATGCAACGTTTGGCTATACTTGGATGAGACTGTAAGAATGATCCAATACCACAATTTCCATGGATACTAGCTGCTCATGTTTAACTTTTCGAGGAATGGTTCTTCACACGTAAGAGATAACTCCCGACGTAATTATCTGGAGTGTCATCACCTATCATATATGTGTACATTATATGCACATGTCATCATCTATCATATTAGATGTTCATGTAACAGGTAATCCAATTCTACTTTATTTAGATAACTCTTTCATAGAAACCACATTTTTCATGTAAGGTCATCATTGATTTGTTTTTATTATACTTAAACAATGTTTTAAATGTCCTCCAATATGTCTTTTTTGACGGCAAAATGATTTTTCTCCTAAAAATAGGTTGACATCCTATTTTTTTCTGATAGGTCGACAAAACTTTTAAAATATTGCTCGTTATATATTTTAGGTTATTTATGTTAGAATTATATATACTTAAATCATGTATTCCACAATTTATGTTTAAATTGATTAAACTCATAATTTTGGTGATCAATGAGACACGCGAGGGTGTAAACGTGAAATTTGAATCTTGACGAGACACTTTAGAAAAACAAGGGTTTTAGCAGGGCAAAGACGGGTGTATATGAAGCTTATATTTAGCAGCGCAACAAGAACGAATGACTTCCAAGCTTAAATTGGGTGATCAAATTTCCCGCACCGAGTGTTTTAAATATCTTAAATCGATAGTTCAAAAATATGGAGGTGTTGATAAAGATGTGATTCATAGAATCCAAGCAAGTTGGTTGAAGTGGAAAGGCACGTCAAGGATCTTATGTGATCGTAAAGTACCATTAAAACTTAAAGGCAAGTTTTACCGTGTTGTAATTAGACCAGCAATGTTCTATGATTCTAAGTGTTGGGCAGTGAATTGTGTCATGAGCAAAAAATGGGAATTGCGGAGAAGAGATTGCTTGGATGGATGTGTGGACACACGAGACTAGATAAAATTAGGAATTAATATATCAGGGATAAGACAGGAGCAGCACCAATTGAAGAGAATATGCGAGAAGCTCGACTAAGATGGTTTGGACACATATAAAGGAGATCATTAGAGGCACCTATTACTCTGTTAGGCGTTGTGAGAGCTTAGTCACTAAGCATGTTAAATGGGGGAGGTGTAGACCAATAAATATTTGGAATGAAACTATAAGGAAAGACATGATGTACTTAGGCATTAATGAGATTATGACTAAAGATAGGGTGCCATGGAGACAAATGCTCCATATAGCCGACCCCATTATAGTGGGTTAAAGGCATGAATGTTGTTGTTTTTTGTTGTGTAGGTGTTATTCTTAAAATAAATTTTCTATAGTAATTTCACATTATCTTCCTTATTTATTAATTAAATAAAATATTAAAACATTCAACACATATATTAGTTAATGATTTTGATTTTTTAACAAAATTTTATTAAGTATGAGAACACATATTATCAATCAAAGACATCTAACTTATAAAAAAAATTTACTTGTTGAACCTAAAGTTAAAAAAGGGCAGCCCAGTGCACAAAACATCCCCGCACAACGAGGGTCCTGGGAAGGGTCCCACCACAAGGGTAAAATGTAGGTAAACCTTATCCTACATTTTTGCAAGAGGCTACTTCCAGGACCAAAACCCGTGACCTCAAGGTCACGCGGCAACACCTCAACTGGTGCACCAAGGCACCCCTTCTTGTTGAACCTACAGTTATCAAAATGAAATTATTATATAATATTTCACAATATATCTATTTGCAATTTGCATTTGTTTTGTATTTAGTAGTTGTCATAGTCCATTAATAATCTTTTGTTTGAATACTTTTTTATTTTATTTTAAGATAAACATGACTCATAACTTAGTTAAATTATTATGCAAATTTTTTTTACTTTTAAAACATATAAATATGCTTAGTACATATTTTATATATGAGATATGAAAAACTAATATTTTAAAATATTCTTGACATGTCTCTAACTTCCGACACCGACATTTTAAAAATCAATCAGACATATCGCCGACACCCGATAGGCCAATATTTACAATACTGCACTTAAATGACTCCTTTTTGGCCTATTCATAAATAAAATTTGTAAACAAAAGAACGGTATTCTTTGTAAAATAATAGCTTTCTTCGTAAACAAAAGAACGATCTTAAGATATCTAAAACCAACTGAGTGATATAAACACAATATATATTTAGAAATAAACTGTCTCCAATTCCTCTCACCAAGGAGTATTAGGTCCATCCCTTGCCTCTCTTAAATCTTATCTCTGTTCCTTTCATATGGCTGATTTCTTGTTCTACTTTTCATCTTTGGTGGACTTCCAAACAAGCCTTCCAACTTCAATCTATCAAGTAATTTATATGGATAATAAACTTTATAAACTCATCATAAGGCCCTAGCACCAAGAAGAGTGATCTAGCTTCAGAACACGCCTCCTAAAGTCTTCTCTAATGGAAAAATTCCCATTCCAAAACTTTCCAACACAGCATTAACAACCATTCATCACACATACAATAGGAAATCATGGCCTAAGATGTTAAGCAAAGTTTAATCAAAATTACTGCAAATTAACTATAAACTAGTAACACTAAAATATTTTCTCAAACAGCGCATCTTTGGAAGCTCTTTCATGTTCAAAAACTCCAATCCTAGGGAAAATATGAAGACAAAAATAAAACAAAATGTTTACCAAGGTTCTTGTCCAATGTCCTTGTGAACTGGTTAATTGCTGGAGGAACCTTTAAACGTTGCTTGAGGATTCTCCTCTGCCTCTGAATTCTGACCACCTTAGGCCATTTAACGAAGCGATGAAGATCTCTCTTGGGAGGCAGAGCACCACCGATACCAAATTGCTTTGGCCTCTTCTCAAATAAAGGGTTGACAACCTTCTCCTGCAAACCATGAAGAAATTAGAATTGCTTACAAACACACTCAAACACTTAATAAATGAGAAAAAAGGGCAATATCTACCGTTTTCTTTCTTGTTACAGATGCCTTCCCTCCTCTCTTAGGAACCTGTAATATTAGAAAACATGAATCTCAAACACAAATTGAAGAAACCTTATTATATTCACACTAGTAAACAACATCAAAAAATAAAGACTTTAATATGAAAGAACATGGAAGACTAGTTAAGTCTCGGTTTGGCACAGTGGTGGCGGTCGTAAACGCATGAGTTAAATTGTCATTCATTAAGGATCACCTAACAAACATCATCCGTTTGAACATAAAAGTGGATGAAATTCCTTAAGTGGGTGTTAATGAATGGCAACTTAACCCCCATGTTCATGACGGCCACCACCGTGCCAAACGGAGCCTAAATCAGAAAGGATTGGAGAATCGACCACTAAAGATTGAATTTTGTAGATGAAGGAAGAAACTCAAGATACAGTGGCTATCTATTAGCTGTGTATCTCGGGGAAGGGCATGAGGAAAAAAATTTCTCTCATTTCACAATTTTTTGTACCCAAATAACTTATCAAATAAATAAAGCTCGAGTTTTATAGCCTATTTATTAGATTTGTGCAAAAAAAATCGTTATGGAGGTGAAACCGTGAACCATAGCAAGCTTTAAAAATAAAGTTATGTAGAAATGGTTTTGCGGCTTTATCAAAGGAGAAGAAAATTTCTGTTCGGTTAGGGATTTCTAGGTCAAAATCCCCTTTCACAAAAATCCTGCATTCAAAATCTCATGCATCGATTCTCATTCAAAAGGAAACCATATCCTATAGAAGGAAGAAGGAAATCCGAAGGATTTGAAGCTCAAAAGTCGAAAAACTCACTTCCTTTGGCGCCATGGCCGAAATTTTCTTCTCCTCTCTTGAACGAAACAAGCGGGGAAAAGAGATCGTCTTCTTCTTCGTTGAACGGGAGCCTCCCCTTCTTCAGAAAGATGGGAAATAGTCGGCTCCTAGAGAGCTTATACAGCTTATACAACAACCCTAATTATTCATAATACAATATAGCTCATAATCTGACCGTCGGCCTCCGATCAACCGGCCCACATTTATTTACTCAATAATCTTTTTAAATAGACTAAGGCTCTATTTGTTTGGGCGTTTCGCTGCTCCGTTTTGGGCAAACGTTGCCGGAAGGAGGGTAAACAAGTGAATCTTCGGCGGCGTTTGCTCCGTTTTCACCCGCCCGCCTTGAGAAATGCCCCAAAAAAACTACGTTTGGAGCAGCCACCTCCCCCCTCTGATTCGAGCACTCCGTTTCCACCCGCCGAATCGACCCGCCGCCGCCGAACCAAAGGCTCCGTTTGGGACTTGGGAGGACTTATAACTTTCACTGGTCAAGCGGTTACAACCGCATGAACGAGACCTTAAATTAAGGTCCGATTCATGCGGTTATTTAAGGTCTGATTCATGCGGTTATAATCGTTTGACCGGTGAAAATAAGTCCTCTCAAACGGAGCCTAACTCAGTGGTGGTGGTTGCAAAGGAATGGGTTAAACCTTCATTGGTTAAGAATCACCTAACAATTATCATCCAAAATTGAATGAAGTTCTTTAGGCGGGCGTTAATGACTGACAATTTAACCCTCATATTCATGACCGTCACCGCCGTGTCAAATGGAGCCTAAAGGTTCACTTGGCGTATTATTGGGACTCCGGCACAATTGCCCTTATAGCAATTTTTGACTACCTCAAGCAAAGAAAAGATCGTGGGAGTAAAATTTCAGTCATTCAATATCCGTCGGACAACCAGCCAAAATATCATTTTAAAAGAAAATGATTTTCGATCGGATTTTAACAATCGGGCCGGAAGTTATTTTTTGAAACACTTTATAATACATAAATAGAATCTTAAAAATTTGTAAAAAAAATTTAATTATTACTCTGCAACTATTTTTATTACAAAACATTTACCTTTTTTTATAAAAATTCATTTTAGAAATCTGAGAACCTACCTTTTATAGAGAATAAATTATTAAGATAATTAGTCATAGTCCTAAGGTCACTCACCCCAACCCAAAAATTGTAAAGAAAATAAAATAGGCGAAGAAAGTGGAACACCAATTTCAGCATGTTATTGCGAAACTTCGGCGATGGAGACGGCCCATGAAGTAATGTTGCCTCAAACCAAAAACATTGATGGGTGGCAGAATACTCGAGTGACCTTTCTCAGTTAAGCAGTGACTTTTCACGGAATTCGGAGGGAGTAAAGTGCACCCCTGAATTTTACCGTAAAGTGTGGGCATCCAACGGCTCGTGTGATGTCCGCACACATCTCAAAGCGAGCACATCTCAGCTCGCTTTGAGATGTGTGCGAGCATCTAACATGGACTGTTGGATGCCCGCATTTTACGGTAAAGTGCATGGGGGTGCACTTTACCTCCCCGGGATTTCTTTTCAAGTGGGTGCATGGTTGTGGAGGCGACAAGAAGCCAGTGTTGTCACCAAAGAGTCACCTGGCAGTCTATGCTGGCGGCGGGGAGAATGTGGTGGAGCCTGGCTTATTCCACCCACAGAAGACAATATGATATTTTATTTGTTTTGAGAGACAGAGGCGGGGCTTGACTCCTCCTTTTGGATTTTAATACTTGGTAGAAGACATTGTCAGGTGGGAGTTTGTATGGGTCGGCACATCTATTAAAGATAAAATCATGTGTCTTAAAATGAGCTCAATAAGAACAAAAATCTCTTGTGAAATAAAAGGGTAAAGGCATGTTTAATTTTGATTTCCAACACGAATACGAACCATGAAAGTGCATTTTATCGATCATTTAGATCTTCAAAATGTGAAGTTAGAGGAATCGAAAAAGATACAATATGGATAATTGACTTGTAGCAGCCAAGCACTCATAGCGACGTTGGTTCCCTCTGAAGTTTCCCTCCTGATAGCTGGAGCTTTGTGCATAGTTCTATCAAGTAAAACCAATGCTTATCTCATATACAGAGATTGGCTCATCATGTGTTGATCTGTGGTAGACTGAATAGCAGGATGATTTCCTCTTGACAGTAATCAATTAATATTGGGTGGGATGAAAGAATCAGTTGATGCTCATCGTCGCCAGGATGATTTTAGAAAGCAATACATATCTCGGGCTAACCCAACTCAAGTGTCATTGGAACAAAATTCAACATCGGGATGGGCGGCCCGATGAGTTTAAGCATATCAATATGTGAAGGAGAAGAAATTAACTTACAAGAATTCCCCTACTTCAGGCGAGCGAACTGAGATTTTCCCAACGTGGGAATTGAGTTGTTATGCGGCTCAAAATGTAGTCCAGAGAAGCATCCTCAGTGACGGACGAGACCCAAGTTCCCTATAAGGGGTGCCAAGGAGGGTGAGAACCACATTTGTCTTGAACCCTATCGCAACATGAGGTGTTATCAAACAGTAAGTTTGTTTGCGAATGCATTCCAAATTGGGCGATAAATTTCATCCGACAAAATATGGGCAAGAGATTAATTATGTACAAGTACCATGAGGAAGGGATGGATAAGACTTTGAAAAGAGAGTCAATGAGTGCTTGAATTTGTCGCGAGGGAAGCGGATGAGGGGTGCACCTTGACTTGAAGCGAAACGACATTCATTGGCTCGTTGCTTGGCTCGAGGCATGGATCATTGCAGTTTGTATCTCCATGTAAATTTCGGGTGAGTGATGCTTGTGGAGACACTATCGATGTTGGTTGTATGGCGTGCATCATTTAGATGGGCTTAGCGACTCTTGTGTGCTTGTTGCAATGATATGTGGGTTCCTCATTAAACCTCTATTGAAACACAAACCAATGAACTTGACATGCATGTGATCCAATATGTGATAAATTCCATTTGGTGTAAGGAATCTGATGCGTGGGTTCCTCTCCTGTGGTGAATCTGTAACACCTTCTCTATAATGACCATATAATATGGGTCCGGTCGGGGCCCCACAATATATAGACGTTACAGTTTTAGTATTATAAAGTAATATAAAAGAACTACGCATCTCAAAACACAGAAAACAAGACAGCGGAAACACACAACAAGACCAGAAGTTATCCGCAATCATAGAAGTCCAATACGGCCTTAAGGCTTACAACATTCAAATGTCCAAAACTTCCGCAACAACAAACATAGCAAAGTGTCTTAGCACTCCAAGGCTACCTCGACATGCAAGCTGGATTACAGTACATGGAACATAACATTCAACAATCCATAAACTAATAGAAGAGGGTACACTTCATGAGGCTTAGACCTTTTTGAACAGCGAGCTTACTCCAGCTTACTATCTTTGCCCTGTAAAAATTTGTTGTAACGTGGGTCAGCAAAAGCTGACCTAAACTGTGTAACTAATACATCTCCTCTCATCCGTCCCTAACGGACCCCGGGGCACTCCACCACCATGTAGGTCAGTATTTCGTACGCATATATCATTAAACATGAATAAACATAAACAAACACCGATTTTGGTGTCTCATGCATCAAACACGCTTCTATATTGAGCATTTAAGTAAAAGAGACCTACAATACAGTATGTATGCAAACTTGGGTTTCACCCAAGACACCTTATATCGTGTATGATTCTAACACATCATCACGCATCAGCACATCACAACATTCACACGAGTACTTCTAATTTCCTCCATTGGCGTTCAAGCCAAAATATGGAACTCTTGCATAGGCCCCACCCACTCATGGGTCTCAATACCCGGGCTTGCCTACAAGCCCTGACTCTTACGTCAGTTCCGTCACACAAACAAACTGATGCTAAGAACCCTTGCTTGACCCTGCTCGCTCGTGGGCTTCATCGTACGGGCTTGTCCAAAAGTTTGGCATTCTCGTCAGTTCCCACAGAAGGGGACTTGTCTTGTCAGGACACTCTCCACACATGACTTGCAACGTCGTTGGCTAGCCAGCCGACCACAATGCACACAGTCATGCCTTAGCATAACTTTCAACAACCACAACATTTCCGCCCTAAATCACCATTCGTTCTCACACGAAATAGAGGGCATTGCAAACGGCGTTTTCGCCACAATCAGATTTCTAGCAAAATCCATATAGTGCTCGTCATGCAACATCACCGAATCGGACCACCGATCGCGAATACGACTTCACCCACAATGCTTAATCCACTAACAGAGCGGATTTCTAGTACAATATGTTGGGGACAGACTCAATCGAACTGGTGTCTCCTCTTGAAACTTGGCAACCCGAACCCCTCTCATTTGAGAGATCTGGTGCCTAAAAGCTTAACAGAAAGCAAAAACGAAACAGATGCCATGCACGCATTCTAAACACCGAGAGAAGAAATGTCATTACCTTATGAATCCTCTCCATAGTCATGGAGATCTTGATTTGTACAGATGAAAGTGTGCGCCTTCTTGCCCTCTCCACAAATTCGATTTAGGATCGACGAACAGAGCTCCGAAGCTTCATCAATGGAGGAACAAGTCTCTTCTTCCTCCTCCAAACTCTGCCTCTCACAAACCCTAACTCTCACTCCAAGATGAGAAGAATGATGAGAAAGAGTCCCTCAGCCCTACTTAAGGCTCATGGACGAAGGATTCTGGGCCATAGGATCGAATTCTAAGAAGATCGGACGGTCAAATATCACCAGTTATGAAACTGTTTCCGCCCGCTATCGCCGGGCGGTAGCTACCTACCGCGCCACCGTAGCTCACAGACCCGCCTGCCTCTACAAAATGCCACACTACCGCCAACGGTAATGCTACCGCCGCCCGGTAGCTTCTCAACGCTTTCGTCTCAACGCTTTTGTCTCGACGCTCTCGATGAATAGGAGCAACCCCCGGGCGGTAGCTACCTAACGTTGCGCGTTAACTACTTCGACGATTTGTCTCGACGCTTTGATCTCGATGAACAAAGACTACCGCAAAGCGGTAACTACCTAACGTCGTGTGGTAGCTCCTAGAACCTCAAATTCAAGAGAAATAGGGTGTTACAACTCCACCCCCGTTAAAAGAATTTCGTCCTCGAAATTTAACATGCACTCAAAACAACCAGCATACCTGATGCAAACAGTTCCGAAAAGTCTGCTCACATTGCTTGCTCGCGCTCCCAGGAGAATTCGTCTCACCCGCAGTTATCCTAATGCATTTTCACGAGATTAGCCTCCTTATTCCGCAACTGCTGAATTTCTGAATCTTCTACGCAAACTGGGCGGACTCCCCCTCAAGTCCTCTTCCACCAGCACTGTCGCCGACTCGACCACAACACTTGCCTCCACCAAAGCTTTCCCTAATACCGAGACATGGAAAACATCGTGTAATCCACTCAGCTTTGTGGACAACGCCAACCTGTAGGCTGCTTCTCTGATGCGTTCCGTAACTTCAAACGGCCCCAAAACCTCGGACTCAACGTCTTGAGTCAGCGAATCCGCAAAACGCCCTTGAGTGGCTGAATCTTTAGATAGACCCAATCGCCTACCCCAAACTCCATATTTCGGTGGGGCGCATTGAAATACTTCGTCTGCCGATACTGAGCAACCTTCATGCACTCCTAAATTGTCCGCACCAACTCACAAGCAACGGCCACCACTTCTTTTCCCAAAAGTTTGGTGTCACCCGCCTCTATCCATGACATCGATGTCCGATACCGCCTTCCATACAAAGCCTCGTATGGCATCATCTTGATACTCGCTGGAAACTATTGTTATAGGCAAATTCCACCATGAAAATGTGGTATTCCAACTTCTTCCAAAAATCAAGGGTACAAATTCTAAGCATATCCTCCAATATACAATTCGTCCTCTCCGTTTGGCCATCAATTTGGGGATGGAACGTCGTACTAAACTTGAGCTTTGTGCCTAGACTTTTTTGTACTAGTCTCCAGTCCTTGAACGTAAAATGTCCATCGCGATCACTAACAATGCTTTTTGGAATCTCGTATAACTGCACAATGTTACAAACATACAATCTCACCTTCTTCTCTGCGTTGTCTTTCTTTCGATTCGGAATGAAGTGAGCCACCTTGGTCAAGCAACCCACAACCACCCAAATTGCATCGTTACCTTGATGCAACTGAGGTAAACCATGCACAAAGTTCATAGAGATGTCTTAAAATTTTCACTCAAGAATACGAAGGGGATTCAGGAACCGGCCCGACCTCTTACACTCATCCTTCACTAAGGCACAAGTCTGGCACCGGCTCACATACAAAGCTATATCCCGCTTCATCTCAGGCCACCAAAAGGATTTCTTCATATCCAAGTACATCTTCGTACTGCCCGGGTGAATGGAGTACTTTGTGAAGTGGGTCTCAAACATCAACTCCTCATGGAGCTTGCCGAACTGCGACACACATACCCTTCCATCCCTCTTTAAGATCTCATCAACCATCTCCAAGGTACTACCCTCGCCTTTTTGAGCTTCCATCACAAATGGATGGAAATCTACATCCACACTGGTGGATTCCCGGATACAATCGGATAAGTCGCACTGCAACTCTATCCAGTTCAACCGAGTCAGGCTAGACTCCCCTCTTGTTACACCAACAATGCCAAGGGACTCAAAGTCCCGCACCAATCGCTCATCATGAGCTTCAATTCAATTCCCTTATCAAGAATATTTTCTACTCAAGGCATCGACCACCATGTTGGCCTTGCCTGACGTGTACTAAATCGCCACGTCGTAGTCCCCAAGGAACTCAACCCACCTGCGTTGCCACATATTCAAGTCTTTTTGATCCAAAAGATACTTTAGGCTTTTGTGGTTTGTGAAGATCTCCACTTTTGCACCGTACACATAGTGTTGCCACAACTTTAACGCAAAGATTACCGCCGTCAGCTCCAAGTCATGGACGGGGTAATTTCTCTCATGAGATTTCAACTGTCTAGACCCAAAGGCTATCACATTGTCATGTTGTACCAGCACGCAACCCAAATCGCAACTCGACGCATCGCTGAAAATCTAAAATCCTTCAGTCCCTTTAGGAAGACTTAGGATTGGAGCCGACATCAACCTTTCCTTCAATGTGTCAAACGCTCGATTACACTTCTACATCCACACAAACTTTTGGTCCTTGCGAGTCGGAGAAGTGAGGGGCAGAGCTATCCGCGAAATTTTTTTCGCAAACCTTCTATAGTACACAACTAGTCCAAGGAAACTCCTAACTTTCGCCATGGTTCTCAGAACTGGTCAATCCTTGATGGCCTCAACTTTCGCCGGATCCACCGTCACCACATCACCAATAATCACATGGACCAAAAATGTCACATTCTCTAATCAGAACTTGCACTTCGAGAACTTAGCATAAAGTTAGTTCTCTCTCAGAACCTACAAGACTACTCTCAAGTGAGTCTCATTCTCCGCCTCCGATTTGGAGAATACTAATATATCACTGATGAATACCACCACAAACGCTTCATCAATCCATGAATACCGATGGTGCGTTCGTCAACCCAAACGGCATCATCGAGAACTCAAAGTGGTCATACCTCATACTAAACGATGTCTTGGGTATGTCCTCATCTCAAATGCGAAACTGGTAATACCCTGACTTCAAGTCCAACTTAGAGTACACCACCAACCCTACCAACTAGTCGAACGGGTCATCTATCTGTGAAATCAGATACTTATTCTTGACGGTCAAATTATTCAGCTCACGGTAGTTTATGCACAACCGCATACTGCAATCTTTATTCTTTACGAACAACACCGACGCGATCCAAGACGAAGAGTTGGGCCTAACATATCCCTGCTCCAACAGCTCTTGCAGTTATACCTTGAGCTCGACAAGCTCCTTTGCAGTCATCTTAAAAGGTGTACGTGACACTGACCTAGCTCCTAACACTAACTCAATCGAGAAATCGATCTCCCACTGAGGAGGTGCTTCTGGAAGCTTATCAGGAAACACATCCTCAAATTCCGCCACCACCGACACTTTTCTAATCGATAACTTAGAAAGGTGAACCTCCAACAAAGCTATGAATGCTACTCCTCCCCGGTTAACTTCTTGTACCAATTGCATGGCCGAAATCTGGGAGAAATCCACTCCACTAAGGCCCTCAAACTTGACTTCCTCCTATCCCTCGCTCCTCAGGGTCACCATCTTTGATGGGCAATCAATACTGGCTCGCTGCTAACGATGGGATTGTCGCTACTAACACGAAGTCAACTCCGCATATACTCCAACCAATGCGCCCCTTCATCCCGATAGTTATGAAAGACCCATTTGGCATGCACACCCTAAGCTCTGCGTCCACCAAAAAGGGCTCGAACTCAATTCTCCGGATAAATCTTTCCGCAAGTTAGGAGTGTGACGCTCCCGTGTCGAACAAATCTCTAGCGGGGTAGCCGGAAACTAGCACGAAGCCTAGTTTACATGCAACAAACATACAGGGTGCAAAAGTATTAAGCTAATACACGAACTTAAACTTTTCATACCTGTCACCACATTGGGTTGTCGAATCGTTTCCTGCTGTCCAAGATTGTAGGCTCTTGGTTGCACTGTTTGGAAACGTGAAACACCCGACTCCACCGTTTTCCCTTTTTCCACAATATTAGGGCCAAAATGCACTGACTGCTCTTGCCTTGGCTCTGGCTCATCACCACCCTCGGTACAATATCGAGCTATGCGGTCTGACTTGCCACACTTATAGCACGTCGACGGTCCCTTGAAACGAGACTCTCCTAATGTAGTACCGCTCTTCTCTCCTGACCTGAAAGGATGGGGCTTCTTCCTCTACCGATTCCCTTTTGGCTTCCATTGTGACTGAGAAGGCTTTCCTTCTCCCTGCTTCACCTCATGACCCTTACGGTGTTGGGTTCGCTCCATGTCACTTTTCAACATCCTAGCGGCCTCAACTAACTCATTGAAGCCCTCATTCTTGTGAGATATAAGGGGTTGTCTCAAATTCAATTTCAACCCATGATAAAAGAGGTTGTCCCTCTCCTAATCATCAACCATGGTCGTTCCCGCATAACGACCCAGACGAGTAAATTCCTGCACGTACTCATCCACGGTTTTGTCTCGCTGCACCAAGTGCAGACACTGCCTCTGAAGAGCTAGTATTGTCGACGATGGAATATACTTCCTCAAGAAGGCATTCACAAACTCATCCATGGACGGGGTGTGTCCAGGAAACTAGCAGCCATTATAGCTCACCCACCACAGCTTTGTGTCGCCTTCTAACATGAAGGTCGTGAATTGGGACTGCTTATCATCTGGTGTTTCTGCCACCCTCAGGAGTTCCTGAATCCTTGCCAACCAGTCCTCGACATCAGTTGGTGTGCTGACTCCCTTGAACGTGGGAGGATGAAAATTTAGAAAATACTTTATCTACCGGTCTCCTTGCCCAACGACAACTCTCTTAGCCAACGGCTCTGTCTGCTTCGCTCCTCCGCTCGGTATGATCAGTGTCACATCCGGGGTAATGAGAGTCGTTACTTGAGCAATAAGGGTCACAACTTGTGATGTTGCCGCAGCTTAGGCCGTTATTATTGCCTCTGCTAACATGCGATAGAAATCAGTCGAGGATACACCCATGCCCATAGGACCCGGAGTAGTAGCAATGCTCGCCAAAGGCTCCTCTCGCGGTCTCGACGTCCCCGTCTCATCTCTTGCACCCTTAGCAAGAGCAAGGTAAAAATAGGAATCAGGTTCCATTTGCAAAACTCAAACACAAGGACACTCACGGTCCCACAATACTCCTATGTGGATAACTTCTTTGCGCGATCTGATTATGTCAAATTGACCACTAAACCTTACCTTGGACACTAACCTGGCTCTGATACCAAATTATAACACCTCCCTTGTAATGATCATATAATATGGGTCCGGTCAGGGCACCATAACATATAGACGTCATAGTTTTAGTATTATAAAGTGATATAAAAAAACTACCCATCTCAAAATACAAAAAATAAGACAGCGAAAACACACAACAAGACCAGAAGTTTTTCATAACCATAGAAGTCCAACACAACATTAAGGTCTTACAACATTCAAATGTCCAAAACTGCAGCAACAACAAATATAGCAAAATGCCTTAGCACTTCTAGGCTACCTCGGCTTGCAAGTCGGATTACAGTACACGGAACAAAAATTTTAACAATTCATAAACTAATAGAAGAGGGTACACTTCATGAGGTTTAGGCATTTTTGGTCGGCGAGATTGCTCCAGCTTTCGATTCTTGTCCTGTAAAAATTTGTTGTAACGTGGGTCAGCAAAGACTGACCTCAACTGTGTAACCAGCACATCTCCTTCAGACCGTCCCTAGCGGACCCTGGGGCACTCCATCACCCTGCAGGTCAGCACTTCGTATGCATATGTCATTAAACATGAATAAACATAGAAAGTTTAGGTTTGAGTGTCTCATACACCAAACACAGTTCTATGTTGAACATTTAAGTAAAAGAGGCCTACAATGCAGCATGTATGCAAACCTAGGTTTCACCCAAGGTACCCTATAACGCATATAATTCTAACACATCCTCACGCATCAACACATCACATCATTCACACAGGTACTTCCAATTTCCCATATCGACATTTAAGCCGCAACACGGAACTCTTACATTTAAGGTCTGGTTCATGCGATTGTAACCGCTTCACTGCTGAAAATAAGTCTCCCCAAACAAAACCTTAATCAAAATTATTAAGCTAAGTGAATGAATGTGTGTGTAATCTGCATGTGTAGGGGCGGATCCAAGGGGGGGCCCATGGGGGGCCGGGCCCCCCCAAAATTTTTAAAATATATAAATATCTTTAATCCTATTGTGCCCCTTATAAAATCAACTTCCATTTCATTTTTTTGCGGTCTTTTTGGTCATTTCCTTATATTCTATTTTTTTATCTTTATTATATTATATCTGCAACCAGTCATTTCATCTCTGCAATTTCTCCTCTACCTCAGTCCCGCTGCACGCTGCCCTCATTTATGCTCTCCCGTAGCCCCGCTGCACGCATGCACGCTACCCTCATCTCTGTGACTCTGCCGAAAGCATCTCTGTCAGGCCTTCTTCTCCTCCCCCGCACGCTACCCTCACCTCCCGCCGTCCCGTTTTGCCTCGACTTCCACTCCCCGTAAATGCCTAAACTCTTCTCCACATCGGCGACATCGCGACAAAGCTCCTCCTTCTAGCTCACGAGTCACGACAAAATCCTGCTCTCGGCAACTCGGCAAGTTCCTCTTCCTATATTCAGCCTCCCTTCTCCACGACGAAGGTATGAGCTCGACACCATCACATTCTCCATTCCTGCTTTCAGTGCTTTGTTTAAGCTTTGTTCTGAACTTCTGATTTAAGCATTCTAATTAGTTTTGTTCATGTTTACAGAGCTCCTACTCGGCTACTCCATCTTCCGACAAATATCCTACACCATCTTCCGGCAAATATCCTTCTTCCGAGTTCCGGCGGACCGGCAAGCAGCAAGCTCCTGTCGGGCTCACGACACAGTGTTTTCCTATCTTGGGCTTCACTTCTCCACGGCAGAGGTATGACCAAGTCACCAAAACACCTTCACATTCTCCATTCCCGCTTTGTTCAAATGCTTTCTCCTCCCGCTTTGTTCTAATTTAAGCTTGGTTTTTATAAGCTCTGTTCTAATTTAAGCTTTGTTCATCTTTAAACTTTGTAAACTTTGATAATGTTTAGGCTTTGTAAGCTTTTTGTAAGCTTTCATCATGTTTAATCACTAGATTCTTTGTTTAAGCTAAGCTATGTTTAAAATTAAAAATTGATTTCATCAGCTAACATATAGGTTATTGGTTACTATGTCTAAAATTAAAAACCAAATATGTTTAGGACAAATTGATTCGTTTTATTGACAAATTGATTCGTCTCATTTTGACTCTTCCAGTCTCAACAGCAACCACAGAAAGATCATTCTCTGCTATGAATCTTGTTAAAATGAGACTTCGTAACAAGATGAAAGATGAATTTCTTGCAAATTACATGACTTTATATATTGAGCGAGAAATAGCGGAGAAAATTGACAAAGATTGTATCATAGATGAATTGTACGAAGTGAAAAATCGTCATGTACAATTGAAGTGACATGTATATGATTGTTTGTATTTTTTTTTGCTTATTGAAAATATATATTATGTTTTGTCAAAAAACTTTCTATATATTTTTTACATCAAAAATTTTATTTTAAAATTTTTTTGGCTTGACTTGGTGACTGGCCCCCCTAGCTAAAATTCCTGGATCCGCCCCTGCACATATAGGATTTGATCATTCATGTGTATTATGACTTGTTATAATGATGAAATCATCTTTAATATCAGTGTACTCTACTTATATAATCAATAAATAATATCTCTCTTGTTGTTGTTGTGTTCTTCACTTCTTAAAAAAGTAATCTGCATTTTCAATTATGTTTTATTTATTCTTTACAATAAATTTAATATTGCACTTTTTTAATACAATTATTTTTTGTAGAGAAAATATATTTAAAAACATATAATATTATGTGAAATTGCTAGGAGCAGTCCGGGCTTCCGTCTTCACAATGATCGTCATTCGTTAAGGATCACCTAACAAACATCATCCGCTTGAACATAAAAGTAATTGAAATTCTTTAGGTGGGCATTAAGAAATGCCAATTTAACCCTCATGTTCATGACCGGCACAACCGTGCCAAGCGGAGCCTGAGGTGCCATTGCCCTTGAGGTGTTCGTAGGTGCTTCTCTCTCTTCTGAAAGCCGGTCAGCCCCTTTTCGCATCCAGTCACCCCGACCTTGCCAGGCAGATAATCGGGCGATTTGAATATGCTCTCCCATTTGCGCCCAAAGACGTCAAAACTATAATGAACTCAGAGAATTGCATCTGCTGCATAGCATTGCAAAGAAGAATACAAAATGACACCACATTCCATCAAACAACAATAAAAGGAGAAACCATCACTAGAACTTCTCAAATGCTTCTCATTGTCAGGATTTTTTTTATACAGTTAATGTTTTTCTGTTTCTACTATCATCACTAGAACTTTCACTAATATTTTACATGCTCTTGGAGATCACTAATTAATCTCCTATGAGACCAATTTTGATCTCCTAGGAGATTGGGCAGAGTTCACTATCATTTCACAAGCTCTTAAGGACATTAAGGTCAAGTGATGATAAAATCTACATATGTAAGCAATATGTAAAATCAGTACCATTGTTTACTGTAAGCACAGAACATTTTATGAGATTCCGCTTTAAACCCGACAATTGTAATTGTAAAACTCTAAGGATTCATTTGGCACGGTGGTAGCGGTCGTAAACGCAGGGGTTAAACCGTCATTCGTCAAGGATCACCTAACAAATATTATCCGTTTGAACATACAAGTGGATGAAGTTCCTTAAGTGGGTGTTAACGAATGACAATTTAACCCCCCCCCCCCCCCCCCCACATCGTGTCAAACAAAGCCTAAAACTATAACTATAACTATAAAATATCAGGGGAGGGAGAGTCACCAACTATAACAGTAAAATACTAATCAAAATTGACAAAATATGTACTTAAAGATTTAATGGGCTATCTCATTCCGGGGGAATTATGACATTTTCTCCGCCCAATCAACACAACATTTCCAATCTTGTACTCCAAGCTGCAAAATGTGCTCAATGTACTTAATAACATAGGAACCACAATCCACTACATTGCTTTGTTGGGGCACGATTTTAGGTAGCGCCACGTTCTGTAAGACCCCATCTTTTTTTTTTCTTTTTAAACACCGGGGTCTTAGGCCCAGAACCGTCCCTTTGCGGTGACACCTTCACGCCCTAAAAGGCCGTCACTACAAAGCGCCGATCCTACCGGCCAAATCGATCATAACCGCAGCAAGGAAATAAAGAACAACCAGTCCACAGAGATCACATATATAGAAATAAAAGTCTCCACGAAGGGGCGGTTCTGTTGGGGTTGTGGAACACTTCCGGTCCTCTTGTTTCTCACACCGGGTTCGCCCACGTGAGCTTAGAGGAATCGAAGTGTGATCCCCCCTCGACATCTCTGGGACCCACGACAGCGGGGGTCCGGGGGCGGCTGCCCCCGGCGGAGGTCCCGCTGACCGGACAGCGGGCAGGGGTCCAGGGGGCAGCGTCCCCGGTGGGGGCTCGGGGGCAACGCCCCCGGACCAAATTTTTCTGAAGGGAATTTTTTGGATCGGCGATCGTCGAACGCTATGGTTCGACGATCGACGATCGTCGACCGACCCTTGGTCGACGGTCGCGATCGTCGACCGGTCTTGCTTTGGTCGACGATCGGCGATCGTCGACCGGTCCTGCTTTGGTCGACGATCGGCGATCGTCGACCGGTCTTGCTTTGGTCGACGATCGGCGATCGTCGACCGGTCTTGCTTGGTCGACGATCGGGGTTGCCGATCGTCGATCGACCTTTTTTTTTTCCTGGTCGACGATCGTGGTTGCCGGCAGACCTTTATATACGCTGTTTTTCCCGATTTAGGGATACGATTCATTGCAGTCTGCGGCGGCGTATTCTTTTGGAGGCGATACGAGGCATCTCGTTGAGATCGATCCAGAAGGTATTCTTCTATAGTTTTCTTGTCCAGAAGAGAGGAGAAGAGGTAGGATCGGATTTGATCCTTGCAACCTTTTGTAATCTGTTTCTTTTTGGGTGAATACAAGAAGGAAGAAGAAGGGGAGAGAGGACGTAGCCCGGTTTTGGGTGAACCTCTGTAATATCTGTGTGTTTTGTGATTGCTCTGTTTTGTTCTGTGCTTGTTATTCGATTTTCGGATTTCTGCTTCTCGGCACCCCGGATTTCCTACATTTGGTATCAGAGGGAGGTTATCTCGATTCTTGGAAATGAGTTCAGGAGGGGTGCGGATCGAGATAGAGAAGTTTGATGGCAGTCGATTTGATCTGTGGAAGATGAAGATGGAAGATCTGTTGGTGGATCGAGATTTGTGGGGAGCAATAGCGGATGATCCACCGAAAGAGAAATCTACGGAGGAGGTTGTTGCAGCCTGGACAAAAGCCGATCGGAAAGCCAAAGGTCTGATCCGGCTGTTTCTTACAGACTCTGTTTTAACAAACGTCATGGAGGAAACTTCGGGCCAAGGTTTATGGCGGAAGTTGGAGACTCTGTACCAGAGCAAATCTCTGGTGAACAAGTTGCTGTTGCGGAAGAAGTGGTACAACTTGAAGATGCATGATGGCGGTTCTTTCTCAGAACACCTGACCAATTTCAACACGGTTGTGGGTCAGTTGATCTCTATTGGTGAAAAAATCTCTGATGAAGATAGGGCCATCACCTTGCTCTGTTCATTGCCAGACTCTTGGGACAATGTTATTGTTGCCATTGGGGGAAATGGAGATAGGGCTCTAACCTGTGAGTCAGTGTGTGCAACACTTCTATCGGAGGAAACCAGGAGAGCAGGTTCCGAGAAGACAAGCAAAGGTGCATTGAGTGTATCCAGATCTCGCCCTCAATGGAGGGATAATAAGCAAGGTGGATCTAGAGACAAGTCTCGGGGTAGATCCAAGAGCAGAGAAAGAGAGAAAGAGAAGAAGCCTGTACGTTGCTGGAAGTGCAATGAGGTTGGGCATGTGAAGTCTCAATGTCCAAACAAAGGTATTCAGAAGAAGGAGGCAGGGTCAACTTCGGGTGCTAAGAAGGAGACCGATGGCGGTGACATGTACATTGCGGCTGCTTGTGTTGCTCATCAGGATGCTGATGTGTGGTATGTTGATACAGGAGCCTCTTACCACATGACCCCTCACAGGCACTGGTTTTGTGAGTATGAGGAGTTTGCGGGTGGTGATGTCATGCTTGGGGATGATACTGCAGTGCAGATCATTGGTCGTGGCAAGGTGATGCTGAAGATGGCCGACGGGACCATGAAGACCCTTCCGGGGGTGATGCATATTCCTGGGATGAGCAGGAATCTGATCTCGGTGGGATCTATGGCTGATGCGGGAGTTTGCTTCAGCTGTGACATGCACTCATGCAGGATGACCAGAGGGGCGATGGTGATCGCCAAAGGTGTTAGGCATGGAACACTGTACAAGCTACTTGCTGATACAGTGGTGCCTAGTGGGGCCTTCATCTCTGAAGGCCAAGAGGAGGACCAGGAGGAGCAGTCCAGGCTGTGGCACCAGCGGCTTGGACATATCAGTGAGAAGGGGATGTCGGCTATGACATCCGGCCAGATGGTGGAGGGTGTGCCCATGTGCACCTCAAGCTTTGGGTTCTGCGAGCATTGCCTACTTGGCAAGCAGAACCGGGTTAGCTTTCAGGGAGCAGGGACGAGGGCCACCGGTTTACTGGATCTTATTCATAGCGATGTATTCGGACCTACTCCAGTTCCATCACTTGGTGGAGCTAGGTATTATGTATCTTTCATTGATGATTATTCCAGGTTTTCTTGGCTTTACTTTCTCAGGTCCAAGGCGGAGGTTCTAGACAGGTTCAAGGAGTTTAAGAACCTGGTGGAGAACCAGTTTGAGAGGAAGGTGAAGGTTCTCCGTTCTGATAACGGAGGGGAGTATTGCTCGGATGCCTTCGAGCGGTACTGTACTGAGCAGGGGATTGCACGGCAGAAGACCACGCCGTATACTCCAGAGCAGAATGGAGTGTCGGAAAGGCTCAATCGGACATTGATGGAGAAAGCCAGGTGCATGCTCAGTTGGGCTGGTTTGGGGAAGGAGTTCTGGGCTGAAGCGGCGGCCACAGCTAACTACTTGAAGAACAGGACCCCTACATCTGCAGTGAAGGGGTGTACCCCCTTTGAGGCCATATTCAAGAAGAAGCCAAATTTGGCTTATGCTCGTGTGTTTGGGTGTGATGCTTACGTTCACATTCCAAAGGAGAAGAGGGGGAAGCTGGATATGAAGTCCGAGCGGTGCATCTTTGTGGGCTACAAAGATGGCATCAAGGGATACAAGCTTTGGAACCCGGTGACGTATAGCAAGGATGTGGTCTTTCATGAAGTCCGTCCTCAAGTCACTACACGAGTGGAAGAAGAGAAGGATGCAGAGAAGGTGGTAGTGGAAGGGAGCATGGAAGCCTCTTTGGAGGATGCTCAAATTACTACTACAGAAGGTTCGGATTCAGATTCTGAATCTGATGACTTGGAAGAGGTGGGCTTTGATGATGAGTCAGAAGAGGAAGTTGCTGATGCTCCACTTCTGAGGCGCTCAACGAGGGAGAGGAGGGCACCACTCCGGTTTTCCCTTAGTGCTGTTGGAGCACAATATTGCTTGAACATGCTTGGAGAAGATCCCATTTCAGCCAGGGATGCGAGGTCAAGGGCTGATGCAAATCAGTGGGAGCTTGCTATGGTTGATGAGATGGAGTCTCTGCGGAAGAATCAGACTTGGGGTCTGTGCAAGCTTCCAAAAGGGAGGAAGGCCATTGGGAGTAAATGGGTCTTCAAGCAGAAGGTGAAGGCTGATGGCACTGTGGAGAAATATAAGGCAAGGTTGGTTGCCAAGGGATTCTCACAGGTTGAAGGTGTGGACTACGACGAGATTTTCTCGCCGGTGGCCAAGCTCACTTCTATCAGGATGGTTCTCTCCATTGCGGCTGTGCATGATCTGGAGATTGAACAAATGGACGTGAAGACGGCGTTTCTTCACGGGGATTTGGAGGAGGAGATTTACATGCGGCAACCTGAAGGATTCGAGGCCAAGGGCAAGGAGGATCAGGTGTGCAGGTTGAAGAAGTCCCTTTATGGACTTAAGCAATCTCCGAGGATGTGGTATCAGAAGTTCGACACCTACATGCTGGAGTTGGGTTTAGAAAGGTCGAATTCTGACCACTGTGTGTATTTCCAAAGGAAGGGAGAGCACTTCACTTTTCTGACACTCTACGTAGATGACATGCTGCTCGTAGGGAATAGTGTCAAGATGATCCAACAGTTGAAGAAGCTGCTCTCTGCCAAGTTCGAGATGAAGGATTTGGGGCCAGCAAGTGTGATCTTGGGGATGCAGATTACCAGGGAAAGAAGCAAGAAGAAGCTTTGGTTGGGGCAGCAAAGGTACGTCGAAGAGGTGTTGAAGAAATTCAACATGGCTGATTGCAAGCCTGTTGGTGCCCCTATGCCCGTTGGGGAAAAGCTATCTGCGGAGATGTGTCCCAAGACACATGAAGATATTGAAGACATGGCTAAAGTTCCATATGCTAGTGCAGTGGGAAGCTTGATGTACGCCATGGTTTGCACTCGGCCTGACATTGCTCAAGCTGTGGGAGTGCTGAGCCGGTATATGGCCAAACCAGGGAAGGAGCACTGGAGTGCGGTGAAGCGAGTGTTCAGGTACCTTCGTGGAACTTCAGATTATTCTATATGTTATGAAGGTGCTGAAACTGGAAGAGTCCTGGACGTGGTTGGACATGTGGACTCTGACTGGGGAGGTGATCTGGATAGCAGGAGGTCCACCAGTGGGTATGTTTTTACTTTATTTGGTGGTGCTATCAGTTGGATGAGTCGACGGCAAGGAGTGGTGGCACTCTCGTCGACGGAAGCAGAATACATGGCTCTTACTCATGCCAGTAAGGAAGCCATATGGCTGAGAAGGTTGTGCTGGGAGCTCGGTTTTGAGCAGGGTCCTGTGAAGATTGGGTGTGACAGTCAGGGGGCTATTCAGTTAGCCAAGAATCCTGCATTCCATGCTAGGACCAAGCATATTGATATTCAATATCACTTCATCAGGGAGAAGGTGGAGAAGCAGGTGGTTCAACTGGAGAAGGTTGATACCAAGTTGAACAGCTCAGATTTTCTTACCAAGGCTGTGCCTGTTGCTAAGTTTCAATGGTGTGCAACAGCAGTGGGGTTGAAGAGGAAGATTGGAGGAGCTGCTCTTATCTGCGGAAGTTTTCCAACAAGTGGGAGATTGTTGGGGTTGTGGAACACTTCCGGTCCTCTTGTTTCTCACACCGGGTTCGCCCACGTGAGCTTAGAGGAATCGAAGTGTGATCCCCCCTCGACATCTCTGGGACCCACGACAGCGGGGGTCCGGGGGCGGCTGCCCCCGGCGGAGGTCCCGCTGACCGGACAGCGGGCAGGGGTCCAGGGGGCAGCGTCCCCGGTGGGGGCTCGGGGGCAACGCCCCCGGACCAAATTTTTCTGAAGGGAATTTTTTGGATCGGCGATCGTCGAACGCTATGGTTCGACGATCGACGATCGTCGACCGACCCTTGGTCGACGGTCGCGATCGTCGACCGGTCTTGCTTTGGTCGACGATCGGCGATCGTCGACCGGTCCTGCTTTGGTCGACGATCGGCGATCGTCGACCGGTCTTGCTTTGGTCGACGATCGGCGATCGTCGACCGGTCTTGCTTGGTCGACGATCGGGGTTGCCGATCGTCGATCGACCTTTTTTTTTTTCCTGGTCGACGATCGTGGTTGCCGGCAGACCTTTATATACGCTGTTTTTCCCGATTTAGGGATACGATTCATTGCAGTCTGCGGCGGCGTATTCTTTTGGAGGCGATACGAGGCATCTCGTTGAGATCGATCCAGAAGGTATTCTTCTATAGTTTTCTTGTCCAGAAGAGAGGAGAAGAGGTAGGATCGGATTTGATCCTTGCAACCTTTTGTAATCTGTTTCTTTTTGGGTGAATACAAGAAGGAAGAAGAAGGGGAGAGAGGACGTAGCCCGGTTTTGGGTGAACCTCTGTAATATCTGTGTGTTTTGTGATTGCTCTGTTTTGTTCTGTGCTTGTTATTCGATTTTCGGATTTCTGCTTCTCGGCACCCCGGATTTCCTACAGGTTCATGGGCCTAAGACCCCGGTGTTTAAAAAGAAAAAAAAAGATGGGGTCTTACAAGTGGTATCAGAGTTAATTATGGCATGTGTTAAAGTAATTTCCAGCATGGCTGATGTTTCGGCCTTTGTCACGGGCGTGACACGTAGGTCGCGGGCGTGACACTAGTCCATTCGTCGTTCTCGAGTCGACGACCGATTTTTCTGCGTCGGTTCACGGGTCACCCCCCATGTCACGGGCGTGACAGGTGTTCTTCGGTCGACGTTCGTCGATCTGAGGTTGACGGTCGGTGGGGGCATCACGCCCTAGGTCACATGCGAGACGGGCCTGTCACGGGCGTGACCAACCCGTGACATGAGTTCTGAGCTCGGCGATCAGCTTCCTAATTTCGTCGACCATCGAAGGAAGTCACGGGCGTGACCAACCCGTGACTCGGGATTTCGGTCGACGGACTTCGGAGGATTGCGTCTTCGGCTAGCCGTCGTGCCTGAATCTATTTTTAGATCGGTTACTGTCAATTTCTGAGGTTTACGGGGATTCTGTCACTGCAGACCGACTCCTAGGGGTCTAGCCAAAAATGAGATGTTAGACGTTCCACTTGGTGAAGTTAGTAGTTGTCTTTTTTTGCAGTGACATTTTGCAAAACTTCAATCTACATGCTAGTAAATAACAAACATTGAGTCGTTTAAAACCCATGTCTTCTTTTTGACAAGATCCACAAATAGTAAACATTGAGTCACTTAATTAGGATTTTGCGGTGTGTTTTCGTTGTAGATTAGAAAGGGAGTCATGAAAAACTCATGTCTCCTTGTTGACGAGACCCACCAATAAAAATCACTTTAAATTTGTGCACACTATCAATAATATGAGGAGTGTTCACTCCAAATTTGTCTTTCTAATATGGGTGACAAATGATTTTATCATGGAAGACTCAATTTCATTTGAAGAATTTTGACAATACAGCTATCAAAAATAATAGTCCTTAGAAATTACCTCTATTAATAATAAATTTAACAATCATAATATAGAAGGTCATGATAGAGAATATACCTAAAGATTTGGACTGACAATCTGACATAGAAAGATGACATGCATAATTTGTGGTTCTTGCCTCATTGATTCCCTAAAGCTGACTAGGTTCCACCCTCTAAAGGTTGTTGGGTTAGAGAGCACGTAAGTCCGATCAGAGCGCATGCAAATTAGTTCAAACAAGTACTTTCACGACCGCTTAGCGGTATGCCGATACACAACAAAAACACAGCACAAAATAACAGTAATAAAAATGACACGGAGATTAACGTGGAAATCCAATAAGGTGAAAATCACGGGACGATCCGGCGAAACCATGCCATATCCCGATCATGCTCCTCCTTCAGGGAGACAAGCAAGCTCGACGACGACCGGAGCTTCTCCTGAAGAGCAAGGTACTCATCCTTCAAACTCACGTAATGGTCATTACAGGTTACCGCAATCTGCGTCTGAGTCTCTATCTGCACAAAGAAAAGGCCAGAATTAACATCAAATAGCAAGAAAAAGATAAGGAAAGAAACCTTGGGAACAAATCAAGTCCTTACCGCATTGCTCATCGCCCTCAAGGAAGAGGACATTCGTGGAGCCACTGTATCCGACGAAACCTGAGGAACTGGGGACGCAAGTATCTGCACCTCGAAAGTCGATTCATGACAAGCATTAGAAGAAACTGCCACCACTGCATCAAGGTCACCAGGAGGGGCCGCCACCGCTTTCCTTTTCCGTCCCCCTCCTTGAGAAGTCTCGACAGTCTGAACTGTGTCCAAAGAGATACCACACCGCAACAAGCGTTTCTCCTCCATATAGATGTAAATATTAAAAAGATGGTTGGCTAGCTCCCGAGGCTCAGAAAATCCTAGCACCGGGGAGAAATCTCGCTCCTTCCCCCTCACACGGCGACATCGATCGGCAAGCGTGTCCCACACCTCTGGAAGGCCCCATGAATTTTTAACATACCCAAACAAAGTGTTACCATGTCAACGGTCCTTGCGGGATTCAAACTCCAACCAACTCTTGTTGATGCAAACCTCCACCCGCTCACTACCGTCAGAACGGACGTCGTACCAATCTCGAAATTGGTTCAAAGAAAACCGGCCTCCATGCTCGCGAAAAAGGCGACTAAGCTCATAAGTCCGGCAATTCCAACCGGGACAAACTGAGAAATTGATACCCCACAGAACTTCAGAATCTCAGTCACCTCCTCGCAAGGTGGAAAACGGAAGTCGGACCTCAGAGAAACTTCGCAAATTGTCAACCACCCGCGAGGAGGATTTTGGACTCACTCCTCGGGACGCGGGATCCTCACCTCCAAATCAGTAGGAAGCTCATATTTATTCCTCCAAATATCCATACCGTTGTACAACCTCGGGCTCGCGGGCAAGAGGGCCCAGACGAGAGGGCCCAGACAATAAGAGCCAGGCGAGAGGTGTTATGCGAGACGGCCCAAGTGCCATGTGGCAGGAGATTGGCGAGTGAGTGCCGAGAGGGGAGGCTTTCCCGACGAGTGGCCAGTTCGCCACGCGAGAGGACTCCAGAGTTGGAGCTCTCGCCAAGAGGCGGTCCTCTCGTCAGGCGAGAGGACCCTATAGGGGAGTTCTCGCCAGGTGCCATTTTGGTTCAAGGCCGGTTCAGATAGGGCTGGGCCCACCTTTTGGGCCCCAGGGGTGTTTTACTCTTTTACCCCGGGTGGTCTGCATTTAACCCTTTAGAACAGCGGAGTTTGGCTGTTGGCAGACCTAGCCAAGGGTATTCTGGTAATTTCAGGACGGTTTAAGTGGGTTATTTGCAGTCTCAGTTCAGAAGCCTATAAATAGACCGGTAAGGTGCCTTAGAAGAGCAAGCTCTCTCGACTCTTTTCACTTCTTCTAAGGCACCTAGCTCAGCATTGGCTAGGGAGGGGGAGAGCTTTAGTCTCTTCCGGGTACGAGGTGGGACCTCCTCGCTGAAGCCTCCGGTCTAATTATTGGCCTTGAGTGTTATCCTAAGGGAGTAAGCGTGAGCTGCCTCTTTAGTTCCGAGCTTTAGGAGGAATCGACCTTGTTGGTTCCAACATTTTTGGTGCGGTGAGCGTGGAAAAGCAGCTTGTGGGGAAGAACGTAGGGTTACCTCATGGCGGGAGATATAGGAGGAGAAGATGAGGGGTCGGCAAGCCAGGGGGGTACGTCGGGAGGGCAGAGTTCATGACGTCCATCGGCGGGATCATGGACATGCTGAAGCAGATCGCACAGAGAGGGGAGTGCAAGACCCCCCCCCCCCGCCCCAGGTGCCGGGCCTCGCACTCCGCGAGGGGGCCGACCCAGCAAGGGTAGGCGAGGATGCACCCGGGAGGCGACCGGGAAAGGAAGTGGCGGCAGAAGGGAGTCGGCGAGAGGTAGAAGGAAGGGAGCTTTTCCCCGGCCCGGCGAGTGTCATCTCGCCCGCGGGGCTCGTCGTGCGAGTGGATATGGCGAGACCACCGGCGAGAGTGTCCCCTTTTTGCGAGTTGGTCCTCTCGGCACCCGTTCCGGAGGGGTTCCGCGAGCCGGAGATGACCTACTATGTGGGAAAGGATGATCCCCTCCAACATCTGCAATGGTTTGAAGATGCGGTCTCCATCAGACCAATGACAGACGCCTTCAAATGACAGATGCCTTCAAGTGTCGCCTCTTCGCCATCACTTTGAAGGACAAGGCCAGGGACTGGTTCCATCAGCTCCCGGCAGGATCGATTTATTGCTTCGAAGACCTGAGCAGTAGTTTCCAGTTGCGCTTCTCGACCTCAAAGAAGAGGAAGAAGAATCCGGAGTCTATCTTTTTGATCAAGCAGAAGGCGGACGAGTCCTTGGCTCAGTACGTGGATCGCTTCCAGGAGGAGATTCTGGACATCCAGGAGGTGCCTTGTTTCGCCCTCCAGATGGCCTTCACCGTGGGGTTGAGGGAAGGCTTCTTCAAGATGAGCCTAACCCGGAAGGCACCGTTGTTCTTTGAGGGGTTGATGGAAAAGGCAGCGAAGGAGATAGCCATGGAGGCAGCGAACTCGGCATTTGCTAAGAAGTTGGCAAGGTTGACGGAGGTGGAGCAGAGAGAGCCAGGAGGAACGAGGCAGCAAGAGGGAAGGAGAAGGGAGGAGCCAAGAGGGCCCGCTTTCCTGGAGTTAGGCTGGCGGCAACCGGGAGGTCCAGTTCCGGGACCAGGAAGAGGTCCTCCTCAGGGGGGAAGAAACTATTATCCGGGACCAGGGAGGTTTCATCCGCTAGGGTGGGGGCATGGTCCGAGGCCACTCCCACCCCCGCCTCAGCAAGCTATAGCCATTGGCCGAGGGAGAGGAAGAGGAAGAGAGAGTGGGAGAGCAGGAGTGGGGAGGAGGAGGAACCCCCAAGAAGGGAGATGTGGGGGAGGAGTTTTGCCATACTGTGACTTCCATGAGGAGGAGGGTCATGCGACAGCCACTTTTCCGGAGTTCTTGGAGTTGAAGAGGGGGAAAGGAGGAGAAGACCAGCAGCTACCAGTGCGGATAATGGAGATGCCAGGAGCCGCGGAGGAGGATCGATGCTTGGATCGGTCGAACACGGGAGATCGAGGAGGGATTGGGGTGATTAATGGAGGGGTGGGGATCGAGGCCATCTGGAAGGCCAGTCTTCATACCATGTACCGTCGGAGCGTTGCCTCGACGTCGCAAGCCCCTCCCCCGGACGAGAAGATCACCTTTTCCAGAAGGGACCTACCTGATCATGAGGACCCTTTCTGCGATGCGTTGGTGATCAAGACCGCCATTGAAAACTTCACGGTGTCCCGGATCTTGGTGGACAACAGGAGTTCCATCAATGTAATCTTCAAGAAGTCATTTAACGAGTTTAGGGTGGAGGCCCGAAGGGTGTTGGTGGCAGATGGGCCGTTGTTTGGTTTCTCGAGAGAGAGGAAGGAGGTCGAGAGAGGAGTAGGACTCCAGGTGACTCTGGGGGGGCTGTCCAGGAACTGCCGTTTTGTGATAGTGGATGCCTCCAGCAGCTATAATGCGATTTTTGGGCGCCCTTTGATCAACGCCTTTAGATGTGTACCATCCTCGTTCCATCAGTGCTTGAAGCTCAATTCGGGAGGAACCCAGATCAGGGTAAGGGGGGATCCAAAGACGGCTCGGGAGTGCTACGTGACGGCGGTCAACACCATTTCATAGAAGGGTGACGCAGAGGAGCTAGAGAAAAGGATGGAATGAGAAGAGTTGGAGAGAGAGGAAGCAGGAGTAGAGAGAGGCAGTGCGGTGGAGCCAGCGATGGCGGGAGAGCAAGTGGCTAGAGTAAAGGAGCTGGAGAGAGAGGAAGCAGGAGTAGAGAGAGGCAGTGTTGTGGAGCCAGCAATGGCGGGAGAGCAAGTGGCTGGAGGAGAGGAGCTGGTGAGAAAGGAAGCAGGGATGGAGGGAAGCCTTGCAGTGGAGTCGGAGATGGCTGGAGGAGAGGAGCTGGTGAGAAAGGAAGCAGGGGTGGAGGGAAGCCTTGCAGTGGAGTCGGAGATGGCTGGAGGAGAGGAGTTGGTGAGAAAGGAAGCAGGGGTGGAGGGAAGCCTTGTAGTGGAGTCGGAGATGGCTGGGGAGCAGGAGCGTAGGGGGAATGGAGAAGGTGTTGGGGGGAAGAAGAGAAAGAGGGCATCACCAGAGGGGAGCCTGGGAGAAGAGAGAGGAAGGGCCTAGAAGAGGGTGGCTGCAGTGGAAGGCTTGGGAGTGAAGGAGTATGGGTCAAAGGAGCTGGAGGAGGACCTGAAGGAGCCAGAGGAAGAAGAACCTTCGAGGTTGAGGGCGGTCGTGGAAGTTCTAGAGATGGAGATCCTCACAAAATACGGAAGAAAGGAAAAGATCAAGATCAGCAGAGAACTCACTCCCAAGGACCATGAGGAGATCCGGAGGTGCGTGCAAGAGAACATCGATGTCTTCGCCTGGAGCGTAGCTGACATGTCAGGGGTTGACGTGGACGTTGCCACCGTCTCAACCTCGACCCCAAGGTCCGCCCCATCCAACAGAAGAAGAGGGTCATCGCCTCCAAGATGGTCAGACCTATAAGAGAAGAGGTGGAGAAGCTGCTCCAGGCAGGATTCATATCTGCCAACAAGTATCCGGGGTGGGTGAGCAACGTTGTAATGGTAAAAAAGGGGGAGGAGAAATGGAGAATGTGTATTGATTTCTCTCTTTTGAATAAAGCCTGCCCGAAGGATTGTTATCCTCTGCCTCGAATCGACGCACTGGTTGACTCAGCCGTCGGCTTTTCACTAATGAGTTTTTTAGATGCCTTTTCAGGGTACCACCAGATACGCATGCATCCCCCGGACGTCAAGGACGTCACCTTCGTCACGGAGGATGGGTGCTTTAGTTACAACATGATGCCCTTCGGGCTAAAAAATGCTGGAGCAACCTATCAAAGGATGATGGACCGGATATTCCGGGAGCAGAAGGGGCGGAACCTCGAGGTCTATGTAGATGACTTGATGGTCAAGAGTTGGGACCTCGAGTCCCATATTTTGGATCTGCAGGAAACTTTTACAACTGTAATGAAGTATAAGATGAGACTTAACCCCCTGAAATGTGTATTCAGGGCTAGCAGGGGGAAGTTTTTGGGACATCTCCTTACCCCTGCGGGGGTGGAGCCCAATCCAGACAAGGTAAAGGCGATCCAAGCGCTAGGATCTCCTAAGAATGTCAAGGAGGTCCAGCGTCTCACTGCAAGTTGGCAGGGTTGAGCAGGTTCCTTTCTAGGGCAGGAGAGAGGTGCTCCTCTTTCTTTCTAACTCTAAGGGAAGGAAGGGAGTTTGAGTGGACCTCAGAATGCGAAAGGGCCTTTGCGGCTCTAAAACAGCAGCTCACCCAGGCGCCGCTACTTCAAGGGTCGGGGGAAGGGGAGAGTTTGTTCCTCTATTTGGGGGTAGGGACGGGGGCGGTTAGCTCGGTCCTCGTCCGAGAGGAAGGGAAGAAGCAGTTCCCAAAAACTTGCCTTCGCTCTCATCGTGTCAGCCCGGAAGCTTAGGTCATACTTCCAAGCCCATGTAATTCAGGTCGTGACGGACCACCCTCTTCGCCGCATCCTCGAGGGGGTCGAGCACTCGGGAAGATTGGCCAAGTGGTCTATAGAGCTCAGCGAATTCGACCTCTCCTACGTCCCTCGAGAGGCCTTCCATAGAAGAGGGGCAGATAATGGAGGTCGACCAGGAGGTGTCTTGGATGGATCCTTTTGTGCCTTTCTTTGCGTCGGGACGTCTACCCGAGGGGGATCTCAAGAGGAAGCGGATTAGATACAAGTCGGCTTTTTACTTGTTGAAGGAAGGGGTACTTTACCGAAAAACATTGTCTGGATTGCTAGCCCGGTGTGTGTCCGAGAAGGAAACATCAAGGGTACTGGAGGAGGTTCACTCGGGGGAATGCGGAAGTCACTCAGGGAGTCGGACCTTGGAAGGGAGGGTACTAAGGCAAGGCTATTTCTGGCCCACCCTTCGGAAAGATGCGGAGGAGCTCGCCAAGAGATGTAGAAAGTGCCAGGATTTTGCTCCCTTGTAGCTCCTCCCAGCACAAAGGCTGCAAACGATCACCTCTCCATGGCCCTTCGCCATTTGGGGACTGGATCTGGTGGGACCGTTTCCTCAAGCCAGCGGTCAGAGAAGGTTCCTACTGGTCATGGTGGATTATTTTTCAAAATAGTTGGAGGTGAAGGCTCTGGTAAAGGTGACATCGCAAGTGGTCAAGAACTTTGTGTAGGGAAAGATTATTTGTCGGCACGGGCTCCCTTTGGCCATCGTCACTAACAACGGGCCACAATTTGCCAGCAAGGAGTTTGTGGATTTCTGTGTACAGCTTGGCATAGACCTTCGGTTCGCTTCGGTTCACCACCCTCGAAGCAACGGACAGGTGGAAGCAGCAAATAAGATCATTGTGAATCTTTTAAAGAAGAAAGTGGAGAACTTGAGGGGGAGTTGGGTGGAACAACTCCCCTCCATCCTGTGGGCCCTGCGAACTACACCGAATACGGCCACAGGAGAGACGCCTTTCAAACTCTCCCATGGCTCAGAGGCTGTCATACCCGTAGAATTTAAGATTGATTCTCCCAGGGTAACAACAGCAAGGGAGGGGGATGAAAGGTGGCAGGTTGATAATGGAGAGGAGCAGAGTCTTTCACTCGACCTCGTGGAGGAGCTCAGGGAGCTAGCATCAATCCGGCAGGATGAGGTCAAGTGCCGGATGTCTCGGTACTTTGATAAGCACATCAGGATCAAACAATTTCAGAAGGGAGACTTGGTCCTCAAGAAGGTGGATGCCGCGGGCAGGGGGGCCTTGGTAGGAAAGCTCAACCCCAATTGGGAGGGTCCCTTCATCATAAAAGATGTCTTGAAGTCAGGGGGTATCACCTCCAGGATGTGGACGGGGTACCCCTGGATCGCACCCGCAGCGGTGATGATCTGGAGCGTTTCTATCCATAATGATAATTTTCTTCTGAATTTATTTGAGTATGATTTTTAATGATCTTCCTTCTTGAAGGTATGTCATGATTTCCTAGCACAATGCACCTCAGGGCGTCCTTCTTAAAAGACGGGGTTGGAGGAGAAAGAGGAGAGGAGACTCCGAGTAGACCCGCTGACCAGGCTCTCATCAAGCTGGCAGGGCTGTAGGCTCACTCGGTGGTTGGAGGAGAAAGAGGAGAGGAGACCCCGAGCAGACCCGTTGACTAGGCTCTCATCAAGCTGGCAGGGTTGTAGGCTCACTCGGTGGTTGGAAGAGAAAGAGGAGAGGAGACCCCGAGCAGACCCGCTGACCAAGCTCTCATCAAGCAGGCAGGGCTGTAGGCTCACTCGATGGTTGGAGGAGAAAGAGGAGAGGAGACCCCGAGCAGACCAGCTGACCAGGCTTTCACACTACTAGAAAAATGGCTTTTAGCTACGTTTTTTTTGCCACGGGGGAAAACCGTGGCTAATACCGAAGTATTAGCCACAGTTCCTATTTCGTGACTAATCCGCGGCAAATAACCCGACTTTTTGCCACAGTTTGCCTGTTTCGTGGCTAATAATCTAGTATTAGCCACGAAAGTCTAATCCGTGACAAAATGTCGGGTTTTTTTTAGTCCCACACCGCTAACAAAAAGCTCGATTTGGGGTTTATATAGCCCATTCAAAATTATTGTTTGAAATAAAATCGGCGCGGCCGGGCGGGCGGCGGCGGCGGCCGGGCGGGCGGCGGCGGCGGCCGGGCGGGCGGCGGCTGGCCGGGCGGCGGCGGCGGCCGGGCGGGCGGTGGCGGCGGGCGGGCGGCGGCCGGCCGGGCGGCGGTGGCCGGCCGGGCGGTGGCAACGACCGAATATTTTTTAGTTAGGTTTATTACAGACCCTTTAGCCACGACAATTGAACTGTGGCAAATGAGGAACTTTTAGCCACGGCAATTGAACCGTGGCTAATAACTTATTAGCCACGGATTCAGCGTGGCTAATACTATTAGTCACGCTCGCATTGCCCACGCACATTTACCGTGGGTAGGCTGTGGCTAATAGTTATTAGCCACGGTTTTGGACTTTTAGCCACAGAAATCTGCCGCGGCTAAAAGTCTGTTTTCTAGTAGTGTCATCAAGCTGGCAGGGCTGTAGGCTCACTCGGTGGTTGGAGGAGAAAGAGGAGAGGAGACCCCGAGCAGACCCGCTGACTAGGCTCTCATCAAGCTGGCAGGGCTGTAGGCTCACTCGGTGGTTGGAGGAGAAAGAGGAGGGGAGACCCCGAACAAACTCGCTGACCAGGCTCTCATCAAGCTGGCAGGGCTGTAGGCTCACTCGGTGGTTGGAGGAGAAAGAGGAGAGGAGACCCCGAGTAGACCCGCTGACTAGGCTCTCATCAAGATAACATGGTTGTAGGCTCACTCGGTGGTTTGAGGAGAAAGATGAGAGGAGACCCTGAGCAGACCCGCTGACCAGGCTCTCATCAAGCTGGCAGGGCTATAGGCTCACTCGGTGGTTAGAGGAGAAAGAGGAGAGGAGACCCTGAGCAGACCCGCTGACCAGGATCTCATCAAGCTGGCAGGGTTGTAGGCTCACTCGATGGTTGGAGGAGAAAGAGGAGGGGAGACCCCGAGCAGACCCGCTGACCAGGCTCTCATCAAGCTGGCAGGGCTGTAGGCTCACTCGGTGGTTGGAGGAGAAAGAGGAGAGGAGACCCCGAGCAGACCCGCTGACCAGGCTCTCATCAAGTTGGCAGGGTTGTAGGCTCACTCGGTGGTTGGAGGAGAAAGAGGAGATGAGACCCCGAGAAGACCCGCTGACCAGACTCTCATCAAGCTGGTAGGGATGTAGGCTCACTCGGTGGTTGGAGGAGAAAGGGGAGAGGAGACCCCGAGCAGACCCGCTGACCAGGCTCTAATCAAGCTGGCAGGGCTGTAGGCTCACTCGGTGGTTGGAGGAGAAAGAGGAGAGGAGACCCCGAGCAGACCCGCTGACCAGGCTCTCATCAAACTGGCAGGGCTGTAGGCTCACTCGGTGGTTGGAGGAGAAAGAGGAGAGAAGACTCCGAGCAGACCCGCTGACCAGGCTCTCATCAAACTGGCAGGGTTGTAAGCTCACTCGGTGGTTAGACACAATAACGAAAGAGGAATCATGTCCTCTTCCACGGAGTGGTTGTCTCCTCCCCATCCCCATTCATCTCCTTACTCTGCCATGCTACGGTTCTTTGTGAACAAGGTTTTGTTTTCATTTCCATGCTTGATATGGACAAGGAAGCTGTAATTTGGAAGCAGAAATGTGTCGAACAGCTGTAATTTGGGTTGGGTGTTTACCGGAGTCAGGTAACTGGTGTCTTGGTGTAAAAGCGGATTAAACAGAAAAAACACCGACCCTTGGCACAATAACAGAAGAGGGGTACTTCAAGAAAACTCCCTGCATAAAGAAGAAAAAAGAGGGGGGGGGAGTTCACCCTCCAGGTCCACTCGCGCCGAGAGGTACCAATAGGCAAGGCGAGAGCGCGGAGCGAGTGTCCTCACTCCCGCGAGAGCGACGGGGGTTGGCCAGCTCGCCCCCTGAGTCATGTCTGCTAACGACAATCGGCGAGAAGAGGGACAACCCCCTCTCGCAAATAAATGAACCTTCAAATCTCGCAAGCAGTCCAGACAAGAATAACAAAGAAAAGAAAAAGAGGCTAATCCCAGTGATATGCGAGCAAAACATATATTCACTTATGAATCATGTATTAATCACATCTACGTTTTCAATACAAAATTACATGCAAAAGGGAGGAGCGTCGGGATTACAACAAAAAGAAAAAATAGTTGTGCTCAAGGTGCCCTAGTTCTTCTCGCTCGCCGACGAGTCCTCATCCTCACCATAGATCTCCGACACGAGGTCGCGGGCCGTAATATCTTCGCAGTCGTCTTTAACGACGCCCATCTCGCGCATCATCTTTAGGATGAGCTCGGCGGTCCGGATGTTAGCGTCTCGACAAAAATCTTCGACCTCATCATGAGTATAATGAGCGGAGGGAGGTGGAGAAATCTGCGAGCGAGAGTTGGAGGCCTCCTTGAGCTGGGCGTTTTCTGTCTTCAGTTCTTTTACTTCCGTCTCCAGCGCTTCCACTCGCAAGCGCAACCTCTCCGCCGTCTCAGCATCCTGCAAGGAAGGGTCGTTAAAAATAGCGAGAGAGAGGTAAGAAAGCTGGCTAAGTAACAACTCACCACTCCGCCGCTGGCCTTGGCGAGAAGGCTCTCGACCACCTCTAGCCTCTTTGTGAGATCTCCTGACTTCTCGCGCTCGGCGACAAGGTAAGCGTCAATTTCTTTCCAGCATCGGGTATTGTAGATGAGGTGGCGCGAGAGTCGGTGGGGTAGCTCTAGAGTGCTCAATTGAGAGTGCGTCATCCTCAGGATTAGATCTCGCGTGGTGGCCGCGTCGAGCGTGTCAGGGGCGGGACCTCCATAAAGGCCGAAGCTTAGGGAGAAGGCGTGGGCGGTCGGCTGGACCTGCTCCCTCCAGGAGGGGAGGAGGGTTGAGATGGAAACCCGGTGTGTTCCCTTATCCCAGATGAGCGAGGGCTCGTTGGCACCGTCAGGGATGGACGGGCCTAAGTTGAAGTTTAGGTGGGCGGACGGTGCATGGAAGTGAGAAGGAGCCCCCTCGCGAGAGGGGTACTTGGAAGATTGGTGGGAAGAACTCGTAGGCGGCGCAAGAGGGGCCGTCTCCTCAGGAAGCGAGACGGCCCTGTGTGGAGAAGTTAAGGGAGGCGAGTGAGGGGAATTGGATCCCAGAGAGATAGGACTCAAGGATCCCGACGTCGTCGCTGTGTCCGCAGGGACCTTGTCCTTCTCGGAGGGGAAGGAGACAACCTTATTCATCTTCATTTTCAGTTTCTTCGAAGGGCTGATGCGAGAGGGATCCGGGTCCTCAACCGCCCTCTTTCGTAGAGAGGGGGTCAACAAATCCTTGGCCGCCTCGGCCGCCATGACGGCAAGAGCCACATCCCTAGATGGTTTGTTGTTGCTTCTGTAAGGAGGGTGCACCAACACGTTCCTCTCTCCTGGTAAAGGCGAGATGGGAAGTCGGGAGAAGAAGTCAGCGAAAGGAAAATACTAAAGGCAAGAAAAAGAAGGGGGGTCGAGCATACCTTCTCCGGGGAATACGGGAAGCAGCGAGCCGAGGCCCCGTCTCAAATACCGGACCTCGAAATTCTTCCTGGCAAGGTACTCGCAGAGAAGCATGTCCGTACCACCGACCTGCGGGGTGGCGTAGAAGATTTCCGCGGGCGAGACGGGCGCGAGAGGGACGTCGCCCAGGTTCCCGCGAATGAAGACAAAGCGAGTCAGCCAATGATGATTCTTATTTGGCATCTCGCATACCTTCAAACTCAGCCCAGTGAAGAAGGACACCCCGTCTTGGTTGGCGTGGTAGACGAACATTTTGCGGAAGACGGTGAGACTGAACTCTATCCTCTCTCGCCGCATATAGCACGCAAACGCGACCATAACCGATATCGCGTTAGGGTTCAGTTGGGCGGGCACGACGCCGAAGTATTTAAGAACTTGCTTCACCTCTGGCCAGAGGGGAAGCTTGAGCCCCGCCTCGAAGTGCGAGACGGGGAAGGCGAGCTTCCCGGGATAGAAGGTGTTCACGCTCTCACCAACCTTGGGTGGGCGTGACTCAAAGCCCTCCGGCAAGTACTCGCTCCGGAAGGTCTCATACTCGTCCGCAGAGAGGCGACCGGGAGGGAAATTGTGGTCTGTGAACCTCTTCCCGCAGCGGCTACGTCCCTCACCCTCCTCTGGTCTTCTTTTCCCCATAAGTGCGCGAGACGGAGGGAGAATTGGCGAGTGGGGAATCAACGAGAGGGCACGAGGAGTAAAGGAGAGGGAGCCGCGGGCCTAAGTCTAGGGAAGCGTGCTTTCAGCCCTGGCAGCGGGGGTATTTATAGCCCTCACTGAAGTGAGAGGATAGGCGGATAGGGAACTGTACCGGGGAAGGGCAAAAGTCGGTAGGCATTTTTTCTCTCCCTCCGAGCCTCGGGCAGCGGAGTCCTGAGTGGGCCGTCAGCCAAGTTAGGCGATGGAAGAATATTACCAAAAATTAAAAAATTGACAGAGATTTAAAAATGTAACGTAAAGAAATTTGGAGGCTGTCGCAACCATTAAATAAGCAGACAAATTATCAAATCAAGCAGGTCAACAAATTAAAAATTCAATCCCGCATAAAGCGGGTGGTAAGTTCGAAGGGGCGCAAAGGGCGCGAGACAGACAGAACGTTTTACAACAGGCGAATGAAAGAGTCAAAGAGGCGGGAGGTGAGAAGGCCCGAGGTCTCGTCAGTTCTTGTCCCACCTCCATCGTCCTCCGCGGCCTCTCACGCAGGGAGGGCGGCTGGGGAGGTGGAAGGCGCGAGCCGCCTCAACACCATGGCAGGCGAGACGGAGCTGTTGGTCGACGTCGTTCAAGATCGCCTGGGGGTCCGTCTAATCCACCTCAATGTCGGCATCTATCTCAGAAGATAAACGAGCGCATTCCACCTCTAGCCAATCGATTCGGTGGTCTGCGGCTTGTTTTCCTTTTTCCAACGCCTGAATGATGCGTGCGTTCTTTCGCAGCATCTCGGCTACCCTACACTTCATTTCTAGGGGGTCCATGGGGTCGCCCAGATAATCCTCGATCTCATCTATAGGAGGAGGAGGCGAAGGGGCAAGTTGCCTAGAGAAATCTTCGATCGGCGAGTCTGCGGCCAGTGAGTCCTCGGCAGGGGCTTCACTCGCACCTATAGATGAGCCAAAAAGATAAGACGACGATAAGAAGAGAGCAGGTGTCAGAGGTGAGGCCTCTTACCGTATCGGCGAGTGGAGCCCGAAGTGGTAGAAGGATCATCCCTCCTCGCCACAGGAGTGGAGGGAGGAGTGGAAGCTTGGGGCGAGAGGGGCCGGGAAAGGAGCTCTGAAACGTTGATACGAATGGTCTCCAGACGATGGGGAGGCGCTAGGATTTTCTGGGTAGAAGTGGCAAGTAAAAGGTGTGGGGTAGATGGAAATCATAACAGACCTGAAGGGCTTACCTCCTTTCCTTTGAGGCTAGCTGGAGCAGGAGGTACGCCCCCCCCCCCCCCCCCCGGAGGGAGCGAGAAGGTTCTCCGGCCGGGAGGGGAGGATCAGGGACTCTTGCCTTTTTAGGGGGAGATGTGGATGGCGGTAGCGAAGGAGGGGCGCACACAGGGATCTTGTTCAGACCCGCCGTCGTCGCCTTGTTTCGCTGGCGCACGGCCGCGATGCGGTCCAGAAAACTTTGGCTGAGAGACATGGGGGCAGATGCTGAAAGAGAATAGAGGAAAAAGAACGGCCCCTTACGGGGAGGCAATTTCCAGATTTATAGATTAGGCAAGGGGCCCACCAAAAGATTCCCTCAATAAATTCACTGTACCATCACGGGCCTCGGTTGAACTATCTTTCCGAGTTTGTAAACAACCTCGAAAAGAGCGGGGATTGTGTACAACCTCGGGCTCGCAGGCAAGAGGGCCCAGACGAGAGGGCCCAGGCGAGAGGGCCCAAGCAACGAGAGGGCCTAGACAATGAGAGCCAGGCGAGAGGTGTTATGCGAGACGGCCCAAGTGCCATGTGGCAGGAGATTGGCGAGTGAGCGCCGAGAGGGGAGGCTTTCCCGACGAGTGGCCAGTTCGCCACGCGAGAGGACTCTAGGGTTGGAGCTCTCGCCAAGAGGCGGTCCTCTCGTCAGGCGAGAGGACCCTATAGGGGAGTTCTCGCCAGGTGCCATTTTGGTTCAAGGCCGGTTCAGATAGGGCTGGGCCCACCTTTTGGGCCTCAGGGGTGTTTTACTCTTTTACCCCGGGTGGTCTGCATTTAGCCCTTTAGAACAGCGGAGTTTGGTTGTTGGCAGACCTAGCCAAGGGTATTCTGGTAATTTCAGGACGGTTTAAGTGGGTTATTTGCAGTCCCAATTCAGAAGCCTATAAATAGACCGGTAAGGTGCCTTAGAAGAGCAAGCTCTCTCGACTCTTTTCACTTCTTCTAAGGCACCTAGCTCAGCATTGGCTAGGGAGGGGGAGAGCTTTAGTCTCTTCTGGGTACGAGGTGGGACCTCCTCGCTGAAGCCTCCGGTCTAGTTATTGGCCTTGAGTGTGATCCTAATGGAGTAAGCGTGAGCTGCCTCTTTAGTTCCGAGCTTTAGGAGGAATCGACCTTGTTGGTTCCAACAACCGTCTTCAGTTAAAGAGGAGCGCAAGCGCATCGGCCCGGAAGAACGCTTCAAGGTCTGCACAGCACAAGAATAAAAAGGTCAGGGCTGCCCAAAGAGTGAAGGCTTGGAGTCGCGCGTCCGAGAACGTGCGGCCCGAACGACGCGCATAGCGGGATATTACGCGCAAGACCCATGCGCACGTAGTCAAGCGCGCGGCCTGCCGCATGCAGCCGCCTGGGCGCGCACAGCCTGGGCGCGCGGCCGCCGGCCTTGCCGCGGCAGGCCGCCGGCCTAGCCGCGGCAGGCCGCCGGCCTAGCCGCGGCAGGCCGCCGGCCTAGCCGCGGCAGGCCGCCGGCCTAGCCGCGGCAGGCCGCCGGCCTAGCCGCGGTAGGCCACGGCTAGGCCACGGCAGGCCGTTGTCGGCCTAAGCCACCGGCCAGGCCGCCACCGGCCAGGCCGCCGCCGGCCGCCAGGCTGCCGCCTCCGCCGCTGACAACCCGGCCAGCCACTGCCTTGGCTCCCCATCACCGTGGACGGCCTGCCCGTCGTCCGATCGTGGGGGGGCTCTCCCCGCCGTCCGATCAGGTGGGTAACCACCCACAAACCCACTACGTTAGTGGTGGGGCCCGCCATGAACCTTCCCCGGAGGGTATAAAAGGATCCCCAGTGTCTCTTCATTCTTCACTTTTCTGCTCTCGGTCATCTTCTTTCTCAGGTGATAGCTCTGCCGGTCTCCTCCTTCAAGTCATCTTCCAGCCACCACGAGCCACCAGCGCGCCATCAGCAGGAAAATGCCCAAGTCCTGGAGCAAGCCGAAGGAGGAAGACGACCCCTTCAAGCAAGCAAGCGCCGCCCCCAGCATCAGAGCACCAATGCCATCCTTCGCATTTCAACATCCAAGTCACTCCCGCAGCGCAGCCTGTTGCCTGCAGGAGGTCGCAGTCTATCTCTCTCTCCCCCAAACTGTAACGGGAGCGGCATGTCGCTCCGATTCTCCAAACACGTTTTAATCTCAAGGAGCTAGTGGACTTTGACCGGCACCGACCCGGTCACGTGGTTTACCCAATTAAGGGGTTTTTCCACGTCATCATATCTTGTGTCAACGTCTCATTCTCATTGACTGTGAATGCGCTCGACCGCTCCGAGAGCTAAGGTGGTTCAAGTAAATCCGGTCCGACCGGGGCACCGAGTTAGTCCGCAACAGACACTAATTGAAAACAGCGGTGATGGCGGTTGGTGCGGCGGCGGAGATGACGGTTTACGAGACGGCGGCGATGGCGGTTGGGGAGGCGGTGGAGATTGCGGTTGAACGACGGTAGCGATGACGATTTCACTGCAACGATGACAATGAAGGTTAGTGAGGCGGCGACAATGACGGTTGACACTTGCAACCTTGCCCCGGCAACCGTGCGATTATAAAATGAATGTTTCGCAAATGTATTTATAACTGGGCAACCGTGTTTATATTTTAAAAAGAAAATAATATAATTTAGTTTGTTTTATTAAAAATTATATATATATATATAAACAAGTGATAGACACGGGCCTTCGGCCCTGGGGGCATTCAGCAGGGGTGTGATAATCGGCGGGGTGCGACAATCGGCGGGCTCCGACATTCGGGGGGGGGGGGGGGGGGTGCGACATTCGGCGGGATGCGACATTCGTCGGTGGTGCGACATTTGTCGTGGGGACGACATTTGTCGTGGACGGTGATATTTGTCGTGGGCGTTGACATTTGTCGTGGGCGATGACATTTGTCGTGGGCGGCGACATTTGTCGTGGACAGTACCCGTCCGCAACATATACATATGGGTACTCAAAATGACCGTAAAAAATATAAATCAAGAATATAATTTTTATTTTGTAAAACAAATTATATTTTAACGTTAAAACATTAATCTTTCGTTTGTCATTTCTAGCTATAGGCCATAGGTTTAGGATACCTAGTATTTTTATTTTTTATATTTAAATATTGCAAAGTTGTGTAATTACCTAAAATGATATTGACTTTATAATATATTAATATAAAGTTATGTATATTTATGTAATTATGAATACAACTATAAGAACAACATAGGGAGATTTGCAATGTTTCACCAAAGATTAATTTTCGTATAATAATAGAGATACATGTATTGTAAATGTCCGCATTTTTTATTTATTTCCGTAAAAAAAAAGGCATTCTGAGTTTATAAAATGCCACTCTCCCGCCTCCCCTGTTTCTTGAAATCAAAGCAGGCCGAGAATGCCGAGGAAGAAGCTGGCTTTGGCGTACATCACCAACGGCGGCGCTCGAACGGCGGCGTTGAAAAAACGTCTCCCCGGCCTTCTGAAGAAGGCGCAGGAGCTCGCCGTCCTCTGCGACGTGCCTGGCTGCGCCGTTCTGTACGCTCCAGGGGAGTCGGCGCCGGTGGTTTGGCCGTCGCCGGAGGTGGCGATGAGTCTGCTCCGTAAGATCAACAGCAACTCCACCGAAGAAGGCAGCTTTCTGCAGATAAAGGCTAACAATGTCATGAACCGGGAGAAGCTCCGCCTGAAGCGTCTGGAAAAAGCGCGCGCAGGGTATAGCCGCGTCATCGCCCAAAATACCCATCTTTCCGGCGAACTTGTCCTCCGCGGGATCGTCTCAGGCCGCCGCCCTCTTTCAAATCACGACTTTCACGAACTCCATTCCGTTAGCGGCGCGATCGCCCGTCGGGCTCAGGCGGTGGAAACCTGCATTATTCGTCGGAAAATGCTGGACTTTTCCGGTCATGAACAGGGTGCCCTGCATACATCGCCCCCTGCTCTGACATTGACGCCGTCAGTCCAAGAAACCGTCGGATTTGACGGCGTGGGTGAGTACTCAGGGCCGGAGATTTACAGCGTGGGGAGGCCGGATGATTTTGACCCGGCGGAGTGGGATGCCTTCAATACATGTTCAGATGAGATGGAGTGGAATCCTCTGTTTTCTCCTCCGACGGTCGACGCCGCTGCTGACATTAATAATGTTGTGTTCAACCATTCGACGACTGAGATTCATCACGAGCCCGCTTTACAACAACATCCATATCAGTGGTGTTGGACGGGATCGGATGGCGGCGGCGATGCCGCGCCGGCGGCCTACGATTTTACGGATATCCGCGGTGATGGGACATCGGCGGAAATGTTGAACACCTCCTCGGAGTCGGATATTGAGGAGGCTTTACAACAACAACATCAGTGGTGTTGGACGGGATCGGAAGGCGGCGGTGATCTTACGGACATTGGCGGCGGTGACGGGACATCGACGGACATGTTAAACGCCTCCTCGGATTCGGAGATTGAAGAGGCTTTACAACAACAACATCAGTGGTGTTGGGCGGGATCGGAAGGCGGCGGTGATCTTACGGTCATTGGCGGCGGTGACGGGACATCGGGGGACATGTTTACCTCGTCGGAGTCGGAGCAGGAACTGGAGACCTGCTATAATAAATGAAATGAAATGAATGAATGAATGTTTAATGTGTATCTGCGTATGTATAAGATTTGATGTGTGTGTATTAAGTATTAAGAGTAGTAGTTCTTATGAAATCTTTAATAAATAATACATCTCTTATTGTTTTCTTCTTTTCGTAAATAAATATAATCCGCAATTTCAATTGTGATTTATTTATTCTTTTCAATACATTTAATTTTGCACCTTTTTTACAAGATTATTTTTTTTCCAGGAAAAATATATTTTAAAAAATATAATATTATGTGAAATTGCGGGGGCTCAGGTGTTTGATCGTGAACTAGTTTTTTTCACGGTCATAAGATCGAGGCGACGTTTGGAGCAAACGGCGGCGGGCAAACAAACGGCTTCTGATGACGTTTGCTCCGTCAGGACCTGTTGCGCCGTGAAGACCGGAGGCAAAAAGTTCTAAACATATTTCAAAATTCCATCTACTTGTAGAACATTGGAATGTTTTGAAGTGGGAAACGAAATACTGCCAACCTACTATTTTCGTTGCAGATTTTCACAGAAATGATTGCCAATCTTTTTTTTTTTCGTTATTTTAATTTAAAATTTATTTTCTTATACAATTATTGACCATTTATTAATAAAAAATAATTACATTCAAGCGCTACATTAAACTTATTGGTAGTGATGAGTAGACTCGAATTTGATTGAAGCTCCCTCGAAATCAAGTTAATTTTGAGTCGACATGATTCTATTTAAAGTTGATTTTGATTTCAAGTCGGCTTCCATCAAATATTTCTATTTCGAGCCAATTCCAACTTGATATAATTTCTAGTTTTATACATCGCCTACATTGGAAAAAAAAATTCTACGTTCGCCACTGGGGAAGCGTAGGTTCTTCTCTCTCTTCTGAAAGCAGGACAACCCCTTTCAGCTCTCAGTCACCCCAACCTTGCCCGCCCGATCAGCCAGCAATTTGAATATGCTCTCCCTTTTGGGCCCTTGGAAAAAAAATATGAACCTTCAAAATTATAATGAAGGCTCCGTTTGGCATGGTGGTGGTGGTCGTAAACTCATGAGTTAAATCGTCATTCGTTAATGATCATCTAACAAACATCATCCATTTAAACATAAAAAGTGAATAAAGTTTCTTAGGTTGACGTTAACAAATGACAATTTAATCCTCATGTTCATGACCACAACCACTGTGCCAAACGGAGTCGAACTCACTCAGAGTATTACATTTGCTCGAAAATTTTGGACATAGCATTGCAAAGAAGGATACAAATTGACACCACATTCCATCAAACAACAATAAAATAAAATCATCACTAGAACTTTGCAAAGGCTTCTCAATGTCAGAAATTTTTTCATACCCATGCGCACGTAGTCAAGCGCGCGGCCTGCCGCATGCAGCCGCCTGGGCGCGCACAGCCTGGGCGCGCGGCCGTCGGCCTAGCCGAGGCAGGCCACGGCCAGGCCGTTGTCGACCTAAGCCACCGGCCAGGCCGCCGCCGCCGGCCGCCAGTCCGCCGTCTCCGCCGCCTCCGCCTCTAACAACCCGGCCGACCACTGCCTTGGCGCCCCATCACCGTGGACGGCCTGCCCGTCGTCCGATCGTGGGGGAGGGGGGGGGCTCTCCCCGCCGTCCGATCAAGTGTGTAACCACCCACTAACCCACTACGTTAGTGGTGGGGCCCGCCATGAACCTTCCCCGAAGGCTATAAAAGGAGGCTCAGTGTCTCTTCATTCTTCACTTTTCTGCTCTCGGTCATCTTCTTTCTCAGGTGATAGCTCTGTCGGTCTCCTCCTTCAAGTCATCTTCCAGCCACCACGAGCCACCAACGCGCCACCAGCAGGAAAATGCCTAAATCCTAGAGCGAGTCGAAGGAGGAAGACGACCCCTTCAAGCAAGCAAGCGCCGCCCCCAGCATCAGAGCACCAAGGCCATCCCTCGCACTTCAGCATCCAAGTCACTCCCGCAGCGCAGCCTGTTACCTGCAGGAGGTCGCAGTCTATCTCTCTCTCTCCCCCAAGTTGTAACGGGAGCGGCCTGTCGCCATGATTCTCCAAACACGTTTTAATCTCCAGGAGTTAGTGGACTTTGACCGGCACCGACCCAGTCACGTGGTTTACCCAATTAAATGATTTTTTCACGTCATCACATCTTGTGTCAACGTCTCATTCTCATTGACTGTGTGTGCGCTCGACCGGGGCACCGAGTTAGTCCGCAACAGACACTAATTGAAAACAGCGGTGATGGCGGTTGGTGCGGCGGCGGCGATGACGGTTTACGAGGCGGCGGCGATGACAATTGGGGAGGCGGCGGAGATTGCGGTTGCACGGCGGTAGCAATGACGATTTCATGACAATGAAGGTTAGTGAGGCGACGGCAATGGCAGTTGGCGCTTGCAACCTCGCCCCGGCAATCGTGCGATTATAAAATGAATGTTTCCCAAATGTATTTATAACCGGGCAACCGTGTTTATATTTTAAAAAGAAAATAATATAATTTAGTTTGTTTTATTAAAAATTATATATATATAAATACATGTATTGTAAATGTCCGCATTTTTTATTTATTTCCAAAAAAAAAAGGCATTCTGAGTTTATAAAATGCCACTCTCCCGCCTCCCGGGTTTCTTGAAATCAAAGCAGGTCGAGAATGCCGAGGAAGAAGCTGGCTTTGGCGTACATCACCAACGGCGGCGCTCGAACGGCGGCGTTGAAAAAACGTCTCCCCGGCCTCCTGAAGAAGGCGCAGGAGCTCGCCGTCCTCTGCGACGTGCCTGGCTGCGCCGTTCTGTACGCTCCAGGGGAGTCGGCGCCGGTGGTTTGGCCGTCGCCGGAGGTGGCGATGAGTCTGCTCCGTAAGATCAACAGCAACTCCACCGAAGAAGGCAGCTTTCTGCAGATAAAGGCTAACAATGTCATGAACCGGGAGAAGCTCCGCCTGAAGCGTCTGGAAAAAGCGCGCGCAGGGTATAGCCGCGTCATCGCCCAAAATGCCCGTCTTTCCGGCGAACTTGTCCTCCGCGGGATCGTCTCAGGCCGCCGCCCTCTCTCAAATCACGACTGTCACGAACTCCATTCCGTTAGCGGGGCGATCGCCCGTCGGGCTCTGGCGGTGGAAACCTGCATTCGTCGGAAAATGTTGGACTTTTCCGGTGATGAACAGGGTGCCCTGCATACATCGCCCCCTGCTCTGACAGTGACGCCGTCAGTCCAAGAAACCGTCGGATTTGACGGCGCCGGTGAGTACTCAGGGCCGGAGATTTACAGCGTGGGGAGGCCGGATGATTTTGACCCGGCGGAGTGGGATGCCTTCAATATATGTCCAGATCAGATGGAGTGGAATCCCCTGTTTTTTCCTCCGACGATGGACGCCGCTGCTGACATTAATAATGTTGAGTTCAGACTTGCGACGGCTGAGATTCCGTATCAGTCGTGTTGGGCGGGATCGGATGGCGGCGGCGATGCCGCGCAGGCGGTCTACGATCTTACGGACAATGGCGGTGACGGGACATCGGCGGAGATGTTAAACACCTCCTCGGAGTCGGAGATTGAAGAGGCTTTACAACAACAACATCAGTGGTGTTGGACGGGAGCGGAAGGCGCCGGTCATCTTACGGACATTGGCGGCGGTGACGGGACATCGGCGGACATATTTACCTCGTCGGAGTCGGAGCAGGAAATGGAGACCTGCTATAATAATAATGCCTTCACCTGGGACGAGTTCTTTGCCTCCTTTTAAGCAAAATTAGGCTCCCTTTGAGCGGTTACGACCGGGTCGTAACCGCTTGATAGGTAAAAATAAGTCCCTCCAAACGGAGCCTTAGTAAGCTAAATGAATGTGTGATGTGTACCTGGATATCAGCATATGTATACATATAGGATTTGATGTGTGTGTATTAAGTTTTAAGAGTAGTAGTTATGAAATCTATAATAAATAATGCCTCTCTTGACTGTTGTTCTTGTGTTCTTCTTTTCTTAAATAAGTATAATCCTCATTTTCAATTCTGTTTTATTTATTCTTTACAATACATTTAATTTTGCATATTTTTTATAAGATTTTTTTTTCTCAGGGAAAATATATTTTAAAAAGTATAATATTATGTGAAATTGCCAGACTCAGCTGTTTGTTGGTGAACTTGTTTTTTCACGGTCTTGAGATCGAGACCTACACATTTTTTTACTCGTGGCAAAAAAAAAGTGTGGCTAAAAGTCGCTTTTCTTATAGTGATATGAGCATAATCCACAAGATCAAGGAAGAGACTCCCTATGAACTATTGAAAGGAAAAAACTCCAAATATTTCTTATTTCAAAACTGTTGGAATCAATTGTTACATATTGAATAATGTGAAGACCCATCTTGCAAAGTTTTATAGGAAGGATAGTGTAGGAATTTTTCTTAGATATTCTATGCACATCTAATAAAACTTTAAACTTTGTGTATGAAAGAGTTTATACATGTCATTTTTTATGAGTCTTAACATATTTTATGAAGAAAAATGCAACACTACTAATTGTAATGATCATGTTGAAGAGATTGTTGAAGGAATACATCAGATGTTGTTTGGTGAAAGTTCTCAACCTAACAACAACTTAAGTACTTCATTATAGAAATAAATAGATACTTGGTTGAGGTAGAAGATATTGAAGATGAAGAAAACCTGGTTTAAATACTACAACACACTTTACTTATTCAATCAAAATGTTTTGATGGAGATTTAACGGGGTTGACCTTCCAGCCAAATAGACCTTTCACAAGCTATTACCTGAGTTCTGAACCTCCAATTGAGAAATCATTGCAATCAATTAACCCTTGACGGTGGCATGAAGCTTCAAATGAAATTTTTGTCGAGTTCCTAGACTTTAATTTTTCTTGAGAGGCAGCCTCCGCCGCTCCGACAAGTCTGAACAGGTTGCCTGAACCTATTTGTGGAGCAAAGTTGTCCAATCATCAAAATTGTTCGATGATCCGAGAGTTTCATATCAGACTGTTTTTTAAGTCTGTCAAATTATTACAATGATGATATTTCAGAAGCAACTGTTCCTAAATCCATAAAAGAAAATTTGGGTCAAAATGATAAGTAGATGACTTAAGATGTTATGTGTTACAACTTATGTACGATAAGCAAAATATTCGTGCCACTCTCTAGATAGCTCCTGCGTGTACCACTATCTAGTGTGCATTCTCGCGCTCAACTCTATTAAATGAGCCCAATATGTTGGTCTACGTAATGCTCTCGGGCACGTTGCTCCTTCAAATGCACACATGCACGCCTCTTTCCAAAACGAACCTGCGTGCGCAACTCTCTAGAATACACCTTCACGCTCGGCTCTCAGGTGCGCACTCGGATGCTCCGCTCTCTCATGTGGGCGCACATGCACCACTTTCCACACTATGGCACCAAGCTCCGCTCTCTAAATGACGCCCCAGTGCTCTGCTCTCCAGTGTGCTCCCTCATTATCCGCTCTCACCATGAGCGCCCCCCACACTCTACTCTAAAGTGAACACTCATGTGCTCTGCTCTATAGACTACAACTCGCACAATGCTCGACGGAATTCTCAAGCACACGTCGCTCTTCATAATGCATGCTACACATGCTTCTCCACAGAACGCACTAGAGCATCATTTTCTAGTGTGTGTGGCCGTACTCCGATCTCTTGAGTGTCACCAAGCTTCGCTCTTCAGTATGCACTCTCGTGCACTCCAGAGAGTGCCCACACGCTCTGTTCTCCAAAATGTGTGCCACACACCGCTCTTCCAAATGCACACGATCAGTCATCCTTCCAAAACATTCTTGCGTGCATAACTCTCGATGTCTACTCTCTTGTACACACTCTCACGTTCAACTCTCTAGACCGAGCTCATCTACCCGCTCTATAGAATGCTCTCAGGAACACTGCTCCCTCCTATGTGCTCGTGCACACCTCTTTCCAAAATGTGCCCGCACACAGAGCTTTCCAGAATACTCCTTCACATTCCGCTCTCTTGCTCGCACCATGGAGCTCCACTCTCTAGTGCACGTCAGCGGGGTCCGCTCTCACGTGTGGACACATACACCAAGGGGTGTTCATGAACCGAATCGAATAACACATGAATCAAATCAAAAATTGTGATAAAATGCAGAGATTCATATTCAAATTCGTTCAAATATTTGTATTCGGAATCGAATTCGCCCCGCAATTTCACATTCCAATTCGGATTTGTGCATTAGATATATGTTTGTAATTACAATTAAATTATATATGTGTGTACTTATATTATGATTACGAGAGTTTAATTAGTTATATAAAATTTATTAAATTATATTTTGCTACTATTCGCAAACTATTCACAAATATTTTTAACTGAATAATATTATTCGAATTCGGATTCAAAAATCAGTGGAATTCAAAAAATATGAATCTTAATCGAATCTTCGTGAATCATTATTCACGAAATATTTGGTTTGCGAATAACTTTACATACACCACTTTAAACATTACGGCCTCACGCTTCACTCTCCAAACCATGCCCATGTGCTCCGCTCTCCTATGCACTCCCCCGTGCTCCGCTCTCCCCATGGGCGCCCAAACACTCCACTCTCCAATACACACTCATGCGCTCCACTCGGCAGACCACACCTCACATGATGCTCGACAGAATGCTCCAACACACGCCGTTCTTTAGAATGCACCCACACATGCTTCTCCAAGAACGCATTGGCATGCCATTGTTGAGCATGCACGACCACACTCCGCTCTCTAGGGCGCGTCACTATGCTCTGATCTTCAGTATGAGCTCTCATGTATAACTCTCCACATCACGCCTATACTCAGCTGTGCAGAACGTACTCAAGTGCTCTGCTCTATGATGCACACCCTCACGTTCGCTCTCCAGGGCATGCCCACTTGCTCTGCTCCCAGTGCACACTCACATGCTCTATTTTCCAGCACGCATGTGATGCGCTGACGACAAGTGCACTGTTTGCTCAAGTAATATAAAATGGAAAGTTATTCCCAAGTATCAATCTCACGTGGAACAAGTAAGGTGAAGTTGTCTTTTGAGAAAGAACTTGAGATTAAAGTCCTTAAGGTCGGATGGTTACATGAGTTGGTTTGTGTTGTGGAAACAAAATGAAAGAAACCTAAATTAACAATGCGGGTCGCCGTCACCGCTTCGCAAGATGGGTGGATTACACGGGCCGTTAACACTGCTTCACTTGGCGGATGGAAGAGTAGGCACGCAAAGTACAAGAGTAGGCTCGCGGAATGGAAGAGTATACTCGCGGAATGGAAGAGTAGACTCGCAGAATGGAATGAAGGATGATGGCAAAATCGGTGCACCTCAAGCACAATCTAAACCTATAAAGATTTTCACAACCATGAAAATAAAAATACAAATAAATTGTTTAGAAAAGCATACATCATCAAATAATGAAGAATACATTCAACAACAACGATCCTAAGCGAAGAAAAAGGCAAAAGATACAACCGAATCCAGAGACTTGTAGTAGATTCTCGATAGGAATCACCGGGTCGTCAATCTGTGTCCTAGCTCGGTCCCAACTATCGTCTGGGATAGAAGAAGACTCTCACTTCCTCCCAAATGACCTGTATTCTCCGGTAAACTACTATCCGGTCATGTCCAATGCTAAGAACTCCTTGCTCGGTGTCGATATTGAGCGTAGATTCCTCTCCTTGAAGCTCTTGAATGATGTGAAGCGGCCTAGGGCAAAACCCTAATGAGTGGTGGAGGAAGGAGCTGAAGCTCTCCCCCTAGGGTTTGCGGCAGAACAGGGGCGGAATGAAGTGTCAAACCCGAATCATGCGATAATCTGCGCTTAAGTACAAAATTGTGAACAAAATGGTCAAAACGCATGCCCGTCCGTGCGAAACCGTGTGATATTTAATGTGAAATTTCCAAATAGGCCAAGGTTTCGCCCTTGCGATTTTTACTCACGCACGGTTGAAACAATCATTCATTCAACCGTGCATGGACAAAAACACACAGGCCGGGACAAACTAATATAATTTCCGGCCAAACAACAGTTCGTGCGATTTTCTTCTCGCACAGATAATTCAATTGTGCGTGAAGGAAACACGCAACCGATAAAAAATATAATTTTTTTAGACAAAACAGGTTGCTCGTGCGATTTGCTCTCGCACGGTCAAAATCGACTGTGCATGACCAAAACGCACGAGCGGCGACAAAGCATCGATTTTTAGCACAATGATCTTGTACGGGCAAAACAACCCGTGCACGAAGGAACTTCACACGGTCGTGCAATCGTGAAGATCAACATCTCATCCAGAATGAGACAATGCATGGGCAAAACACCCGTGTGTGAAGGAAAAAAGCACGACTGTGTGAAATACACAGATTTTATCTAAAGGCTTGGGCTCTGCCCCCGTGTGTCCAAAAGTACAATATGAAAAGAAAACACAACGGGGAGCATCCTGTGCTTACCTCCAGCAAAAGAGAGCCCAATTGCGCACCACATTGGGCAAAATATGCACTTCGCGTAAGAGTGAAGACTAATGGCCCATTTGGATGAGCGTTTTTGGGCGTTTCCGGTTTGTTAAAACGAAAACTTTGTTTTTTCCCTTTGTTTACGCGCTCTCTACTCCACTCGTAGCTGAAAATCCGGGGCGTGAAAATACGGCGGGCGGAAACCGTGGGTTGCACCTCCATTTCCTCACATTTTTAGGGTTGCTGGATTTTTTGCTCGTCTTCTGCAGGACCGTGCGCTCGGCCCTCTTCTCCGGTTCTCAGCTCCGGCGATCGGCGACCGTGCTCTCAGCTCCGGCGACGAAAGAAGTGCGTGTCGCCTCCGCGGCTCCGACGACGAGAAAGATCGGCGACCGTGCGCTCGGCCCTCTTCTCCGGCTCAGGGATCACATCGTCGGCTAACATCGGCGCAGGTAAGCTTCTCTGGCATGTCTCTTGTGCCTCTTGCAACTGTGTAGGGGATATGTAGAGGATATCAATTTCACGTTCCCATTTCTTGCACTGTGCAGATCAGCCATTTTTACAACGCCAAACCAAACGAAGCGGGGCAATCACCAGTAATCTCCAGCAGGTATACCTTCCCATTCCCCTCCAAATTTTTTTTGTTTATTTTTTGGATGAATTTTGTGTTTATTTCTCTAGCAAGGATGTGTAGTTGTGTTTATTTCTCTAGCAAGGTGTGTTGTGTGTTGAGTGATGCGTATTTCACTAGCAAAGATTAGTTTTTTTGTGCAAGGATTAGCCTTTTTGTGCTGATGTTTGTATTTATGGACTGTTGTGTGCTGCTGTGGAATGGGGAATGTGTGCTCTATGTGTGTGAGTGTTGTGTGCTGCTGTGTGTGTGTGTTTTAATGATGCATGTGAAGCTGTGTGAGTGCTGTGTGTGCAGTTGTGAGTGTGTGTGTGTGTGATGTTTGTGTGTGTGAGAGAGTGCTATTTGTGTGTGTGTGTGAGAGTGTTGTTTGTGTGTGTGTGTGTTAAATGTGTTTGTGAGTGTGCGTAATGGTGTGTGTGCTAGGGTGTGTGTTTGTTTGTTTAAGGGAATGTGTGTGTGTGTGTGAGTGTGTGTTAAGTGTGTTTGTGAGTGTGTGTGTTAAGTGTGTTTGTGAGTGTGTGTAATGGTGTGTGTGCTAGTGTGTGTGTGTGTGTGTGTTTGTTTAGTTTAGGGAAAGTGTGTGTGTTTGTGAGTGATGTGTGTGTGTGTGCGTTTGTGCAGCTATGTGTGTGCTGGAATGTGTGTTGTGTGTGTGAGAGTGCTGTGTGCTACTGTGTGTGTGTGTTAATGATGTGTGTGAAGCTGTGTGAAGCTGTGTGAGTGCCGTGAGTGTTGTGTGTGCAGTTGTGAGTGTGTGTGTCTGCTGGTGTATGTGTGTGTGTGAGTGCTGTTTGTGAGTGTGTGTGTGTGTTAAATATGTTTGTGAGTGTGTGTAATGGTGTGTGTGCTAGGGTGTGTGTGTGTGTGTTTGTTTAGTTTAGGGAATGTGTGTGTGTGTTTTGTGAGTGCTGCGTGTGCAGCTGTGTATGCTTTATATGAGGAATGTATGTGTTGCTTTGTGTGTGTGCTTTGTGTGCTTTTTATGATGTGTGTGTGTGTGTGCTGTTGTGTGTGTGTGTGAGTGTTGTGTGTGGTAATGATGTATGTGCTGCCACCTGGTAAGTCTTTTATATCTCGAGAGTCTTTGGTATAAGAAATTTTTAAGATTACTATGTTTATGGTTACAATTATTTACACATAATGTGCAATATCTAATTTTGCAGGCAAATATTACGTAGTAGATGCCGGATATAACTACAATGTGGTTTTTTAAAACCATATTCTGGTACACGGTATCATTTACCAGATTTTAGGAGGGGCAGCAGGCCGATACAAGGGCGCCGAGAGATCTTCAACCAAGCTCACTCATCCTTGCGCAGTGTCATAGAGCGTTCATTCGGAGTTTGGAAGAAGAAGTGGAAGATACTAAGGGATATGCCGCCATACAGTTTGACAAAACAAAAAGACATTGTTATTGCAACGATAAGTTTGCATAATTATATTCGCAGACACCCATCACGCTCAGACACTCATTTTCGGGCTTGTGATGAAGGCGAACATTTCATATATCCGGCGGGCATTCAAAGAAGAACAGGACAGAGTAATGAAAACTCAGGTGGAGACCATGTTATAGGGATTCGGGTGGGGGCGGATGAGATGATGGCATTGCGTGACTCAATTGCAGATCAATTGCACCGAGCTTGACCGCATTTTTCATATTTTTAAAAATTTTACATGTAATCTGGAATATCTATATATGTTTGAAGTGGACTTTATGATAACGGTCAACGCAAAAGGTTAATAAAAAAGAATTTGTTTGTTTCCGTTTAATTTTTTTAAATAGTTTATAAGAAAAACTTTTCAACCACGGATGTCCATTTCCGAACACAGTATTGTCAAACAGTTTTCAGTTTTGAACAGCTCTGCAAACGCAGACTAGTCAAACAGAACTCCGTTTGCATCATCCAGTTTTCAATAGCTCCCTTTACAAACCTGCCTTTGCAACAACTCCTTTTACAACCGCCGCCGCTAAACCAAATGAATCTTAAATGAAATATAAGCAATTATGAACTGAAAGTGAATTGCAAGTGCGTGAAATTGAGCTCACATGAGTCTGTAAAACCATATATAAATCGAACTCATCAGCATGCCACACGACGGTCTTTTGAAGGCAAACACTCAGTCATCCCTCCAAAACATTATCACGTACACTTCTCTCCAGCCCCCTCCCCCCATGTTTTGCTCTCCCGAATGCTCTCAAAAACATATCACCGCTCTCTGGCACACATAACAAAAGATGTCTCTTTGCTAATATTGCTAGTGATATTTCTCTTGAATTGGGTTAAAACTCATGGCTATATCTTTCCAAAATTTCCACATAAAAACTTCATTGTCGACTTTTAATCTAATTGCGCCCACATTCGAATTCGGTTAACTTTCAAACTAAGAAGATCTTGGCATAGGCTCCGTTTGGGAGGGCTTATTTTCACCGGTCAAGCGGACACGACCGCATGAACCGGACCTTAATTATGGTCTGGTTCATGCGTTTGTGACCGCTTGACCGGTGAAAATAAGCCCCCCCTAACGGAGCCATAGTTTGTTTAGGCGGATATACTGTGTTTCATTTTGTCAAAACTATCATTTTTACAAAGAGCGGTGTTAATAACACCCTAAGATAAGCTAATAGCACCCCAAAAGTAGTCAAAACCTTTATTTTTTATGCCTGGTTCAAATCCCTCGCTGCTATAGTCGCACTCCTCAGTCCTAAGGCTTCGTTTGGCACGATGGTTGCGATCGTAAACACTTGTGTTAAAACGTCATTCATTAAGGATCATCTAACAAACATCATCCATTTGAACATAAAAGTGGATGAAGTTCCTTAGGTGAGTGTTAGCAAATGACAATTTAATCCCCGTGTTCATGACCGCCACCACCATGCCAACAGAGCCTAATTCACGACCCCCCCCCTCTTCCTTTCTCAAAAATCCGTCACTCGTCATTCCTGCTTTTCGTCGCCATCATCGGAGAATCGTGGCATTCTCCTGTAAAAAAATTGTAATAGCGGAAAACGGGACACCATGCGCAGGAACACTCAACCACACTGAGTCCAAGCAAACCAAATAGCAAACAAAAGAGCAAGAAACTTGTACTTATCAAAAAAAATCTTTACACAGCAAGGCATACATGGCGAGACATGATTGTCAATGTATCCAAAGGAAGCAGGAAAATTACAAGCCAAAAACAAACCACGCGGAGTCAAGGAGTAACCGTCAGTTCTGCTACAAACCGTCAAGGAGTCCGCTGAAGCAGCCTGGTCGCAAGACCGCAACAAGCTGTGCGGACTACCCGTTATTCCAGTGCTGAAGAAAGAAAACTGTCTGCTGAACTGCAAGTCGCCTGACCGCGAGGTCGCCTAGCCGCCAGAATACACAGACTGTGACTACTGAACTGAACAAGTAGCCTGGAGGGGAACAACTTATTGAACTGGGAAACAAGTTGCAGAAGAGAAACCGCCTAGTCGTAAGCCGCGACCTGATGCTACTCGCAGAGTCCACACTGCCTCTGACCGCAGTCAAAACCAAGTCTCTGGCTTTCCAGTGTTATCCGCACAACCAGCACAGCACAAACCGGTCAAACTCTTCAAACCCCGCGGGTAGAAAACCCTAACCGCAGCAACGTCTTTCTGCGAGTTCACTTAGTGTTCACGCAGTACCATCTGATGTGACAGGGGGGGTCCTATTTTTAGGCTCATAGAGGAGTGTGATCACCGCCCTAGATGATAGGATAACCGCCCTATCCAGTGCAAACACCAAGTGTATCTGCAAAGGCTGTGGATACACACCAGACCGCTGCGACTTGGCCAAAAGCGAGTCCGCCAAGGTAGAACGTCCAAGGCCGGAAACAAGCCTCAGACAAACCTCCAAGCCTAGCCAGACAAGACCACTAAACAGGCGGACTCAGCGAGTACCACCCCAGTCCGCCCCACTTGCGGACACAAATCCAGACCGCAGAAAATGAGCTCGCAGCTAAGTCGCACAAGATATACAACTATCGAGCTCGGCGGACAGAGAAAACAGCCCGTGCAGGCCGCGCTACATCCTGGACTAAGCCAACCTGGACTTGGTGCAAATCCAAACCACGTCCATACCACCAGACATCCATGGTGCGAGCACAGCACCAGCGAATACAAAAATAGTTCGCACAAAAACCGGCAAACTCTAGAGCTAGCTGGACAAACTGACAGATGAGCAGATAACCATCATATCCGTCTGAGAACAACCTGGGGAACAAGCCGCAGAACACTGTTCGACCTAGCTAGTCGCCATCTCTATCCGCACAGACCGTACGATCTGACCACCGAGACTGCCAAAACAGACCGCCCAGCCTGCCCGAACAGACCTCCCAGGCTGCCACTTTCATTTCAACAATTTCAACACTCACCCTTGAAGTGAGAAGTAAAGACCAGCCCTAACAATCCCCATAACTGAATAAATGGCTCATTCGATAGGGGCTTCATGAAGATGTCTGCGATGTTGTCCTCATTCCGCACATGTTCAACCAAAAGAGACCCCTCCAACACCTTCTCCCGAATAAAATGGTGCTCAATCTCAATGTGCTTGGTCCGCGCGTGACAAATTGGATTATTAACTTGTTTCAAGGCACTATCATTGTCACCGCGTAGCAGAGTAGGACCACACACTTCTTCATGGACGTCCTCTACTAGCCTCCTAAGTCAGATGACTTCTCGAGCTGCCAAGGCTGAAGCCTTGTACTCTGCTTCTGTAGTAGAGATGAACATCGAATCATGCTTCTTGCTACACCAAGAAATCCTCGTTGATCCACATATGAAGACTTAACTGGATGTTGACTTCCGGTCGTCTGAATCTCCCCCATAATCAGTATCTGTATACCCGTGCAGGTTGAAGCTCATGTCTCTCCCATAAAGGAGACCCATATCAGAAGTGCACTTTACGTACTTCAGAATGTTCCTTGTCGCCATCATATCAGGCTTCCAAGATTCCGCCATATACCAAATTACTCGTCCTACAGAATATGTAATGTCTGGTCTCGTAATCGTCAAATAGATAAGGCTCCCCACCAGAGTACGAAACACTAGAGGATTTGGAAGAATCCTCCCCTCATCTTGCCAAAGCTTGATGTCAACATCAAGAGGAGTAGAGTTACTCTTCTCTTCCCGCATGCCGAATCGCTGAACGATCCAATTCGCAAAGCCCTTCTGGGAAACGAGTATGTCACTCTCTTACTTCTCCACGTCGAGTCCAAGGAAGTGGTGGAGCTCACCCAAGTCCTTCATATCGAACCGAACGACTAGCTCTGCCCTGAGCCTAGCCACCTCCTCCTCAGAGTTTTCCGTGACAATCATATTGCCCACATACAGCAGCACCAAAACCTGAAGCTCCCCCTTCTTATTGATGAACAGGCTCGAATCTGAGTCTGAGGCCAAATAACCGCAGAATTAGAGGTACTCTGTGATCTTCCTACACCATGCCCTTGGCGCCTGCTTCAAACTATAAAGGGTCTTTCGGAGTCTGCAGACGTATCCTGGATGATCTTCAGACACGTATCCAGGCGACTGAACCATGAAGATGGATTTATCAATCTCCTCGTAAAGAAAAGCATTCTTTACGTCTAACTACCACATCTTCTAACTCTAACAAGCCACCAAGGCCATCACTAACCGAACTTAAGTCATCTTTGCCACAGGACTGAACATCTCTTCATAGTCTTCTCCGTACTGCTAATAAAATCCTCGAGCTACAAGGCGAGCCTTGTACCGCTCGATGCTCCCATCCGTCTTCTTCTTCAGCTTGTAGACCCACTTGCATGTCATGGGAGTAATGTCACCGACCTTAGGCACAAGGTCCCAAGTCCCATTCTTCCTGAGGGCAGCCATCTACTCATTCATGCCACCTTCCCACTCCTTGAACCCAGTAGCGTCTTCAAATCTAGAAGGCTCTCGCTCGTCTAGAGGGCCTGCGAAGGAACAAGAGACCAATCTCACCGTGTTTCCTTCGCTATAATGAGCTGGTGGTTTGATGGTCCTCTTCGATCTCCGAAGGGTCTGACCCTTGCTAACCACCTATGTTGCTTCTCCTGAATCAGCTCTATTCCTGGGCAAACTTGGAGCATCGCTCCCCCTACTTCTTGAACCAGAAGCCTTTGCCCTAGAGCTAGAAACACCTAGAGCTCTTGATGACACTTGCAGATCCACCAGACGATCCTTAGTAGTCACATCCTGTTCATCATCCGACCTGCTCTCCTATAACTCCACAGAGGAGACACCTCCATATGACGTCAGCTCGTCGAAGACAACGTCTCTCGAAACCATGAACTTCTTCATCACTGGATCCATACATTTCCACACCTTCTTCCGCTCATCATAGCCCACAAAGACAAGCTTCCTTACCTTTGCATACAGCTTTGTCCTCAGAGTATCTCGAATGTGTACGTAGCAGGTAGATCCAAACACCCGAAGGTGTCCAACTCCAGGTTTCTCCTTGAACATCATCTCATGAGGAGACTTCATGTTGATCGGATTCAGAGACATTCGATTGATGATATAGGTAGCGTAAGCCATTCCCTCCGCCCAGAAGGACCTTGGAATATCTTTAACATAAAGCCACCACTTGCACGTTTTCGTCAGATGACGGATCTTCCGCTCTGATACTCTATTTTGTTGTGGAGTATGAGCACAAGTGAGCTCCCTTTGAATATCGTGCTTCTTGCAAAAGTTTGAGAACTCAGTTGAAACAAACTCACCTCTGTTGTCTGTTCTCAACTTCTTGATCCGCAGTCCAAGTCAGCCCTCCACCAGCTCCTTGAACTCCACAAATAAATGAAAAACATCTGAATTTTCTCTCATAAGGTACATCTAAGTGTACCTCGCATAGTCATCAATCAGAACCAACATATACCTGCTACCTCCAAGGCTGGTTGTGATGGTCGGCCCCATCAAATCACCATGAATACACTCCAATGGTGTTTTATACCTGGTCAGGGACTTATTAAACGGAAGGCGATAAGCCTTTCCATATTAACATCCCACGCAGACATGACCATCGCCGAAGGATGACAACTTAGGCAAGTGATACGCGAAAAATGATCTATGCGTATTGCCGCAAGTGCACGCGTCGTAACAAGTAATAAAGTGTGAGTGAGATCGTTCCCTCGGAGAAGTGGTTAACCTAAAGCTTGTAATTACTAGCTACACCGTTCTTCAAATCCAAACAAGTCGAAAGAGATGATTCTTTTACAAACTAATCAAGATTTTTAACTAAGAATTAGACTAAGTAGACTAATTGAAAGCTTGAAAAATATCTTTATCAAATTGGGAAGAGATAGTCTTGTATTTAGATTTCCTATGTGCGTCTAAATGGTGCGTTGAAATGATATTAGTCAAGAGTGTTGAATGAAATATCATGCAGTGATTTTTATAGAAGAAATCCTCCTCTCTCGAATCTCGGAAATCCCAACATCCTAAATTCTCTTAGTTATCTCTAACTTAAGAGGAATGAAGAATATTGCTTAACATAAAAAACAGATCGCTAGCAAAAGGAGGGAGTCTCCTCCTCTCCTCTAAACTAAAGTGAACGAATGAGCGATTGCACTTCTCCTCTCTCGAATCTCAAAATACAATGCAAAAGTAGAAATCTTTGATTAAGCATTTTACACCACTCGTCTCTCGATTCTTGTGATGCAATAAAATAGCCGTCAAACCAATATTACGTCGCTCTTCTCTCGATTCTCGCAACAAAATATTAGATGAAGACAAAAACCAAAAATCTCATAAATAAATTCATAAGTTCACAATATGATAAATCATCAAATAACTCGCAACAACCAAGAGAATTCCACCATAAAAATACACATAGTACTCTCCTTATACAAGACTTGGAGAGATTAGTTCATAGCGAGAAAAGGAACACACAAAACTATAAAGATCTTACAGTTCATGGCTTCAAAAGTTAAGATCTACCCTTTTTCACGGCCGGAATCCGCTTCTCCACCGCCAAGAACCCTAAACTTGGCCTCCTTCTCTCCAAAATGACCAAGATTGTGAAAAGATCTAAAAATCCTCTTTATATGGTGATTGAGCCTCAAAGGATCTCCATAATTTATGAAAGGAAGCCTCCTTTCATAATAAAAACTGTCATATTTGAGTTATTTACGGAATTTGAATTTTGAATTTCGCATGTTTTGTTGCAACAAAATTTTATTTGTTGCAATAAATTTAATTCTGTCCAGAATTCAGCAAAAATATGCAATGAAATTTCTGTAAAATTTGCTGTATCATTTCCTGCATGCTCTTCTGCTTATCATCACTTACACAAGTTAATTTTTTCAATATTCCCTATCATAAAAACAAGGTAAAATATTAATAATATATGAATTTTCTCAATAATAATATTTTACTTGTTTACAAATGTTTTAATTAATATTTAGGAAATAAATTGATCAAAATGTATTGAATTAATGCACAAGATAACTTCATTTTATGAAGTTATCACACCCTTACACCTAAACCTTTGCTTGTCCCTAGCAAAGATAAATCATTACTCATCATTGAGTGAGCGAATATCAACTGAACTGTCATTTCATCTCTCCTTACTCTTGAACAAAACAAGACACATTGAGTAACTTGTCAAAAATGCATAGATTCATTAGTTTGATACAAGTTAAAGCTCCATAACAATTTCCTAATGTTGTGTGTGCTTCCTTAGAATTATTTATTCTCATACAACTTCACTCATTAAATTTCTACATAGATGGGGGATGATGATAATAAACCAAGACATTGAGTTGGCTTAAACAAGAGTTTAGTAGTATAAAATAAAGTGTAAGGGTAGACAATGTGATGAGAATTGGCTTGGTTATGAATTTGATCTTTGATGGCAGCCTAGTTAAAATTCTTAACTCTGCTCCTTGCCCTGGGGTCTAACTCTCAAGTACAAATATAAATTTTTTTTAATGTCCATAGTTGGGATCATTCCAAGTAGGTGTACACATACTTAGGCCACATATCACTATGACCTCTACATAAGTTTTTCTCATTTTTTTGTGTGCGCATAGTTGGGATCATTCCAGATATGTGTATACATACCTAGGCCGCATATCACTAAGGCATCTTAACCAATTTTTTTTACTTAAGGTCATAATTGGGATCGTTCCAAGTGGGTGTACACATACTCGGCCACATATCACTATGACATCTTTACTCCATAATTTTTTTAAACTAAACACCCAGAGTAGGAACATTTATTAAGAAATGACTAGTAACGGTGTAAGAGAATATTTTCATGAGTAAGTTGAATCAAAAGTCAAGACTCAAACACAAAGATATATATCGGTGATAATTTCAAATAACTACTTAGACTCAATGTTTACGCCTACATCATCGACTCAGCTCTTGTTCATCTTTCCCCCTCTATATACGATCATAATGAATTCTTTTGTCGGACACAAATATTCATAAGGAATGGTGTGCAAAGGGGAAATTCAAAATGGAGCTCCAACATATCTTAACAATTTTTATGCCAAATATATATATATATATATATATATATATATATATATATATATATATATATATATATATATATATATATATATATATAAACTTATGACAAGTCTACCAAGCGTAAAGAATTGCGTTATTTGAAGTAAGAGTAAGAATTTATCGTCGCAGTTATTCTAGGATATTTGTCACTCACTTGGAGAAGGTTGCTAATTGCAACCCACCCCCTCACACCTAAGGTTTGCTAGACCCTAGCAAAGGATTGTATGTTTAAAATTAAAATGGAATGTGCAGGGTGAAACAGATAGTACAATGAGTGGTGTCAAGTATATGAAAATAAATGCCAAGAAATACAGTACTCCCCTGAAACATAACAACTGATGGATCGAGCCCATGTTAGTCCTGCCAACGGATTATAAGGCTGCAGGGAACAGCTGAAAAGCCCATTGCGGTGGTGAATCCACAAGTGATCTGCAAAACACAATATACCACTCCGAAACCAAACTAGTTGCCAAGTTTAGATCTCATCATCATATTTAATCAAATCTTTGATGGAAACATTTAACATAAAGAAGAAAAATTTAACTTGTTCGTCGTAGGATACATCACAAAGAAATATCACCCGATTCTCATTAGTCATGTAATTGGTGGAAATAAAATTACAAAAGTGATTACATTACAAACATGAATATGGTGATAATGATTACGTATTATATGAGAGTCCAACCGACATTTCATCCGTGTAAAAATTCTGTCATAATCCACATATTAACAAAACATATAGTTCATGAATACTAGCAAGAATAACCACCCATGATTATAAATATTCACACACCCAGTTCATAACCCAAAGACTCACCAAAATATGCAGACAAAGCTACGAAACGCTTTTAATTCAATAAAAATAAGCCGTTAAATCAAGGCAAAGCATACAGTACATCAATATTCCACAGATTCTGAACATCCAGTCCAATAATAACCACCATTGATCTAAATAGTTCAATAACATCTACCAATGTCCAACACTACAAGGTTGCCAGTCATGGCTAATTAAACATCATCACACAAAATAGAGCATTCCCGTGATGATTTCGAAGCGTTTTTGGGCCTCGGCATTCACAAATCGAGCACTTGTGGTGGATGATAGCTTCCCTTTTCCTTTCCCCTTCGCTGTTCGACTGGACATGGTGTAAGCGTGATTTCAAGGAAACTCTCTGGACTGAGGAAGTGCTGTGAGGAAAATAAGCGTGAGCGCCAAGGATCGGGGATCAACTTGCAGGACGGAAGAGAAGATGTTGTCGGAGTTTGGAAAGGTCGGCAGCCCTAGCGCACCGTATCGATGGATCGGGTTTGGTGAAGAAAACGGTGGTGGTAGTTAATCTGAAATGGCCCTCGCGAATCGCCGCCGTCGTCTGCTCCTCAGTGCCACTCGCGAATCGCCAACGGCGCCTGCTCCTCTGTGCCTCGCGAATCGCCAACGACGCCTGCTACTCAGTGCCTCGCGTGTCGCCGACCTCTCTCGGTGCCGCGTGCGGTGAACTTCACCAAGCTCTGCTCCTTCACGCCCGCCGCTCCGCTTCTTGCCCTTTTTTTTGTTTGGTACCTAGGGTTGGCTGCAGGAGATCGGGAGAGAGAGGAAGAGAATGGGTTTTTTTCTTTGTTTTTTTTATAATATAGTTGTCCAATTGAACCGGACACTACTCTGGCCACCCGGTTTTGATGAGCCGGCAGCACAAGCCATAATAAGGAGCAGCAAACAGTAGAAATAAATTCAGAACAAAATTAATGTACTGTCAAATTTGTTAGAACAAATATTGTTCTGTCCGAAAATTTCCTATTATACTAGAAGCCTGACCTAAATTTTTGAACTAGAATCCGGACCGTAATTTGTCTTAAAGTTTTAAATTTTTAATTTGTTTTCTTAATAACTTTACTATATATATATATATATATATATATATATATATATATATATATATATATATATATATATATATATATATATATATATATATATATGATATAGATGAAAAATCATTTCATTATATATATATATATATATGATATAGATGAAAAATCATTTCATTTCAATTCTCGACTGCTACAAACACGCTTAATTCTTAGGATTTTTTTTTCGAACATTTTAAATAATACAAGTCAAAGGAAAATGAACTGTAAACTAATAATGCGAGCTAAAACTTGGGTTGCCTCCCAATTAGCGCCTAATTTTAAGTCCCGGCAGGACTTTGCCGACTACACGATCTTGTCATTTCAGCAGAATGAACGACACCAATCGTTCATTGTCATCGCATCGGAATATTTTTAAGCGCTCTCCACTAACCTTAAATTTGGAATTGTCTTGTTCATTCACGATGGTGATCGTGCCGTACGGATGGACTTCCTTGACTCGAAATGGTCCCGACCAACGACTCTTAAGTTTTCCGGGAAAAATCTTTAGACGAGAGTTAAATAGTAATACCAATTGCCCGGGTTCGAATTGTTTTCCGCTCAAACGTTGGTCGTGCCATTTCTTGGTCCGTTCCTTATAAATCCTCGCACTCTCATACGCATTCATCCTTAATTCCTCTAACTCATTGAGTTGTAGAAGTCTCTTCTCACCTGCATTTTGAAAATCATAATTTAACTTCTTAATAGCCCAAAACGCTCGATGTTCTAATTGAAGGGGTAGATGACAAGCTTTCCCATATACTAGCCTATAAGGGGTTAAACCAATCGGAGTCTTATATACAGTCCGGTAAGCCCATAAGGCATCGTTAAGCTTTTGAGACCAATCCTTACAATTAAAGTTAACCGTCTTTGCAAGAATTGCTTTTATCTCCCGGTTAGACACTTCCGCTAGACCATTTGTTTTAGGATGATACGCTAACACTACTTTGTGAGTGACGCCATATTTCCTCAATAACTAGCGAATGAGTTGTTACAGAAGTGACTACCTCCATCACTAATGATAGCTCTAGGTGTGCCAAAACGATTGAATATATAATTCTTTAGAAAGTGTAAAACCACCTTGGCATCATTCTTAATGGTGGCTATGGCTTCAACCCACTTAGAAATATAGTCTACGGCCAACAGGATAAACATATTACCGTTCGAGTTCACGAAAGGTCCCATAAAGTCTAATCCCCAAACATCAAAAAGTTCAACTTCTAAGATTGTGTTCATTGGCATGGAGTCGTTCTTCTTAATGTTTTCATTTCTTTGGCACCGATCACATTGACTTACAAATCCTTTAGCATCTCGGAATAGAGTCGGCCAATAGAACCCTGCTCCTAAGACCTTCATTGCCGTTCTATCCCCTTTAAAATGACCTCCATAAGGAGAGCTGTGACATTTGTCCAAGACGGCTTTCATTTCCTCCTCCGGAATGCAACGTCTAACGACCCCATCCGCTCCAATTCTAAATAAAAATGGCTCATCCCATAAATACAAGCGTACTTGATGTAAGAACCTCTTCTTTTGTTGATATGATAAATCGGGTGGGAAGACTCTACTAATAATATAATTCACGTAGTCTGCATACCAAGGTATGCATTGCTCGGACACTGCCAAAACCCACTCATCGGGAAATCTTACATTAATTTCTGATCGCAGCAGCGGATTAGAACATTCAATCCTAGATAGATAATCCGCCACCGGATTATCTACTCCCTTCCGATCTTTAATTTCTAGATCAAACTCCTGCATCAACAACACCCATCGAATCAATCGAGACTTAGCATCCTTCTTTTACATAAGATAGCGGATAGCTGCGTGGTCGGTGAATGCTATCACTTTGGTGCAAAGAAGATAAGACCTAAACTACTCAAATGCGAACACTATAGCTAGTAGCTCTTTTTCGGTCTTAGTATAATTTATTTGCACCTCTATTAAAGTCTTACTAGCGTAGGCTATAGTATGAAAGACCTTTTCCCTCATTTGTCCCAAAACAGCCCCAACGACATAGTCGCTTGCATCACACATCAATACAAAGGGTTTTTCCCAATCGGGGGCCACAATAATCGGTGCCGTAATCAGTCGTGTCTTTAATTGATTGAACGCATTCAAACACTTATCATTAAAATCAAACTTCACGTCATTTCCTAATAACTCACTTAAAGGCTTAGCGATTTTTGCAAAGTCTTTAACGAACCTTCGGTAGAATCTCGCATGGCCTAAAAAGCTCCTCAATGCTTTTACATTTTTGGGAGGAGGTAATTTTTCAATCACCTCAACCTTTGCCCTATCCACTTCCAATCCGTCTCTAGATACACGGTGTCCAAGGACAATGCCTTCCTGCACCATAAATTGACATTTTTCCCAGTTCAACACTAGGTTGGTTTCCACACAACGGGCAAGCACTTTCTCCAAACACACCAAGGAAGCATTGAATGTTCTTCCAAAAATGGAAAAATCATCCATGAAGACCTCTATGCCATAGTCCATAGGATCCATGCCTTGTTCTAAAAGATCCGTCATTATTGCAATTATGCAACATTGGAATGTGGCCGGCGCATTGCATAGCCCAAATGGCATCCTCCTAAATGCGAATATACCGAAGGGACACGTGAACGCTGTCTTTTCCTGATCGTCCGGATCAACCGTTATTTGATTGTAGCCGGAATATCCATCTAAAAAACAATAAAATTCATTTCCGGCTAGTCTATCTAGAATCTGATCTATGAATGGTAACGGGTAGTGATCCTTCCTAGTCGCCTTATTTAATCTACGATAGTCGATACAGATACGCCATCCTGTGATTGTTCTTGTGGGGACTAATTTGTTCTTGTCATTCCTAACTACGGTCGTCCCTCCTTTCTTAGGTACACAGTGGATGGGTGACACCCATGAACTATCGGATATAGGGTAAATGATTCATGCATCCAACCACTTAATGATCTCTTTTCTGACCACCTCCTTCATAGGAGGGCTAAGGCGGCGCTGAGGCTCGATGGATCCCTTACAAGATTCCTCTAAAAGGATCTTGTGCATACACAAGGAAGGACTAATCCCTCGGATATCGGCTATTGTCCACCATATGGCTAACTTATATTTCTTCAAAATGACCAACAGTCTGTCATGCTGCTCCGGTAGCAGTCTAGAGTTCACTATTACCGGTAGTGTATAATTATCTCCTAGATATGCGTAGGACAAATGCTCAGGAAGCGGTTTTAACTCTAAGATGGGCGGGCAAACCGTAGAGGGTTTGTCCGCTAAAGACCGCTCAGTCATATCTAGGGGCTCCGACCTATGAAGCGACACCAATCGATTCTCACACACTTGAAAACACTCTCCACTCTCTCTTTTAGTAGATTCTACTTCTTCATTCCTAACCTCATTGGATTCCACTTCCTCAACTTCTACCTCGTCCATCAAAATTCCTATCTCCTCTTCTATATTTGAATCATGCCACCCACTCTCTTGCTCATAGTCATAGAGTGAAATACTGTTAACCACCTCCATCACGTCTTCCTTCTCACTAGGGAATTTCATGGCCTTAAGGACATTAAAAGTTACTTGTTCATCGTTGACTCTCATGTTCAACTCACTTTTATGGACATCTATTAAAGTTTTTCCGGTTGCTAAGAAGGGTCTCTGAAAGTGAGGCTAAGATCTATCTCAACTCTAGAGGGGGGGTGAATATAGTATTTTAAAATAATTTTTCACAGTTGAAATAAATAGCACATATAAAATTCAATTTATGATATAGTGTAAAGTGCTAGTAAGAAGTTAAAAACTAAGAAATAAAAAGCACAGCACACAGCAAACAAATCACACAAACAAACCAGAAGACACAAGGAATTATAGTGGTTCCTCAAAAACCTGGGTACATCCACTCTTCTACCACCCTTGGTAGGAATCCACTCAGGATGAGTTGATCAGGTGTCCTGACACCAATGAGCTTTTGATAAGGTGCCCAAAAACCAAAACTAGATTTTTTGATAAGGTGTCTTGCCACCATTGAGTTTTGACAAAGCTCTCAGAACCAGACAGAACTTTTGAAGGGAGTTCAAGAACCCTTTTACAGCAGGAAAAGAAAAATAAGAGTGAAGGGTGTCTTCTCTGTTCTCAATCAAATGAGAGAAGCACAAGTGGATTGATGATGTCAAAGCTCCCCCTGAGATGTAGAAAGGTTCAGGAAAAGAAGCTTTGCTCTAGGGTGATAGGTCTTCAGAACTTTGATCTCCAGCACAGGATGGTTTCAGCAAGAAGGCTAAAGGTAAGGTGTCTGGAGTTCTGAGATGAGATTGTGAACACTTTTCAGTCAGCAAGAAGATTTTTGGAGTCACAGTTCTTCTGTTGTTCTTCTGCTATCAGTATTCTCTATTCTGTGTGTTCACTTTCTTTTTTTTTTTTGTCAATCTCTGTGTCTCTTCTTCTTGTGTATTCTGTAAAACTTAATAACACAGAAGAAAAGAATAAAAGTTTTCTGACGTTTTCTTGTCCAAAATTAGCCGTTGGGAGTCATAAATGTCTTCCAAAAATAGTCTTGTCTTCTAGAGGAAAGTCCAGCAAACATTCTCTGAAAAATTCCTTGAAACTTGCTCCAGAAATAAAGACAAACGGCTGGGAGATCTTCTGACATAAATGCTGATAATATTCAAAAACATTCCAAAGAATAGCATCATTTGAATTCCTGAAAGCGTCGATCTCTCCAAAGAAAACGTCGATCTGAGCTCTACGATCGTCGAACCGAGCTCAGAGATTAAATGGACAAGCAGACAGAAAACGTCGATCTGAGCTCGAAGATCGTCGAACCGAGCTCAGAGACCTGAGAAATAACTTCAAGGAGGGATCGTCGAACTGAGCTAGAAGATAGTCGAGGGGAGTTCGACGACTCAGCAGAAGCTAGCCAAAAGCAGATAGTCGATCTGAGCTCGAAGATCGTCGACCGGAGTTCGATGTTTTATTGAAGATGAGCTCAGAGAGCGTCGAACGGAGTTCGACGATTCGTCGACCTTAGCTCGACGTAAATTGCCTTAGACTAAGCTCTTCAACCTTGATCTTGGAATGGTCCTGGGGGCAGCTCCAAACCTAAGTTCTAAGCCCTAGACTCATTCTAATGTTGACCTTTTCAACTATACAACTAGGTCAACTGGGATTCCTAAGACAAGCATAGTGATCCTTACCCAAATTAGTAATAGGATGTTCCAACAATCTCCCCCTATTTGGGTTAGGATTACTATTTACAGACAATCAGGAAATAAAAAGCATACAACAAAACATAAGCTAATACAAAATGCAGAACAAAGCAGATCACAGATAAATAGCAGCAGATATCCAAAGGTGGATGAAATGTTTAGCTTACACAGTTCACTTCCTTTCAGATCCCTTTTTAAATAAAATTTCTCTATTTGGATTCTGACTTTCCTTCTTTGACCTTCTATCATCCTCTGCACCTAGAGAAGTTTGAGATTTGGGCCTTGGAACAACAGCCTCAGGGTGCAGCTTCATGTAGTCTTCTGGATTGAAAAATTTTCTTGATGCATATCTTTCCAGTTCTTTCTTTCTCTACTCTGATAAGGTAGTTATGTTTGAAGTATCCTTGCCTTGTTCTCTGGCCTTTTTTATTTGATCAAGGGCAGCCAATTCTTTCATTCTGGCTGTCCAGGATACAGGGTTGTTCTCAGGATCTTCAAAAGGAATAGGAGGTTCATATCTGTTGATGATTTCAGAGACAGTAGAAGGAGTCCTGGAGACAATTATGTCTTTCAGCTTGTAAGGAAAAGGACCTGAAGAAGGGTCAGGGTGACCTTGTCCTTCCCTTTGATAGGAACTTTGTCCTCTTTGATTTCCTCTGTAATTACCCCTTCTGGGTTGATATCCTCTTTGCTGCTGTCCCCTTTGATATGATCTTTGATAATACTGGGAAGAACTGTGTCTGGAGACTGGAGCTTGAGGGGCTGAACCTGAGCCAGAATCTGGAGGAGGAGGAGGAGGAGGCTGATATTGAGAAGATCCTTTTTCATATTTGTCAAGCTTCCTCTTCTTCTTCATAGCTTTCAGTTGATTTTTGGAATATTGCATCCAAGGCTCAGAGATGGGGCAGTCATGCAGGATGTAGTATGGAATATCATTGGAGTCTTTGGCTTTGGCAGGAGGGACTGACATCATTGCTTTACTTCTGGCTTTTCTCTTCTTGGCAATAGTTCTAGCAGAATCATCAGAATCAGTCCTATATTGGTCACTCTCAAAACTTTGATGTTGATCATACAGATCATCAATTCTTCTGATAAGCTCTTCTTGAGCTTTAAGTTTTGCAGAAACAGCAGGAGCAGGAGGAGAGAGAGCAACAGCAGAGCAGGCAGAAACTGGAGCAGACACTGGAGCAGGAGCAGCAATTTCATCAGCATCAGTTGCTGGAATCATTTCTATGTCAGCAGTAGCAGCAGTTTCAACAGAAGGAGGCACAGTGGCCTTAGTAGCAGCATTAGAGATATCCACAGCCTTCCAGGACTTGATGCAGGAATCAATATGGCTGGGATCACAGGTAGATACAGGCACAATGGCCTTAGACAAATCTTCAGCAGGAGTTGCAGGCAGATAGCTGAAATGGGCTGTATCAAATATAGATAGCAGCCTCTGCAGATTCAGTGCAAAAGCATATCCAAGAGCTGGAGCTGGAGCAGACATAATATCAGCAGCTGGCACATCCACTTCTTCATAAGGCATCTCCCCCTACCTTGGTTCAGAGAGAGGTGAATCAAGGCACACAGAAGATGTGATAGCCAGGGAGGAGGAAAAGGAGGCAAGCTTGGTAGACAGCTCCTGTACTTGCTTCAGGAGTGGAGCCAGGGAAGACTCCAGTAGAGATGTCAGCTTGGGAGCTAGCAACTCATACAGCCTGTCTGCCAAACTAGGAAGATCTACATGCTCAAGTGGGGCTTGAGCAGAGGTAGAGGCAAAGGTGGATGGAGGGATGGTGGCTGAAACTGAAAATGTGGAGAAAGGTGGAGAAGGAATGGTTGGTTCAGAAGATGGAATAATGGAGATAGAGGAGGTTGAGGTGGAGATAGGGGAAGTAAGAGATGGTGTGAAGGAGGGTTGAGAGAGAATGTCATGGAGCATTTGTTGAAAGGAGGAAGTTGAGGGTGGCTCAGGAGGAGTAGAGGGTGAATCATCCATGAAGGAATCATCTATAAGTGAGAAGGATGGTAGGGTGAAGGTTGAATAGGAAAAGAGAGGATGAAATTCCTCTGAGGTGGATAAAGGAGGGGATGACATAGGTGAAGAAATGGTAATTGGGGATGAGATGATTATGGTGGTGACTGGTGGTGAGGAGGTGACGACTTGGGTGGATATGACTGGAGGAGGAGAAGAAGCAGGCATCTCTTCTGCTGAAGGAGTGACTGAAATAGTCCTTGTGCCTGAATGAAGTGTTGCAGCAGCCCTGGAGGGGTTTATGATCTGTCTGTCCCATTTATTGAAGAGGGCACAGGAAAGCCTCTTGGATGCATTGATGAACATGCCAGAGGAGGTTAATAGGTCAGGGCACCTGTTGTGCAGAAAGACCCCTAAGATTCTCCCATAACTAACTGCATTCTTGTTGATCTTCTTCTTAATCAGAGTGAAGAAGATGGAGCCCCAGTCCAGGTGTTTCTTATCTAATAAGGCTCCCATCAGGCAGAACTGATATCTGGAAATGGTGTCTTGGGCTGAATGCTTGGCCAACAGCACCTTCCCAACTACATCAGCCAGGAATTGAAATTCGATAGCCAGATTTTTCTTTAGTAGCTTATTAGGGTTTACTGCATTGTGACCCATCCTATCCAGCATGGTGTCAAACTCCTCTCCAGACAGTTCAATGGAGTCTTCTCCAGTACTGAGTTGAAAGACTTCTGTTAAAAGAGCCGGGGATAGAAATACCTGAGTCCCCTTAATGGTGCCGACAACAGAATTCTCAGACTCGTCTGTTGCGGTAAAACACCACTCTTTAATTTCTTCTGAGGCGATCTTCATCCTTGTAGTCATTATTGGAGTCAGCTGTTGTTCTCTAAATAAGTTTAGGATGTCCTTGAAGCGCTGGTCGCTTCCGTCGAAGGAGTTTATGTCGATGTCAAAGCCTGTGTCGAACTTCATCTTAGCAATAGCAGCACTTGATTCAGCCATATTCACCTGCAACAGAAAACCAAAAACGACCAAGCGTAGAGAATTTGGAGGGAAAAGAAAGAGTGTTGCAGAGTATGAAAGCGCAAAGGGAGAACGACGGCTGAAAGAAAGATTTTATATTAGGGTTCGACGCGAAAAAGGAAAATCGTGGAGCTCAGTTCGAAGAAGCGTCGAACTCAGCTCGACGATTTGGGCTACAGAGGAAAATGAAGAGACGCCAATAGCGTCGAACTCCGTTCGACGATATTGAGAGCGTCGAGCTCCGCTCGACGACCAAGGATCAGACAGAAGGAAGGCCTAGATCCAATCGGCGGCGCTGAACTCAGATCGACGCCTCAAGAACCGTCGATCTCCGTTCGACGTTTTCTGGGAAAACGTCGAGCTCAGTTCAGAGCCAGAACTTATTCAAAAGAGAGGAAATTTTTGGCCTAGTCTTGGTCTGTTTTAGCTTTTCAAAATCTTGTAATTTAATTAAGGCTTACTCCATCTAACATGCCTAACTGATTTAGGAAGAAACTGTGTTTCTTTTCATCCAAAGGTTTGGTGAAAATATCTCCCCTTTGCAAATCAGTAGGAATATATTGAAGTTCAATTTTATTTTTCTCTACATTATCTCTTAGAAAATGATGCCTAATTTCTATGTGTTTTGTCCTACTATGGAGGACTGGATTTTGTGCTATAGAGATAGCACTAGTATTGTCACAGAAAATTTTTGACTTCTCTAAGTTGTAGCCATAGTCTAGAAGCTGATTTTGTATCCACAATATTTGGGAACAACAACTGTCTGCAGCCATATACTCAGCTTCAGCAGTTGAAGTTGACACAGATGTTTGTTTCTTACAGAACCAAGAGACAAGTCTATCACCAAGGAACTGACAAGTTCCACTGGTGCTTTTCCTGTCTATTCTGCATCCAGCATAATCAGCATCTGAGAATCCAGTTAAATCAAATGCTGAATCTTTTGGATACCAGAGACCTAGATTTGGACAACTTTTTACATACCTAAGAATTCTCTTAACTAAGATTAAATGTGACTCTCTAGGGCTAACTTGGAATCTAGCACAAATACATGTGGCAAACATTATATCAGGCCTACTAGCTGTAAGGTACAATAAAGAGCCAATTATTGCTCTATATGTTGTCTGATCAACAGGTTTCCCATGTTCATTAGCATCTACTACAGCATTTGAGGGCATAGGTGTTTTCATACATGATGCATCAGACATACCAAATTTCTTAACCAACTCTTTTGCATACTTGGTTTGAGAAATAAATATGCCTTCAGCATGTTGCTTGACTTGTAGTCCTAAGAAGAAGGACATCTCACCCATGCTACTCATTTCAAATTTAGAGTGCATAAGCTTGGAAAACTTTTTGCACAATTTTGAATTAGTAGAACCAAAAATAATGTCATCTACATAAATTTGCACTAGCAGGGTATGAGACTTATGGGTTCTAATAAAAAGAGTTTGGTCTACTCTCCCCCTAACAAAATCATTTTCCAGAAGAAAGCATGCTAGGGTCTCATACCATGCTCTAGGGGCTTGCTTGAGACCATATAATGCTTTATGCAATTTGTAAACATAATCAGGGTGAGTTAGAGAGATAAAACCTGGAGGTTGTCTAACATAGACTTCCTCTTTGATGTCCCCATTGAGAAATGCACTTTTTACATCCATTTGATACACTTTGAAACCTTTGTGAGCAGCATAGGCTAGGAATATCCTGATGGCTTCCAGCCTTGCAACTGGTGCAAATGTCTGATCATAGTCTATTCCTTCTTGTTGAGAGTACCCTTGAGCAACTAGCCTTGCCTTGTTTCTGACTATAACTCCTTGATCATCCAGCTTGTTCCTGAATACCCACTTTGTTCCAACAATGGGATGATCCTTTGGCTTAGGCACTAGTTCCCAAACCTTGTTCCTTTCAAATTGATGCAACTCCTCTTGCATTGCAATGATCCAGTGTGGATCTTGCTCTGCATCTTGAATGGATTGAGGCTCAATTTGAGATAGGAAGCAAGTGTGCATCAGGTTTTGGTTGACCTGACTTCTAGTTTGCACACCAGCTGAGATCTCTCCAATTATCTGGGTGATTGGATGATCTCTTGTTGTTACTAAGTCAACAGGGAGTGTTGACTGTTCACCAGCCTGTGTTGTTGTCTCCTCTAGTGGAGCAGCAACTGGCTCTTCAGGATGATTTTCTTCAAGATGTTGAACTTCTTCTTCATCATCACTGCTCTCATTCTTTTCAGCAACTTACAGTTTGTTCAAGTCTTCAGCTAGAGAATGTACCTGCAGAGGTTCTATGGTAGAGGCATTCTTCTCCTTGAAAGACATGTTAGCTTCATCAAAAATAATATGAACAGATTCTTCAATTTTACAGGAAGATTTATTATAAACCCTATAGGCCTTGCTGATCATGGAGTATCCCAGAAACACTCCTTCATCAGCTTTAGCTTGGAATTTTGCTAGATATTTCTTGTCATTATTGTGAATAAAACAAGTGCAACCAAAAACTTTGAAATAGCCTATTTTAGGTTTCTTCCCTTTGAGCAATTCATAAGGAGTCTTGCCCTTCAGCTTGTGTATCAGGCTTCTGTTCAACACATAGTTGGAGGTGTTTACTGCCTCAGCCCAAAAGGACAGAGGTAAGTGAGCATCTGCCAATAATGTAGTTGCAGATTCAATGAGTGTTCTATTTTTCCTTTCAGCTACCCCATTTTGTTGAGGAGTTCTAGGAGCTGAGAAAGTGTGCCTGATCCCTTCACTCTGACAGAACTCTTGCATGAGAAGAGAATCAAACTCTGTCCCATGATCACTTCTGATCAGGGCAATGTGAGTGTTGAACTCAATCTGAATGCATTTGAGAAAATCTGTCAAACACTTGAAGTTATCAGACTTCTTCCTCAGAAAGAATACCCAAGTGAATCTTGAGAAGTTATCTACAACCACTAAAGTATAGGACTTCCCTCCTAGGCTTTGCACAGATATGGGTCCAAAAAGATCCATGTGCAACAGGTACAAAATCCTAGGTGAATCACTCTTATTAATTGATTTAAAACTACTTTTAGTTTGCTTGCCTAATTGACAAGCCTTGCAAAGTCCATCCTTCTTGTAGGGACCAGAAGGTAGTCCTTTAACAAAGTTGTCTTTAGATAGCTTAGCAATGGTTCTAAGGTTAATATGCCCTAGTCTCTTATGCCATAAAACATTAGATTTTGAAATGGAATTAAACAGGCAAATATCTACCACTGGTGAATGAAAATCCACTAAGTAAATGTTACCTCTTCTGTTACCTGTCAACACAGTTGTGTTGTCCACTGACTTGACTTTGCATATGGCTTTGTTGAAGGTCACTTGATATCCTTCATCACACAGTTGACTGATACTTATCAAGTTGTGCTTGAGTCCTTCAACATATGCCACCTTCTTGAATGTGACTAGGCCAATTTTGACTGCACCATATCCTTTTGTAGTTCCAAAGCTTGAGTCTCCAAAAATTACTTTGGGTCCAAGCTTGGCTTTGAAGGAAGTGAAGTTGTCCTTGTCCCCTGTCATGTGCTTTGAGCACCCACTATCCAGATACCATTGATGGTTTGATGCTGGATAGGTCTTCACCTACACAAAAACAGCTTATTTGTTTTTGACCCAGTTAACCTTGGGCCTAGGTTGATATCCCTTGAATTCTGAAATAAAGGACATCCCAGGTTGATCCTTATAACCTTCAGGATGGTATCTCCTAGGAGGTACTATCCATTCAGTATAGGGATTAAAGCCTTGGGATGTGGAGCTTCTAGGATTGAATCTGAATGTGCCATTGAAGAAGTGTTCACAAGCCTGAACTCTATTCGACGATCGTCGAACTGAGGTCGACGATCTTGGGTCAGATCGTCGATCTCCGTTCGAAGATCGATTATGCTGAGGTTCAGAGTTTGGATATCGTCGAGCTGAGGTCGACGATCTGTAGTTAGATCGTCGAGCTCTGTTCGATGATCGTCGATCTCTGCTCGACGCCATCTGTTGAACTGAGTTCTTCTCTGACAGATCTGCATTCTTCCTGGGTACCTCTATTACTCCCTTTCCTTTGTCAGAGACAAACTTGATTGGAGTTGTTAAAATTATAGGTTGGCTGGATGAAGCACCCAAGCCCAGTGTGCTATTGAATCTAGAGTTCACTGTGCTTGTGATGTCCATCAGTCTGATACTTCTCCCATTTAGGGATTCTTCAAACTTTTTGGCCTTTGATAGTTCATTCTTCAGTGAAGCTATCTCCTCCCTACAGCATTCTAACTCCTCAGAGAGTTTGAGGTTCTTTGAGTTTAGGACACTATGCTCAGATAATTGATTCCTGAGAGAGATTATCTCCTTCTCAGATTTTAATAGATCTAGACACAGTGTCTTAAATTCATCTTTGAAGTCCTCAGAATTAAAATCAAAAGAATTGATTACCTGATCCTCATCTGGTTGACTTTCTGAATCTGAATCTGATTCTTCATCAGAGTTTTGCTGTGATGCATTGATAGCCATCATGCAAAATTCTTTTTCATCTGCATCATCCTCATCATCATTGGAGCTGGATGAGGCTTCAGATTCCTCTTCAGTCTCACTCCATGTCTCAGCAACAAAGCCCTTCCTTGTATGTTTGTTCTTGCTGGAGGAGGCTTTGTCTGAGCTATTCTTCTTGTAATCCTTTTCTTTTCTTCTTTCTCTTCTTTCCCTTTTGTCCTTATTCTTGTTTTCTGGACAGTCAGGCACAATGTGGCCTGGTTTCCTGCAACCAAAGCATATGATTTCTTTATTGTTATTTGATTTATCATACCTTGGTTTATCATGACCCTTGTGTGGTCTCTTTCTGAAGTCTTTTCTGGCCATCTTGTAGAATCTTTTGGCCAGTAGACTTATGAGCTCATCATTTCCTGTGGCTTTATCTTCAGGCTCCTCTTCTACAGCTTTGAAGGCTATGGACTTTTCTTTCCTTGTAGCTGGAGAGATAGCCTTTTGTTCTTCTTCTCTATTTTTAATGAGCAGCTCATAGGATTTGAGCTTGCCCAGGAGAGCTTCAGTAGTAATCTCATTTAAACTTCTGGCATCCTTAATTGGCCAGATTCTTGAATCCCAAGTGCTGGGGAAGCACATCAGGATTTTGTCATTCAGCTCAGTCAGTGAGATTTCTTTGTCTAGGGTTTTTAGCTCATTGATAATTAGACTTAGTCTATTGTACATGTCAGCCACTGATTCAGCTTCTCCCTTTTTGAAGTTCTCATATTGGCTTATCAGATGAGATCTTCTATCTTTCCTTTCATCAGCAGATCCTGAGACAATTTCAGAGAGTTTGTCCCAGATTTCTTTGGCTGAGTGGCATTCAGCTACCTTCTGAAAGATTTCATCAGACATTGTTTGGGCTAAGATGTTCATAGCCTTAGCATCTGCAGTCTTCCACTTCTTTATATCTGCATCTGTTCCAGAAGGAGGTGGGACAGCATTTGTACTTGAGCTTGCTGGTGGAGTTGGACAAACTGTCAAGACAGAATTGAAAATGTCTTCATCAATAGAATTCATGTATAATCTAATCCTTGCCTTCCAGAGTGCAAACTTAGAAAGGTTGCACACTGGTGGTCTGGTGCTTGCATAATCTTTGTTCTGTGCCATGTCTTTAAATAAAAAGGAAGATGTAGAGAAAATAATCCCCTTAAGAGATTGATCTTATCAAGGATCTTTTGGTTCAGGTGTTAGCCTGTATGAGCAACCAACCTCCCTCTGATACCAATTGAAAGTGAGGCTAAGATCTATCTCAACTCTAGAGGGGGGGTGAATAGAGTATTTTAAAATAATTTTTCACAGTTGAAATAAATAGCACATATAAAATTCAATTTATGATATAGTGTAAAGTGCTAGTAAGAAGTTAAAAACTAAGAAATAAAAAGCACAGCACACAGCAAACAAATCACACAAACAAACCAGAAGACACAAGGAATTATAGTGGTTCCCCAAAAACCTGGGTACATCCACTCTTCTACCACCCTTGGTAGGAATCCACTCAGGATGAGTTGATCAGGTGTCCTGACACCAATGAGCTTTTGATAAGGTGCCCAAAAACCAAAACTAGATTTTTTGATAAGGTGTCTTGCCACCACTGAGTTTTGACAAGGCTCTCAGAACCAGACAGAACTTTTGAAGGGAGTTCAAGAACCCTTTTACAGCAGGAAAAGAAAAATAAGAGTGAAGGGTGTCTTCTCTGTTCTCAATCAAATGATAGAAGCACAAGTGGATTGATGATGTCAAAGCTCCCCCTGAGATGTAGAAAGGTTCAGGAAAAGAAGCTTTGCTCTAGGGTGATAGGTCTTCAGAACTTTGATCTCCAGCACAGGATGGTTTCAGCAAGAAGGCTAAAGGTAAGGTGTCTGGAGTTCTGAGATGAGATTGTGAACACTTTTCAGTCAGCAAGAAGATTTTTGGAGTCACAGTTCTTCTGTTGTTCTTCTGCTATCAGTATTCTCTATTCTGTGTGTTCACTCTTTTTTTTTTCTTGTCAATCTCTGTGTCTCTTCTTCTTGTGTATTCTGTAAAACTTAATAACACAGAAGAAAAGAATAAAAGTTTTCTGACGTTTTCTTGTCCAAAATTAGCCGTTGGGAGTCATAAATATCTTCCAAAAATAGTCTTGTCTTCTAGAGGAAAGTCCAGCAAACATTCTCTGAAAAATTCCTTGAAACTTGCTCCAGAAATAAAGACAAACGGCTGGGAGATCTTCTGACATAAATGCTGATAATATTCAAAAACATTCCAAAGAATAGCATCATTTGAATTCCTGAAAGCGTCGATCTCTCCAAAGAAAACGTCGATCTGAGCTCTACGATCGTCGAACCGAGCTCAGAGATTAAATGGACAAGCAGACAGAAAACGTCGATCTGAGCTCGAAGATCGTCGAACCGAGCTCAGAGACCTGAGAAATAACTTCAAGGAGGGATCGTCGAACTGAGCTAGAAGATAGTCGAGGGGAGTTCGACGACTCAGCAGAAGCTAGCCAAAAGCAGATAGTCGATCTGAGCTCGAAGATCGTCGACCGGAGTTCGACGTTTTATTGAAGATGAGCTCAGAGAGCGTCGAACAGAGTTCGACGATTCGTCGACCTTAGCTCGACGTAAATTGCCTTAGACTAAGCTCTTCAACCTTGATCTTGGAATGGTCCTGGGGGCAGCTCCAAACCTAAGTTCTAAGCCCTAGACTCATTCTAATGTTGACCTTTTCAACTATACAACTAGGTCAACTGGGATTCCTAAGACAAGCATAGTGATCCTTACCCAAATTAGTAATAGGATGTTCCAACAGTCTCCCTACAATTAGTGGGATCTCCTTGTCTTCTTCCATATCCAAAACTACAAAGTCCGCCGGAAAGATAAACTTGTCCACCTTGACAAGTACATCTTCTACTATACCCTTAGGAAAAGTAAGTGACTTGTCAGCTAACTGTAATGTTAACGAAGTTTTAGAAATGTCCCCCAAGCCCAACTTCCGATAAATTGAAAGTGGCACCAAATTTATACTCGCTCCAAGATCACACAAAGCTTTTCCTTCAAATTGGTATCCAATAGAGCATGGAATCGTAAAACTTCCTGGATCTTTTAGTTTTGGTGGAAGTTTCTTTTGAAGGATTGCACTACACTCATGGGTCAACGCCACAGTTTCATTCGTGCCAAATTTTCTCTTTTTATTTAAAATATCTTTCATAAATTTGACGTAACTGGGCATTTGCTCTAGGGCTTCAGCAAATGGGATATTAATTTGAAGTTTCTTAAAAATTTCTATGAATTTCTGGAATTGGTGATCTAACTTGCTCTTCCTAAGTCTTTGAGGAAATGGTGGTGGTGGGTAGGTAATTATTTTTTTATCCTTTCCCTCTACGTTCTTCTCTTTCTTATTCACTTCTACTTCTTCTAACTCTTCCTCCACACTCTTAGTAGGTTCAAAATTCAACTCTCTAGCGGGTTCATGAATTTTGTCACTCTCTACTTCACCTTGCTCAGTATTAGTTGCTATTGGAATATTTTTATGGCCACTCACCAACTCTTTTCCACTCCATAATGTAATAGCCTTACAGTGTTGGTTATCACCCTTAGGATTAGGCATTGTATCGGTTGGTAATGTCCCTAGAGCTCTAGTATTAAGTGCGGATGCGATTTGCCCCAATTGTGTTTCAATTAAGCGCATGGATCCTTCTAAACTAGAAAAACGTGCTTCGTTATTCTTCATAGACTCTAAGATGACTTCATCGGATAATTTCCGCGAAGGTCCCGCTTGATTAGGATTGTGATGTTGGTGAGGGTGGTTGGAATTATGGTTGAATAAGTGCGAAGGAGTAGACCCAGAATTATTCTTCCATGACAAATTGGGATGGTTTCTCCACTCTGGATTATAATTATTCGAGTAGGTGTTATGACCCTGTTTGTACTACCCTCCTATGTAGTTAGCGTCTTCGTTATGTCCTATAAGTTGTTCAATGGTTAAAGTAGGACTAGCGGTGGATGGAGGAGCAACAATACTATTAACCTGTAGGAGAAATTGACTTTGGTTTAACGACAAGGCGTCTAACCTTTTATTTATTGAATTAAATTGTGAAGTCATTTCAGCCGCAAAAGAGGTTAATTGGTCTACTTGGTATAACCCAGCTGTAGAAGAAGAAGGCCCTTGCCGATCAACAAGTTGATAATTATTAGAGGATAAATCCTCTAATATTGCATAGGCATCTTCTGGGTATTTATTCATGAGTGACCCTCCCGCGGCTCCATCAACTTGAATCATGGTGGATGTTTGGAGACCATTGTAGAAGGTCCAAACTTGTTGGTGGATGGCTAATCCATGGTGTGAGCACTTATGTAGTAGCTCTTTGAAACGTTCCCAAGCATCGTAGAGAGTCTCTCCATTTCCTTGCATAAAGTTTGATATATCTCGCTTTAACTTAGCCGTTTTAGATGGGAGAAAGTATTTGGCTAAAAATTTTTCCATCAAGAATGCCCAAGTGGTAATAGATCCATTGGGTAGAGAATTTAGCCAATCCTTTGCCCTCCCCTCTAGCGAGAAAGGAAACAGACGCAATTTAATGGCTTCTTCTGAAACTCCATTAATCTTGAACGTATCACAGATTTATATGAACGTTCTCAAATGAGAATTGGGGTCTTCATGATTGAGGCCACCAAATTTACTATTTTGAACGAGTTGCATGACAACAGAATCAATTTTAAAATTGTTGGCCTCGATTGCAGGCCTAGCGATACTAAATTGCAACCCTCCCTGTAGAGGCATGTTGTAATCACGACATGTTCTCCTTTGCTCAACAGGGTGTCCATTATATTCTACCTGACCTCCTAAATCCTGACCTTCCTGATGATTATCGATTGGATTCATAGTTGAAGATTGGATTTGCTCTAACCGAAAAGTCTTGCGATTTCTCCCACACGTCCTTTCAATCTCTAAGTTTAATGGCAATAACTCAATGGATCGAAATCTGGACATGTACTAACAGAACAACAATAGTAATTATAAAAAAAACTACAAACAACTTAAAATACAACAAAATTAAAGTTTGACCTCCAAATACTAGGGTTTACTAATATTGCAAGAAAATAAACAATAGATTAATAGCACTTCCCGGCAACGGCGCCAAAAACTTGATACGCGGAAAATGATCTATGTGTATTGCCGCAAGTGCACGCGTCGTAACAAGTAATAAAGTGTGAGTGAGATCGTTCCCTCGGAGAAGTGGTTAACCTAAAGCTTGCAATTACTAGCTACACCGTTCTTCAAATCCAAACAAGTCGAAAGAGATGATTCTTTTACAAACTAATCAAGATTTTTAACTAAGAATTAGACTAAGTAGACTAATTAAAAGCTTGAAAAATATCTTTATCAAATTGGGAAGAGATAGTCTTGTATTTAGATTTTCTATGTGCGTCTAAATGGTGCGTTGAAATGATATTAGTCAAGAGTGTTGAATGAAATATCATGCGGCGATTTTTATATAAGAAATCCTCCTCTCTCTCGAATCTTGGAAATCCCAACATCCTAAATTCTCTTAGTTATCTCTAACTTAAGAGGAATGAAGAATATTGCTTAACATAAAAAACGGATCGCTAGCAAAAGGAGGGAGTCTCTTCCTCTCCTCTAAACTAAAGTGAACGAATGAGCGATTGTACTTCTCCTCTCTCGAATCTCGAAATACAACGCAAAAGTAGAAATCTTTGATTAAGCGTTTTACACCACTCGTCTTTCGATTTTTGTGATGCAATAAAATAGCCGTCAAACCAATATTACGTCGCTCTTCTCTCGATTCTCGCAACGAAATATTAGATGATGACAAAGACCAAAAATCTCATAAATAAATTCATAAGTTCACAATATGATAAATCATCAAATAACTCGCAACAACCAAGAGAATTCCACCATAAAAATACACATAGTACTCTCCTTATACAAGACTTGGAGAGATTAGTTCATAGCGAGAAAAGGAACACACAAAACTATAAAGATCTTACAGTTCATGGCTTCAAAAGTTAAGATCTACCCTTTTTCACGGCTGGAATCCGCTTCTCCACCGCCAAGAACCCTAAACTTGGCCTCCTTCTCTCCAAAATGACCAAGATTGTGAAAAGATCTAAAAATCCTCTTTATATGGTGATTGAGCCTCAAAGGATCTCCAGAATTGATGAAAAGAAACCTACTTTCATAATAAAAACTGCCATATTTGAGTTATTTACGGAATTTGAATTTTGAATTTCGCAGGTTTTGTTGCAATAAATTTAATTCTGTCCAGAATTCAGCAAAAATCTGCAATGAAATTTCTGTAAAATTTGCTGTATCATTTCCTGCATGCTCTTCTGCTTATCATCACTTGCGCAAGTTAATTTTTGTAATATTCCATATCATAAAAACAAGGTAAAATATTAATAATATATGAATTTTCTCAATAATAATATTTTACTTATTTACAAATGTTTTAATCAATATTTAGGAAATAAATTGATCAAAATGTAGTGAATCAATGCACAAGATAACTTCATTTTGTGAAGTTATCAGCAAGCCTTTCACAAGGCTCTTCACTATCATGGCTTTTAGCTTGTCCATCCCAACATTTCCTAGCAGCTCATGCCAGATAGTTGCACTATCGTTGACCCTCATCCGATCAACATAGGAATTTGTTGATAACACAAACAAATCCCTCACCCTTCTCCCTACATGAGCAACACCAGCCTTAACCGCTGACATGTTGTGAAGAATCTTCACTTATGTTGGACCAAATAGAATGTGATAGCCCGCATCCGCCGCATTTGTCACAAAGAAGAGGTTCTTCTTCATGCCCGGTACGTAATATACACTCCTCAGCGTGAGTGGACCCTTATCACTACTCAAAGATACTACACCTTCATTCTCTACTGCATGAACAGTATCATCAGCGGTTATGATAGCTTCGTTACCTGAGAATGTCCGTAGAGAGGAGAACTTTGACTCATCCCCGGTGAGATGGTGACCACACCCTGAGTTCACGATCCAATCATCTTGATAGTCGACGGTGGACAAGGCCCAAACACATGTGCCCGTCATGAATGCTCCTCCCCATCCGGCTTCCTCAGCACTGGAATCAGCTTCCTCCTTGTCTACAACATGCCCAGGCTGCAGCTTGACCTTGCAGTCCCACTTGAAGTATCCTGGCTAGTTGCATCTGTAACACTTAAGCCACTCCTTCTTCTTCCAATCTCTCATAGGAATAACGCTCCCCTCTTGCTGATAAGAAGTTGGAGGACCTTCACCAACATCAGCCTTCTTCTTCTCCCACCTTTTGTTCTTCCTTGAAAAGAGCGTCTCACAGCCTCCTTTAGAGACAGTGAATCCAGCTATCTGCCTTGCCAAGCTCTCCTGCGAAGCCAGCAGGTTCTCTAGTTCTAATAAAGATGGCTGAATGGCCCGACCTTGAATAGAGGTGACAAAAGTCACATACTCCTTCCACAAACTGCGAATTATGTGACTCTTCAGCTTCGCCTTTGAAATAGGCTCATTAGGGTCCAACGCTAAAATCTCAACGCACAAGTTCTTCATTTTCAAGAAGAACGTAGAGATTGACAGATCACCTCGAGTGGCCCTTGCAACCTCATTATCCAGAAACTGTAGTCATGCTACATTCTTCCTATTGAACAATCCATCAAGGGAAGTCCAAATCTCAATAGCAGACCGATATCTGATGATGTGGTCAAAGAGTTCTAATGAGATAGCCCGCTTGAGAACAACTCTGCTTTCGCGTTGGTCTTTCTCCAAGCTCTCATCGCTTCAGTACCAACAGCAGAAGTAACCTCCTGTCTTTCGTCTCCACAAATGACCTCCCAAAGGTTCTCACCCAAAAAATAGCTCTCCATACACGACTTTCACTTCTTAAAGTTAGTCGCTGTAAGGAGCTCAATTTCAAGACCTCTTGCAAATCCACCTTCCATTACAAACACCTTGGTAAGCTTAGACTCTCAGAAGCAAACTGACGGTTGATCACTGCTCAGCCTCATTTCCCTCTAATACCATGTAAAAAAAATTTAATAGCGGAAAACGAGACACTAGGCACAGGAACACTCAACCACACTGAGCTCAAGCAAACCAAATAACAAACAGAAGAGCAAGAAACTTGTACTTATCAAAAAATCTTTACACAGCGAGACATACATGGCGAGACATGATTGCCAATATATCCGAAGGAAGCAGGAAAATTACAAGTCGAAAACAAACTACACAGTCTTAAGGAGTAACCGTTAGTTCTGCTGCAAACCGCCAAGGAGTCCGCTGAAGCCGCCTGGTCGCAAGATCGCAACAAGCAGGGCAGACTTTCCGTTATTCTAGTGCTGAAGAAATAAAACTATCCACTGAACTGCAAGCCGCCTGACCGCGAGGTCGCATAGCCGCCAGAACATGCGAACTGCTGTCACCGAACTGAACAAGCCGCCCGGAGGCAAACAACTTATTGAATTGGGAAATAATTTGCAGAAGAGAAACCGCCTAGTCGCAAGCGACCTGCTGCTATGTAACACCCCAAGTTTGATAGCAGAACTTTTTTCATTATCGTCGGGCGATAGTGGGTATCGCTTGGTGGCGATAACAGTAAAGCGTTGAGTCGACACTCGACACACTCGACGAATCGTCGAATAATATCGCCGAGTGACGACAGTAGATATCGCTGGAGATAGTGCCACATGGCATGAGACATGTGTCGGATTGACTGTTAAGCGATCGATAAGCGGTGGTTGACTTGAGTCAAAGCAATAAAAATTGATATCGCTAGGCAACATCGATATCGTCGGGCGATAACGCTTTGTTTGACTTTTCAACTCGAATCCTGGTCTTTGCTTCATTTTGATGGAGAGATCATGTGGTTGGGGTTAATCCCGAGTCCACTTAACCAGAGAAGAATAGGAATGAAAATTCATTCTCTTTCTATATCTCTCTCTCTTCATTTCATTATTTCCTTGAGTGTAAAGGAAGGAGCTAAGGAAGAGCTGAGCTGAAGCTTGCATAGCTTGCTGAAGGAGATCTTGTGGTCGAAAGTAAGTTCCAAGGCAGAATCTGTGAAGAGGAAAGGGAGACGCTCATTTCCATCCGTATAGAAAAGCTTCGTCATGGCTCCGAAGAAAACTACAAGGGTAACGACCTCTCACTTGGATAAGTGAAGTCCTAATTTTGCATGTGCATGAAATCCTCTACCAAAAGGTGGAAATGTTAAGAGAATTTCGTTGGGTCGATACTCGTTATCCCCGGTTAAGTTTGCATATAGATCCAGAATTGTGTAGTACGGAATAGACATGCTGTGTGAAGCCCATCCGAACAGGTTGGTCTGAATTGATGATGCTTTATTTTGCGAACCGGAGAAGACTCCGCGTATAAACGTGTATTGTACAGGGTCTATGGGTTGTGCCTGTAAAAGGGAGTAACAAGAAGTATTGGAGTTGAACTCCAGGAAAATACCCAGGGAAAATCATAGTTTTGGAGAACTGTTGATATCGCCGGGCGACAGTGAGTGTCGCTGATGGCGATAGCTCCCAATGAGCTATTTGTGGTGTGAAAGACCAATATTCTGGCACTGTAGGTGGCTGCAGGGTTTTTTGGATAGTTGGTCCAGTTATGATTGAGGCTGGGTACAAAAAGTGAGTTTTGTCACTAACGCCAGACGACAATGGTTGTCGTTGGCGATAACTCCCAGATAACTTATTATTGTGCATCCAGTCTCTCGGAGACAGTGTGTCTAGTGTGAGTGATGAGCTCTTAAAGGCCAGTGAGCAGAACGGACAAGGGGAAGCCGACCCGCATCAGTCTAGACATTGAATTGACGATTTGAGCAACAGGCAAGGGCTGAACTGCATCCGCGTTATGGTTGTCTAACTTGAGTGCCTAGGTTATTGACATTCATTAGGATCATATAATGAGACTCTGTGGTTGTACACCATCAAGACTAAAGTCTCAGGCCGTGGGCCATGGAGCATGAATTCTCAAAGTTATCATTGGGACTGGGATCTCTGAATGGTGGTGGGACCCTGGGTAATCCGGTACACCGATAATGTGCCATGAGTGCACGGAGCATCTGGTAGTGAGGCCGACGTTTGTGATATATTGAAATGTGTGGAAGTGCACTTTCTTGAGAAATATTTGCTGAGATTGCATTGCTTGTAGGGATTAACCGCTGCCCCGGGTATAGGGTAGAGTCGTTATAATTGGTCAGCTGAATGCTGACTGTTGTCTTATTTCCCGCCTTTGTGGTAGGCTGTCCCTATGCAGGTACTAGACTGAGCGAGAAATAGCGGGCTGAATCCCTTGCTGCTATGATGACCCTCAAAGGCCGAGTGGAAAAGTTCTTCTATTTTCATGTCTGGCCGTCCTGCGTGCCAAAGTATGAAACCATTTGATGTAAAGAGAACAGTTGTATGACCTTAAGGCCAAGACATGTGTTGTATATATATATATATCATTTCTATACAAGCTTTTGTAGTGGACATTCCTACTGTTATGAGTAGGGGTGTGCACGGTGCGATTTGGTGCGGTTTTGGCCCAAACCGCAACCGCACCTTAAGGGCTCGGTTTTTGCCCGAGCAAAATCGCACCGCACCGAAATTATGAGGTGCGGTTTCGGTTCGGTGCGGTTTTTTGCGGTTTCGGTGCGGTTTTTACATGTATTTTACATAGACTACAGGTAAGCATCGCCCCCAGTATCGTCAAGTTGAGCGTTCTATTTATAGAGAAACAAATTTTCTACTACTACAGATGCACCTTTTTAAAACGGTCATGCTATTTTAGTATTTTATCTCAGATTTCATTGAGTTCATTGAAGGTCATTCCTTTGATTGCTTTTGATGAAGATTTTTATTTTTCTACATTGTTATCTCCAGCCTTGATGTCGAACAACACAATTAATTCCACAACACCCATCGAATTTTCTCTTGTGAGTTTATCTCGATCAAACAGTTCTTTGATCAAGTCACTGTTACTACTGTGACTCTTGATGAATTCTCAACTCTCATGACAATATCAAAGTAACTTATTATGGTTTGTACTTATTGTATAAAAATCAAGGATGATTATTCACATTATCCACCTCCATCAAGTGTTGATACTGTTGATTCTCCACCTCCACTTCTTGGCATGATAATATCCTGTATGATCTTAATCTTGCTCTAAGAAAGGGTAAGTGCACATGCATCACTCTTTCTATTTCTCAATTTATCTCCTTTACTTAATATACTTAAATGTGACGTCACATAATTATAAAAAATTAAATACACAATATTCGGTGCGGTGCGGTTTTTGCGGTTTTCAAAATCCAAAAACCGCACCGCACCGAACCGCTCTCGGTTTGTAAAAGTTCAAAACCGCACCGCATCTAAACTACGTGGTGCGGCTTAAAAATCGGTGCGTTTTTTGCGGTGCGGGCGGTTTTTGCGGTTTGCGGTTTTTCATGTTCACCCCTAGTTATGAGTTCTTAACCTAAATGCTTCCGCTAGAATACTCTGAGTTAGGACGCGTTTATAGTTGAATTTGGATTTGGAAACAATAAGTAATCTCCTTACCTGTTCGCAGTATATGACGTCGGGCCCCGACATGACCTTCTGTCATATGCTATACGACGGATGGGGGTGTTACATGCTACCTGCTGGTTACTACCCGAAGAGTCCACACTGCTTCTGACCGCAGTCAGAACAAAGTCTCTGGCTTTCTAGTGTTATCCACACAACCTGCACAACACAAACCGGTCAAACTCTTCTAACCGCGCGGATAGAAAACCCTAACTGCAACAATTTTTCGCGATTTCACTTATTGTTCACTTGGTATCATCTGATGTGACATGAATCCTATTTATAAGCACGGAGAGGAGTGTGATCACCGCCCTAGACGATAGGATAACTGTCATATCCTGTGCAAATACCAAGTGTATCCACAAAGGCTGCGGATACACACCAGACAGCTGCGACTTGGCAAAAAGCAAGTCCGCCAAGGTAGAACATCCAAGGTCGGAAACAAGCCTCTGACAAGTCGCCAAGCCTAGCCAGACAAGACCACCAAATAGGCAAACTCAACGAGTACCGCCCCAGTCCGCCCCCTTGCGGACATAGCTCCAGACCATAGAAAACGAGCTCGCAACCAAGTCACACAAGATAGACAGCTGTCGAGCTCGGCAGACAGAGAAAACAGCTCGCGCAGGCCCCACAACCTCGTGGACTAAGCCAACCTGGACTTGGTCCAAATCCAAATCAAGTCCACACCACCAGACATCCCTGATGCGAGCGCAGCACCAGCGAATACAAAAATAGTCCGCACAAAACCGGCGAACTCCAGAGCCAGCTGCACAAACCGACAGCTGAGCGGATAACAATCCTATCCGCCTGAGAACAACCTGGGGAACAAGCTGCAGAACACTGGCCGACCTAGCTAGTTGCCAGCTCTGTCCACTCAGACCGCACGATCTGACCACCGAGACCGCCAAAACAGACCGCACAGCCCGCCCGAACAGACCGCCCAGGCTGCCACTTTCACTTCAACAATTTCAACATCTTCGACTTTTCGAAGCCTCCACCAGGATTTTTGAGACTTTCTTTAATCATTTCGAGGGATCCTCTAGGTTGTTTGACGCTTTCTCTGACATTTCCAACGCCTTCTCCTATTTTTCTATTACCTTCTCCAGCTTTTTTGATGCCTTGTCCGACAGTTTCCTCCAAGCGATTTGAGATCTTCTACCGATAAGAAATCTGAAACCCTATAAAATGTTTTCTTCCATTTTGATTTTTTCCTCATTTTTCTTGTTTGAAATCTAAAAATACCCTAATCTATTGCAACATTTCATTCTTGACTTTGCTGGAGAGGGCTTCTATTCTCAGTCATTCATTACACCTTTTAAAGAATTGAGATTTATAATTACAATCCCAAGAGCAGATAAAATAACATAAATAGTGGTAGAGGTGAGCAAAAAGATCGGACCCAGAAAGCCCGCTTGGGTTTGGCCCAACAAAAGCCCGACTAGGTTTGGCCCGGGAAAAGCCCGACCCGAACTTGGGGCCCTTATCGGGCCCCCACTTTTGCCGGTTTCCCTGCCAGGTGCTCGGCCCGGGCACCGGGCTAGCCTGAGCCCGACACTGGACTAAGCCAAAAACTGGCGGGATTTTAATCCCGCCTGATCAGGCGAGATAAAATCCCGCCAATTTAGGCGGGATTAAATCCCGACTTTTGAATTCAGGCCGGCCCGGTCCGGCCCACATCGAGCCGGCCTGAAGGGCCTAATCGGACCCCCTCTTTGAGAGGGAGTCCGGCCCGACCCACCTTAAATTGAACCCGGGCCGAGCCCGGTTGGGAAAAAACCCCAGCCCAATTGGGCTTTTTGTACACGACTGAATAGTGGGCCTAGAGTCTTTCTTGGTTATGCTATGGCTGGATTTCAAAGAAAGGGTTGGACCAAGAGAAACTTACGAAAGTCTGGTATAAAGAGATGTGATTGTTTATTCTCACGGCAAAAAGAAACATGTTCAAATGTATGGAGATTATAATAAGTTCAAAGAAAAGAGATTCCTCCAATTGCACTGTAAAGCATGCTATTTATAATAAGTTCAACCATTATAAAAAGAAGTTGGCCGGAATGAGTCCTATTCAATTTTTGAACGAGGCTATTAGTGATGTTGTGTATGTTAGTCCTATTCTCACAAGCCTCTAAAGCCTCTATTTGTTTGGGCGTTTTGATACTTCGTTTTGGGCAAACGCCGTCGAAAGGAGGGTAAATAAATGAACCTCCGGCGACGTTTGCTCCGTTTCCACCCGCCCGCCTTGAGAAACGCCCCAAAAAACTCCGTTTGGAGCAGCCACCTCCCCCCTCCGATTCGAACACTCCGTTTCCACCCGCCGGATCGATCCGCCACCGCCAAACCAAATGAAGCCTTAACTCTGCGGGTTATCTTGTTAGTTTATATTTTGCTCATCCCCCATCCATTTTACTTGAGCAAAATGTTCACGGATGCTTTTATAATGAATCATACTTACAACATGAATCAATTTTGATTATCAATTTATCATTGCTATCGATTTTTGGAATGGCACGAAGAAAATTGGATGAAATTTTGAGTGATGTCTTATTTTTTATTTCCATCAAATTATAAAAATACATATATTATGAAGGCTCTTGATATTTTGTTATGACTTATATTCATAAGTATATGTTTGTGATTTGAAAAGAATGATTTTTTTTTTGATAATATACTAATAGCGGCATGACAATATAATTTTGATGCTACTATAACATTACTGCTATTAGCCACTTTAGAGCTACTATTAAGATTTCGTTTGGGGGACTTATTTTCACCGATCAAGCAGTTACAACTAAGGTCCGGTTCATGCGGTCGAAACCGTTTGACTGGTAAAAATAAGTCCCCCCAAACAGAACCTAACACCATTTGGCATGGTGGTGGCGGTGAACATGGGAGTTAAATTGTCATTCGTTAACACTCAAATAAGAAACTCTAGATGTTTCATGTTTGTTAGGCGATCCTTAATGAATTAACTCATGTTTGTTTCATGCTTAATATTTTAGGTTTTCTAAACTCCACCCATAAACTAAAGCCGAAGCAGCCTGCCTCCCCCTTCCCGATATTCGGCGCTCTTCCCGATTGCATCCGGCGAAACCTACCCCCCCCCCCCCCCCCGATTCCTCCGGCGAAACCCTTCTCTTCCGACGCAATTCTCTTTCTCTCTTCCCCGCCCGCCTCATCTCTCTTCCCCGTCATCTTCCCGGTCAATAGTGCAAGAGCTCCGCCCGCAACAGCGCCCTATAATGGTGACGCCCACCGTGTCCCCCCTCTACTTGTAGAATTAAACGAGGCGGAGGATCTCGCTCATCACCTGCTCTGAGGCACTGGATTGGGTGTACAACGAAGATTGGCTGTGAGATGTGTATATGCTGAGAAAACCCTGCTCGACACGGGCGCCGTCGTCTGGTGCTCCGGGGAGCGGTTTGAGCTGGGCTTGGAGATCTTCCAGCCATTCTGCGGGGGACATGGTGCCGCGCCAGGCGATGGTGATGTTGCGGCAACCAATACGACGGGATTCGGCTTCCCTGCTGACGGCGACAAAGCCCATCCAGTTATATTCGTCGCCAATTTGAGTTGGAGGGGAGGAGAGGGCGCACCAGCCAGCGGGAGTAGTCGGTGACGGCCGTACAGACAGCTTCCGTGATAATCGGAAACAGGGTTGCCGTCAAAGGGTGCACGTAGCATCGATGTGCACATAAAATTTCAATAGATACACATAGTATTGGAATGCACAAAGTCGAAGATAGTGTCCCTTTAACACCACCCATCAGAATTTTTTGCGGTTTTTTTAATCAACTCCCCCGCGCGGAAACGCATAAATGCAGCCATCATTGTCTCCCCCCTCTCTCTATCTCCTCTCTCTCTCTCCTTCTCTTCACGTCTTTCTCACATGTCTCTTCCCCAACCTGATTTGCGGCCATGGCGTGAATGGAGGGAGACGTGATTGATCATAATCGGCTTCGTTTCCGATCCAAACACACGGTTTTGACGCACACTCCTTCTTCTCCGGCCTCCAATTTCTGCGATTCTTCCTCTTTCAGCGACTGCCGATCTTCCGACCTCTAACTCATGGCATGTTCTCTTAAGTGCTCTTCCCTTTGCGAGCTTCTTCTGCTACTTCTTTTGTATGGATTTGGTTGTTATATTAGTTAATTTTGTTCTCTATTGGTAGTCTTGGAAATTTTCGTTATTAATCCGTTTTGCTGTTTCTTTTCCTTCTAGGTTTTCTTCTTTTGTTTCAAATTTGTGAATATTGGGGGCATTAGTCTTAATTCTTTAAGCGTGGTCCTTTTTCATAGTTTGCCGATTTGTTTTCTAGGGTTTTTGAATTTGGTTATCTGCGTGCTGGAAGGTGCGTTTCTGTTGTGTGTTCGGTGATCGATACAATTGTTGAACTTCCGTTTGTTTGCCCTAGGAACTTTGTGTTTCCGTGAAAAAGTAGCTTGATTTATTTGGATTTGTTTTTTTTTTAATTTGGTCAAAAGTTCTGTCCTCTTGATCCTAGTTTATTCATGGTGAGAAATTCTCATGCCAATACATAAATTAATTCCGGAGAAGTTGCCCACCTCTAGATGAAGCACAAAGTTTTTTTTTTCATTCATTTCATAAGATCTTTGTTTTTAGGGAGTTCATTACTTGAGAAACTTAGGCTTTGTTTCCTTGGGCAGTCTGCCTCCGTTGGCGGAGGAGCGGTGAGAGAGTGAGGGACCCCCTGTGGTGGGAAAGGAAGCACTACTTCTGTTTTTGACCTTTCCCACCAAAGGCTTCCCTTCCCAAGTAGAGCCTTATTTGTCTTCTATGTTTTTGGAAATATTTTGGGAATATTTGAAGATTTTATGATAGTTTACAAGCAACACGTCTATATGCATGCCATCTGATTTTGCATACTAAATACTGTTTTCAAGGACTAATTTTTCTTCTGTTTCCTTATTCAGAACCACGAAATGCCTACCGTTGAAGAGAATATTGAATAGATCATGCTGAATCCTGCATATATTGGTGCTAGTGATTATGTAAGTATAAATAGCAACTAATTTACTGAATCTTAAAGGAAATATTGACTAACAAATGACTGCATTTGATAAAATCATATCCTTTTAAGTGGTTATAAGGAATTCAAAAGCGGTGTAGGTTTGCGTATCATATTAGTTTCAAAAGAATTTAAGGGAATGTTGATTCTTTATTGTTTTTGTTTATATATAGTAAATTTCTATAAGTATTTACCAGGAATTTCAAGAGTTTAATGTTTTAAAAGAAGGCACATATTGATTTGATATTTTGAATGCGTTTTTGATGTCTTTAATATAAGATATACTTCAGATATTATAATCTTTAGTTCATATTATGGAGGACTCTTGTTCAATATATTATATCTCATTGCATTGAGAATAAGCATGCTTATTTTGGAGTTGTTCAAAATGATATGCAAAGAATTGATCTAACACATTTGGTAACAGTCAGTAGGAATGAATGAAAAGGATTCATACTGTTGAATCCAACTAGCTGGGATGATTATGTGAAGAATTAAATTTTTAGATGCAACTTTTGGATTTTTTTTGGTAGACGCTTTTGTTATTTTCCTTTTGAGATGATTTTTACAGTGTAATGTTCATACAATCCTAGTATATAGTTCTATTTTATACTATAAATATATTCTCTTTATTTTGTGTGCCTATTACTTAATTACTATTAACATGTATTTATTTTCATGAAAATTTTGGCAATGTCTTAGTTCTTTTTTATTTATTGTGTGTTTTTAACTATTTACAGAACTTTAATAGTTATCATGCCTTATAGTTTCAACTCGCATTTGCTTCTCAAGTGAATTTTCCATAAAATTTATTTCACAAATCATTATTTGTATCTTGATCCTCACTGCTGCAACTTCTTATCCTTTTTCTATGTTTACTTTAGGAAAGAGTGGAAGATCAAAAATGATGGGACAATGACATGTTCAAATTTCTTCACAATCTTGTGGATTCATTTTCTCACATATATGTAAGATATATCTCTAGAGATTAACATAAAATTTTGCATAGCATAGCTTAGTAAGCATATAACTAAGTGATTGTTGTCCTAGTATATCTTGTGACTGCAATAATAAGATATTTGTGACTGCAATAAGAAGATACTGAACTTTTCCTTTGAGTAGATATGAATGCCATGAATGTTGAAAATGGTTTGTGTGAATATTACTAAGAAGTACTTCTGGTGCAGAGTGCAGACTACTTATTTTCCCCTTTTAAAGTAGTCAAATTTCCTAATGTGCCAGAGCAATCAAATTGAGTTGCATTGGATATGACAACGACCCTATCCTTGGAATCGACAATTCGTATTAGTGCTAGAAATGTTTTAAACATTTTTCAATTTTGACTAAGTGATCGTTGGCGTAGTAGGTTGAGTGTTGTGATCTAAATGACAACATGTTGAGCAAAGAAGCTAATTATCATTTCCAATCATGTAGGAGCATGAGCTGACTCATACTCCGATAAAAAATAATGATAGACACATCAAATCAGATTGCTGTGTTTTGTTAGTTTTTAGAATAAAATTTGACATAGCAAGTATAAACTTAAAGTTATTAACATATGCATTTCTTTTAATAATTAGATAGTGTTTTCATTAGGAAACATACATTTTTTAATGAATGTATCGCACGCTTCATATTCTATTACATATTTCGCTTGTCATATTCCTGATTTGCCCCAATATTTGTAGGAAATTTATTATTTTCTGGCAATTATAAGTCAATTTTAAATATGAATTAGAGATACAATACATGGAATTCACCTCAAATGATAAGGCAATAATTCATCTAAACTCTGAAAGTTTTCTTGTAGAAATCCTTTAGAATATAATTGCTATAAATATGATCAAAAGCCTAGTATTTTCAGTCTATTTGATGACATTTTCACTTTTGAAAATTCAGTTATCTTTTAATCCAATCACAACCATTCATTTTAATAGTAATTGCGATGCAACTAATTTTATGGTGTCAAAATGAATGTATTGTTTTGATCCTGGGCTTGAAGCTCTTAACACTAAAATCTACCGGATAGGCAATAGTGATTTTCTTCCTATGAAGCGAAAAATCCATCCCTTTATACATATATTTATGTTGTTATATTTAATCTTAAATATAAATCCTAAACCATATCCTTTTAATTATTTCTTTTTTGAAGTCATTTCATAAAATTGTGCCTTCATGAGCTGCTGTACCCTTACTGTTTTATTATACGCAGTATCAAATCATTTAAGAGTTTTTTGGTTAGTCTCTTGATGTTAGTTGTCTGCATTATATGTTAAAAATTGTTTTTTTTTTATTTCAGAGTTAGCATTCTTAAAGATGTCTGTGTTATCTTAAGCATAATTATTCTTAAGATGCCGCGACATAAAAATATCTAATTCCATCTCATTTAAATGCTAACTTAAATATGACATGTTATTTGTTTTATGTTTGAGGTATAACCAAGTTTCTATTCAAGTCATATGACTGATGAGTTTAAGAAAAATATAAAGTTATCTAAATGCCAACTTAAATATGACTTATTATTTGTTTTAATGTTTTTGAGGTATAACCAAGTTCTGTAAAAATCATGACAGATGAGTTAAAGAAAAAATATTAAGTTATCACTGGTGTTGTGGTCCATTCCTTTGATTTTCATTCATTTTTTTTTCTTTCCCCATCAATTCTCCGGCCATCAATTTGCTTGGTTCGGGGGAAGTCACATCCTTTCACTAACACCAATATGTAGTCACATGTGTATTTCCAATTTCAATCGAACTATAATGAAATTTATGAAATGCCATTTATAACTGCCATTATTGGCTCTAGAAAAGTTTCCTTTTTTACTTCTGATACCACCACTATGATGCTAATCTCACGAACAACTATTTCATGGCTTGCCTGTCACACTTTTTAGGTCACTCAAGGAAAGAGTGAAAAATTATTGAAGTTGGAAGAAGATTTTTTATACATGTCAATGTTTGAGTATGTAAAAACTTCTAGGATAATATAAACTACTTTAGTGCCTAGAAGCTTGTAGAGTCTTTTAGATAGATCTACTATATAGACGGATTTAAAGATCTCTAAGTAGTTCTAGTGTGGAGAATACTCTTGAATGATATGAATATTATATGATTCTTGTAAATAGACGGATTTAAAGATCTACTATATAGATGGATTTAAAGATCTCTAGGTAGTTCTAGTGTGGAGAATACTCTTGAATGATATGAATATTATATGATTCTTGTAAATAGACATATGGAGCATTTAAATGGTTCTAAAAATATTTTGTGTGTGGTGTATTTATATTTGTATCTATGAGTATGTATGCATATATGTATCTATCTATCTATATATTTGTATTGTCAAATCGCAGCTCATGTCCTTATTATTAACCTTGTAATGTTTGAACAGAACCCTTCAATAGCTCTGTGTGGCAAAAGGTGGTATTTACTATTTACAGTGGTGCAAATTTTGCAAAAGTGTCTTAAATTTTTTTCCTTTAGATCAAAAATCTTGTAAGTAATATCTATTTTCCAAATAATCATAGGAACTGGCTTCCATTCTAATGTGGATACTTGTATGTTATAATAATTTGCATAACATAATATTGTCTATTTTGAAAGTAAAGCAAAGGGAAATTCTAGCATGCAGGTAGATAGTTTTTTCTAATCATCACATCAAAGATATTATCTTTTACTCCCTTAATGATGCATGTTCTTCTTTAGTGCTTGAATATGGTGATTTTGGCATGCGTGCTATAATTCACACTCAAAGGCTCCATTTGGCGTGGATTTTTTTCTCCGGTGGGTTTGAACTAAAACACCACCATCATAGAATGCATGTTTGGCAAGACAATGGTTATGACCACCACCAAGAAAATAAAATTAGTTTTGAACATAAAAGTGAATGATGTTAGTTAGGTGAGGTTGGGTATTCGCGGACGACAGTTCACAACCACCGCGTTCATGACCGCCACCATTATGCCAAACGGAGCCTAAGTCATTTTTGAACATATATAAACATCTATTTAGCCGTATGTTGATCTTGAAATCATCTTCTAGGATGTTTTAACTACGTTGGGAACTTGGTGTAGTATCTCTTTAATACTTTCTTGTATGTTGTTCCTAACATTAAAGATGCTAATTTTCTTGTATCATTCAATTATCATCTTTGCTCTTTAAATGATTTTCGTGAACTTATCTTTTAAGTAGAGCTTGAAATGGAATGCGCATAGCAAAGGAAATTGTTAATAATCCTCAAATTAGGATCTTTCTTTTATTATCCCTCTTATCTTTTAAAAATTGTTTCTACAATGAAATGAAATATTCACACTCATAATAACAAATGATTTTAATCCATGCAAAAAAAAACTTTCTTGGTACCATATTGGATAAAAACTTGTTTATGTGGATTTTGTCTGTAGGATTTTATACATGCCATGTTTAAGTTGATGGTGTTAATCTTCCTTAATAATTTAATTTTAAGTATGATTGTAGTGTTAATAAATCTGATAAATCACACTTTGCAAATTATTCATGCGGAGTACCGGTTTGGGCATATGTTCTTTTTTTTACTTCTATTTGTTTAGACTTGCGTTTTCTTGTTGAGCTAAATTTACTAGCTGAATCATGTTTATAGATGAATGTGCTTAATTTTTTTTTTATTGGTATATATCTCTTAAATGATTATGTATGCTTCAATATATCGTATTTTGAAATATAGGTTTGTATATAATTTTGTAAAGAGAAAATATTGTCTTATGGCACATAACTGCCTTAGTCATCAGTACGTGCGGATCTAGTGTCTCTAACCTAGGCTTAATAAATCATTGAGTTTATATTTTGATCAGATTTGGTATTTGAGTAGTTTTTAATCTTAAAACATTTTATAATTAATTTTTTTCTCCACAGAAATGCATAAACTTTTCTTGTGAACATTTTTCATTTAAAATATTTCACTTCAGAGCACTTCTTTTTCGCTCTTGTATGCTCAAATACACCCACCTATGTCCATTGGCATGACCACATGCGCTCAGGTTCACACAACAAAACTTTTTGTTGGTGTCCCCAGATATAGGTGCGCGCATATTCAAGACAAAAATGATCTGAGAAAATCCTCCAAATTGGGAAAAAATATTTATACAAAAATTTTACCAAAATATTTCATTCATTTCTATAAAAAGACATTTCGAATAGTTTTATTACCAAAAACTGCTCAAATATGAAATAAGGGAAAAAGTAGAATCCTTGAATTATTGAAGATGTTGGCATGAGTCACTTGGCGCAATCTGGTAGGTGATTGAGGTCGTAATGCCTTACTACTCAAGCTGTATTCTCTTTTGTAAGTACATTCCATTAGGCTGATATGCACACGTCCTCTAATATTCACCATTTACTGAGATGGGAATTGTGGTATTTTTGAGGAGGTGCATATCCTTCTGATAGATCAAGTGTTTGTTTTTATCCAGTAGAAATATCAGATCTTTTAATATGCACCTTAGTGTGATGCAGGATTGGAGTCCCACCAGGTTGCCACCCTGGCGCTGGGAGTCACACCAGCCCAGGGATTCTACCGGGAGTCCACCCGATAGGCATTATCAGGCCCGTGGACCGTACCCCCCAACCCATCCCCGGCTCCACCACAAGGTTGATAGGTTGTTGAGAGCTCTTTATCAAGGAGGTCTCGAGATCGAATCTCGGCCTCAACAACTTATCGGCCCTGTGGTGCAGCCGGGGATTGGTTGGGTTGTACGGTCCGCAGACCTAATAAGGCCTATCGGGTGGACTCCCGACAAGACCCCTGGGCTGGTGTGACTCCTTGCACCAGGGTGGGAGGTTGGTGGGACTCCAGTCCTGCATCATAGTGGAAGAAATTGTTTCTTTTGAAATAACACTATTTTAGTACCTGCCTCTATCAAAGAAGTTAGGGGTGTTCCGTGCTCCTTCGGACCTTGGGAAAAGAACTTAGGGGTGTTGACGTACACTACTCTAGCTGCTGCATTCTGTGGAAGAAAAGTATTTTTTATTTGTGTATTCTAAACACCTTCACACAAGTTCTTAACTCTCAATTATATGATGTATCAAATCATTTAGGGTTGTTTTGATTAGTATCTAGATGTTAGATTGAATATTATATGTTAAATTTTGTTTAGTTAAGGATTATCATTCATAATGATGTCAGTGTTATCTAGAGTATAATTAGTCTTTAGATGTAACATGCAATATCGTCTGATCATGATGGCATCTTAGTGCAGCTCAAATAGGTCTTGTTATTTATTTTAATTTTTAAGTTTAAGACGAGTTTCTGTAGAAGACATATGATAGGTAAGTTTGAGAAGAAATGAGGCTATCACTGGTATTGAGGTCCATCCCTTTGATTTTCACACAAACTGTGGAAAGATCCGCTTCTTTTGTTGGGATATTGTTGTCAGAAATGCTTGAGGGATCTTTTGATGCAGGATGAATATAGTGAGTGTGCTCTAAGGGCACTCTAATGAGTGTGTTAGTGACATGTTGTGGAGAAAACCTAATAATGATGCATTGGACAAACAATTATCTGACAAACAATTACTTTAATTGCTGAAATTATTACTAGAGTCCACAAGCATTCACGTTTGACATTAGACGTTAGAGAAACAAGTTAAATCCAATTAAATTAGAGAGAAAGTACTTCAATTAAATACTAGAAGAAGAAATCCCACAAATAGAACAAGTTTTTTACAAACAAATATTAATTAATATTTAAAATAACTTGTCTGTGCACCCAAATATTCAACAAGTAGTAAAGACTTCATACAGAAACTTTCATGTGCAATCGGAGTCCAAAAAGGTGATATGCTACTGATTTCATGGAGCGGACGACGGTTTGTTGAAATTCTGCACAAATTTAGGCCTCCGGATGGAATTCTGCAACAAAGGTGAACCTTGAGTGAAGTGGTAGGTTGTTGGAGGGGTGGGAGGAATACTTTAGGCTGCTGGAGTGGAGTATGGAAGGCCTGAGGATTCCTGGGTGCTAGAAACAAAACTGGACAGTAGGGAAATACTCTTAGAGCTTCTAGCTCTGGAATGCAGGTGGGAGTAATTTTAGGCTTGATTCAGATGTTTTTTTGGTCAGAAATGGCTAATTCAGAACATGGACGGGAAGGGCCGAAGGAGTGATGAAGTTGTCTACAGAAAGTAGGGGAGAAGTTTGGGTTGCGTAGGGGACACGTTTTGGCTGGGCAGGGAAATGAGGCGTGAGTGCAGAAATTGGAGACTGATAGTTTCATTTTGGCTTGGGAGAGGGCCGTTTGTTCAGGTTGTGCAAGAGAATTACTGCAGTTATGAGAGTAATTTTAGCATCATTCATGTAATTAGGAGGTGATTATGCTTGGGACGTGGGTGTCTGAGAGTGATTAAATGGGAGATGGGATGGCTAAGGGAGAGGTATGACTGGCCAGCGGCTGAAGTGGGGAATGCTAGCGGTTTTGAGTGTGGAGGGTTTGAGATGGCCGGCCAAACGGTGGAGGAAAATCTAGGCGTCAACACCCAGAAGTCCACAGATTCAGCACCAAGGATTAATTGCATGAACGCAAACCTTCTTATTGCAATATTTGAAAATGAATCTCTAGGATCGTACTTATAAACTTATAACCCATTATGAAGAACCAAGATCGTCTGGAACATAAAGCCCATTTTACATCAAATAAAAACATTAAAAATACATAAAAATGTGTCATCGCCGTTTTGAAAGCGACCACTTGCTCGGATCGTATATCTGACGATATGTCTTCTACTGCCCTACATATGTAGACTCGTACGAGCTCCGGTAAGTGTCGGTCCGCTATCGTTTTGTGATCCCCATCAACTTTGAGATGGACATTAGTGAGCTCTAATTCTTTAAAATGATGATAAAATATTTTCTTCTTGATTACATGTATCAATGTTATAGTTTGGTTTTTTATTCATTGATATTTTAAGTGGTGTTTTTGATTTAATAGTTAAGGTGGTGTTTTTTATGATTTTTGTATATTCCAATTCCCTTTACAATTATATTGTCAATCAATCTCATGTTCTTGGTACATATATTTATAAAATATTAAATAAAATTTACAACATTAATTTTATAAATTATAAATTTTATATTTTATTAGTAATTGTTATTTACAGAGGAATTAAAGAGGATATCAGACCAATGAAGATAAAATATTTTGGTACCTTTGTATAAGAACAAAGGAGATATACAAAATTGTGTTAATTACAAAGAAATTAAATTGTTGAGTCATACCATTAAACTATGAGAACGAGTAATAGAAGTAAGACGAGAGGCTAACATCTTGAAAAATCAATTTGAATTCATGCCAGAGCGGTCGACCATGGAAGCTATACATCTTTTGAGGAGACTCATTGACAACTACCAAGAAAGAAATCAAGATTTGCATATGCTGTTCATCGATCTTGAGAAGGTGTATGATAGAGTTCCAAGAGAGATCTTATAGAGAGTCTTAGAAAAGAAAGGTGTAAATGTACCATACATTGACATAATTAAAGATATATATACAAATTTAGTGACAAGGGTGAGGACATCTGGAGGATTAACACAGGAATTTTCTATCACTGTTGGCTTACATCAAGGTTCAGCTTTAAGCCCTTATCTCTTTACCCTTATCTTAGATGAGCTCACTAGACAAATCCAACAAGCAATACCTTGGTGTTTATTGTTTGCGGATGTTATCGTTTTGGTCGATGAGATGCGCGAGGGTGTTAACACAAAAATTGAATCTTGGCGAGACACTTTAGAAAAGAAGGGTTTTAGGTTGAGCAGGGCAAAGACGAAGTATATGGAGCTTAAATTTAGTAGTGCAAGAAGGGCGGATGACCGCGTTATTAAGTTGGGTGATCAAGATATTTCCCGTAGTGAGTGTTTTAAATATCTTGGATCGATAGATCAAAAAGACGGAGGTATTGATAAAGATGTGACACATAGAATCCAAGCGGGTTGGTTGAAGTGGAGAGGCGCATCAGTGATCTTATGTGATCGTAAAGTACCATTAAAACTTAAAGGCAAGTTTTACCGTACTGCAATTAGACCAGCGATGCTCTATGGTTCTGAGTGTTGGGCAGTGAATTGTGTACATGAGCAAAAAATGGGAGTTGCGGAGATGAGGATGCTTAGGTGGATGTGTGGACAGACGCGACTGGATACAATTCGGAATGAATGTATCAGGGATAAGACCAGAGTAGCACCAATTGCAGAGAAGATGTGAGATGCTCGACTAAGATAGTTTGAGCATGTACAAAGGAGACCATTAGAGGCACCTGTTAGGTGTTGTAAGAGTCTAGTCACTAGGCATGTTAAATGAGGGATAAAGACTTGAAATGAAACTATAAGGAAAGACATGATGTACTTAGGCATTGGTTATGACAAAGATAGGGCACAATGCGATAAAGGATCCATATAGCCGACCCACTATAGTGGGATAAAGGCTTGAGTGTTATTGTTGTTGTATTAGTAATTGTTATTTGAATATGTTTATGCAAGACTTCTGCACATTTGTCAGTTCTTAGATTTGCTAAGAAAAATTAAAAGTTGATGTTAAGTTGACATGCAATTGTAAAACTCATCTGGCTTCAAATAATTTGTGATAATGATACTGACACAAGATAATATATTCCTTCACTATATTGGGATGAATTTCAAGTTAGAAATCTAGAAAACAGTAGTATTTTTGATACATCTTAATATGATTATATTATGAATCATCAACCAATGGATCCTTCTCTCTTCATCTCCTATGAAATTTACATCTAATACGTCATTTCCATATTGCCCAAATATCTTCTCGTACTAATAGTAAAGATGAAATTGTGTTCCTTGCTTGATATGGATATCTTAGATACCTAGTATAATGGAGAGTCCAACATAGATTTGATGGTTCATGGATATCTCTGTAGAATACTCAAGAGCTATATCAAGATCTATTGGAAGAATATCAACTAAGCAATTTAGAAATTGTAATAAACAAAAAAAATAAGGCCACATTCCTTCTGGTCTTTTCTTGTTTTTCTTCGCCCTCCTTATATGGCTTTATGCTAGGTACCTCCTCTTGTGACTTTGATTTCTTAGATCTTTGGATATTTTCATACAACAATATTTGGCGGCCTTCACATCTAGAATTTGATGCTACAATTTATCTGATTTTAATAATATTCCTCGCCTACTAACTTATCTAATGGTCTCCTTCCTTGTTGGCAGGTTTTCGGCTACATGATATTGACTTTTCATTGATTTGTTGTTTCTTCTTGGATAAATGGAGTTGGAAGTTAAAGAAACTTTGTAATTAGAAACAAGTTGACTTATTCTGTGGTCGGTTAAGAGGATAAATCTTGTAAAAAAAATTGACTGCTAAATTCAACAACGTGGAGTCGCAACTATTTTAGGAAAACCGTCCAAATAATGTAGTGTTAATACCTGTTAGAAAACTGTTTGTAAAGGCCCATTATAGGTTTTCTTCTTTCTTATGTATTAGTCCCACATCTTGTATAAGAGATGATTCTCTCTCTCTTCTCCCTATATATTTGTACTCATACTTGTAATTTGTAATTCAAGAAGGATATACAAGGTTTACTCCATTTTTCAACATGGTATCAAAGCGGGGTTCGTTCAACATGGTATCACCTATGAATGCTACACCAGTTAAGTCTGCGACAAGAAGAGGTCGACGGATAGAAGCAGTCTGCGACAAGAAGAGGTCGACGGATAGAAGCAGTTCGCGTCGGATAAAGGCAGTCCGTGACAAGAAGAGGTTGCGGGTAGAGAGGAGTTAACCGCGACAAGAGCAGACCGAGGGCCTCAAAACGAGGCTTATAAAAGCTCGGGGGGTGCGGAGGTTGGGGGGGGGGGCTGGAACCACGGAAGAGGAGCGGGTAAAGAAATGGAGTCCGGTGGGTAGGAAGCGAACAAGAACCCGCGGACAACGGCAGTAGACCGCCTGGGGAGAAACTGGGTAAACAGTTAAAAACAAACAGACTGCTCCAGAGGATCAGAGCTCTGATACCATGTTGAAGAATGATATCACCTATGAATGGCGCACCAGTTATGTCACCTCACCACAAACTCGTTTTATCTGTCATCTCTAGATCCTCAAGTCAATGGATTGAGAAAGGAGAACAGAAACATCTTGATACCCATTGCAACTGTATTGATCTTAGATGCTATCACACAGGCAACTACCACAACAATTTGCTAAACCTCATCAGTAGCATCCACAAGTGATTCCTCTGTGTAAAACTTACATGCATTCATGCATTAGCCTCTGTCATAACAAGCTCAAAGTCCTTTGTAACTGCATCGCCATTAACATCATCAGTCTTCTTCTGATATTTACGCAAGCCCTCATCATGTAGTTTCATAATAGGAATATCCTCAACATCAGATATAAATTCACAACCCAAGAGAGAAGCATCAACACCAATAGGAATCGGAGCCTCACCACCAATTACACAAGTATTGTTCACTGTAGCACCAATATATGAACCTACTGCAGCTACATAAATTGTTTTAGTGAGTCTTCTTAACGTGTGAAAAATGATGATGCATCCTAGGTGTAAAAATATTTAAAGGCATGTGCAATAATGTTCCTTAGTATGTGTCAAGCCAATAATTGTTTGTAAGAAAACATCTCGTCATCAGATACTTCAAATTTTCCTAACTCTTGACTTTGACTCTTTTGAGCCTTCAGAGTTTTCCACCATAGGCTACCATGTTTCATCAACTTAGAGAATCTTCTTAATCCGAATAGCCCCCGTAATAAATATACGTTCAAGGCTTTAGAGCTACTTTATAAAGAAGAATGACCTTTGAACTCAAGGGGCCCTCGTCATATCTCAAACTCTCTTAAACATAATCACTCAATCTTTAGAATCTGATTCTGATATCAAATGATGTATCTCGGGGTTAGTTAAGTGGTTAAATTTGTGTACAAAAACTGTTTGCTAAACTTCAACTTGTTGGAATCACAAATACTATATGAAAACCGTCCAAATAATGTAGTATTAACACCGCAAGCACTTGTTAACTTCAATTTAAGTGTGCTCATGGTAATATCTATCCTAAAAACATGAACAATCAACTGATAACTTTTACACAACAATATGAAAATCAGGAACAACCATTATATTTCCAGGATATAGTTATGTATACCAACTTCAACAATCTACGAGTAAATCTTCTCTAAATAGCAAGCAAGGAAAGAAAAAAACTGAAAACAACTTCCCTATCAAGTGGTAAAGTGTTAACAATCACTATACAACATTACAAGTTCCATAGACAAATTTCACATATCATGAAATTTGCGCGCCTGATCACAAAAATAGGTAAAATGAAACCCCAAACAACATAATAAGAAGACTTCAAATAAACTAGGCCAAATAGACAGGGATATAAGCTTCCACTAAGAGAAGCTAAGTGGAGGTCTCCACTTCTCCATATAATGGCGCTTCCCACTACAGGAGGAACCTCGGTCAATAAAAAAACAAGGAGATTCTCCAAGGCACCAGCTAGGCATTCCACAAGCTCTCGCTGTCTCTTTCATGAATTCAAAATTAGTACTACGGTCACCATTTACAGTCCAAAGCTTTTTTAATTTTAGTTTGTGTGTTTAGGGCTTATTTTGTAAATGTTTATAATGTTATATTTAAAATCTTTAGGGTTTTAGATATCATAGATAGTTTTTTTAATTTAGTTTTTATTGGGGGGGGGGGGGGTTGTAAAATGTTGCTGAGCCCTCTCCATTCAGTGTAGTGGATTCACACCTCAAATCATTCTAAGGAGTGCTCATTTCACTACAAACTCCTCTTCCGGTACTCTGAACATCTTCATTTCCAACTGAACGAATGCATTTGAAATCATCATAAGAGCTTTGATGCATGTCTACTTATATTAGTTAGCTTTTAAAATCAATTTTAATTGAATTTTATTCCTTTTGGAGTCTGTTCCTTGATTTAGTGCGAAACAATTTTGGAAGAGATTGTCCTTTATTCCTCTTCTACAAGTGTGAGAATTGATTTGAGGATTTATTTCTCTTCTTTTTCTCTTATTCTAAATTTTCTATTTACCTGATTTTCTTGTGTTTCCTACATTTCACCCTTCTCCAGACCCTCGCTGCGCGGGGATGCTTTGTGCACCAGGACCTGATTTTCTTTTGTATTGATTTATGTATATATTCTTTCATTAGTAGTGAATACTTGTTAAAAGATCAATGTTAGTGGCATATAAACTTTGTTTGTGTTGAATGATTTTTTGCATTTCATACTACATATGTGTTAGAACTTAGAAACCCTAGATTCACATCACTTTGAAGATTCATCAAGGCTTGTTTGGATCCACTCATCGAGCCCAACGGAATTGATGTGGGACAAATCGGAAGGAACCTACCTTGGTTGCCTGGAGAAAGTGTCTGTGCACCCTAATTAATTAGATCTTATAATATAGAATGCTGGAACTAGTTTTCAAATGAAGAGCTACACAATTTGATATGTTTTAAGAAGAATTTTTTATCTTTTGGAAGCTCGCGAGGAAGACATTAAGAAGCTTAGCAAGATGCCATAAGTTAGCAGAATTTGATGATTTGGATTTGACTGACAGTCCTTCAACATTTCATCATTCCAACTAAACTCAATCACCATAGACAAGGCCCTCACACAGACTCAACATGTCTTTTATTTAAATGGAAGGGAGAGAGGGGGAGAGGGAGGGAGCGAGGGAGCGAGTGAGTGGTTTTACATGAGACCATTTTGGGCTTTTCCTCGAACATTTTTTTTGTTTTTTGACTTTCATGGATATCTTTTTGTTTAAATCAGCTTCTTAGCGAGCAAAAAGTGCAGTTTAAGTCAGCATCCCGTCTTTCCAAATCATGATCTTTTTAGAACCCAATTGTCTCTTTTTCATTCGGTTAGATGGCCAACATTTGGGGGGGAACTTGCTCATTTGGTGGGAGGAGTAAATTGACTGAATTTGCTTGATGATATGGACGTAGAGGTGGAGGATAGGGAGAGTTTGATGTGGTGAAGTGGAGGATCTGTGTAGGTAGCAGTCCGAGATGATGCGGCGGTCAAAGAAAAGGCACAAGTTACATCATTTAGCATAGGTAAATGTATATTGGACTTCTACACATACTCAATGCAAATACTTAAATCATTACGAACACCACTTAGACCATACAACTTGATAAAACAATCCACAAAGACATCAAAATGACATAAAACTAAAATCAAATTCAACCATCATTTTTTGAATACATTCATCTTGGAATCAATTAAAATAAAGGAAACTGATGTAGCTCACATTTTAATTCGTCTGTGATGTGTTCTACATCATAAACATTAGTCGAGAAGGTTAAGGCAGTCTCATGCCATCTAGTTGTCTCCAAAAGTTAGGTCCCGGCATCCCTTGAATTGTAGAGCTCAAGGTCCGCTAGGAGCTAGCAGCCTAGATTTCCATGGCTTTGAGTGAGTCCTAGGCGCTGTTTGACTCAGCTTTTAAAGAACACTCCATTGCTCATCAAATAGCTGAGTTAAACATGGGAAATTATGGCCCGATTTCCACACCGCCATCGTCATATCATTAGCCTTTTACGCTGTTTTCAGAAATCATGTCGAGGGTCACGACACAATTGAAGAATAAATTTTCTTCTTCCCAACTTTGATGAAATAGATCTCGAGCTACTCTCTGTGACTTTCGTCTTCACAATCACTGTCTACACTGCATTCTTCCGGATTGCCGGCATCCCCGAGTTCGCCACATCCCCCAACCTCTCCACTCCACCCGATTCACTGGATTTTCCCGTGCGTCGAAGCCCCAACTCGATGTGACTGGGAAAAATGATCTTGGTAACTCGATACCAGCTGTTTTCCCCTTCCAATACAAGATTTGAGTTTGAGCTTCATCCTCTTAGAGTTCCGGTGTTTGAGATCCAAGCTTGAGCTACATTTTTTTCAAGTCCCAATGCGAGATCTGAGCTCGAGCTTCATCTTCTTAGAATACCAGAGCATTTACAGTCATTTTTATTTATTTTACTGGTGGTTGGCAACTGTGTTTCCAGTTCAATTCCTATTTGATTTTCACTTGAAACTGTTTTCTACTCCAACATTGAGATCACTCATGATTCACTAACATAGAATTACTTAATTCTTCATATACCTCCATAGATTTTACTGGTGGTTGGCAAGCCTCTGCTACCTGCATAAGCTTCAGCATCAATATTGAACAGTAGAGATGTTGGTATCTCGACGTTTTTTCTTTGCTACCTTTATAAGTTCCAGTGCACAATTATTTCATGTTAATAGCACTTTGCACACTCTTTGCAATCATTGTAATGAGATTTTGTTTTATGTATTTCTATGCTGATTTGGATCTCTTGGCTTTTCTCCACTTCATGGTGAGCAAGGTCTGATTTTTAATTTCATTTTATCCTGGAGACCTCCTAACCCGACTTCTGCGAAATCTAATTGCTTTCTTGCAACGTTTTGCTAATCTATGATTTCACCTCCAAACACTTATTTTCCCACACCCACAATTATTTCCAGTGCCTCTGAAAATTTTAGGGCGACTTCCAAATTAACTGGCCCAAAATATTCAGATTGGAGTGTTTCTTTCATCTTTCTTTTGCGATCTTTATGTAAATGATATCATCTCACCGACGCTCCTCTAGACCCCACATCTCTCACATTTGCTTACTGAGATGCTAGTGATGCTCTGGTTCGCACTTGGCTTGTAAACAGTCTTTTAAATGCATGTTTGCTTATCTTCCATCATGATGACATTGCAAAGGCAACATGATATCATCTTGATTCCCTTTACTCCAAGGGTGTCAAATCCTCTCGCATCTACACCCTATACTCTAATCTCTTCGTTCGGCCAATATTTTCTCCCAACATTGTGTATCAGGAAGTTCAATCTCAGGGCATATAACTTTTCCAGCATTGACCCTTTTCCATTGACTTAGCCACCAAGCAGAAACATTTTCATGAACTCCTAGTGGCATGTTATATTCTTCGTCTTCCAGATTCATATAAGATGATCTGCCATCAATCATGGGAGAGCCTGACACTCCCACCTTGGATGCTACTGTCGCTCACATATATGCAGTTACTAGTCTTTTGCAGCGGCCTCCGATCGTGCCCCCTTCACCCTCCGACAATTTTGCTCATGCGGCTGGTCGTGGAGCTCAACGAGGTCATGGAGGTCACACCGACGGTCGTGGGGGACCTCGCCCTCCTTGCTTCCATTATGGGCGGCTTGGCCATCTTGTCGAAAAATGCCTTGTCAAGCATCCTTACCTCCGTTTTCAAGCACATGTCAGCACTATTGTACCTGAGCCTTCTGCCTCACCATCCACCTTTCAACCAAAATTCGGCCATTGGTTCTCTTCACTAGATATTGAGGCTCATTAATGCCTCCAAGCACTCTGCATCAATTGGCATTTCGTCAGATAGCGTGCATGTTGCTACTCAAGTGACTTATCAATTCAGGTGCCACTAATCATATGATTGGAAATCGTCCCTTCTTCTCGCATCTCGTGAAGCATTCCTGGTTACCACCTGTTTTTGTGGTTGATGGCTCCCCTACTCCAGCTTATGGATTTGGAGTTGTGCTCATCGACTCTCTTCTCCAGTTGGACGACACTTTATTCGTCTCAAATTATCCCTTGTAATTTGTTTGTCTGTCAATACTCGTTCACGACAATTGCAATGCTGTCTTATTCTCTCCTCCTGCTTATTATTTTTAGGACCTTCGCTCGCAGAGGATGCTTGCTACTGAGACTGAACGCGTCAGTCTCTAGTACCTCGACGATAGCTCCACTTTCTCTGCATCTGCCGTCTCCCCTTCTCTGTTTCAGTGACATCATTGTCTTGGTCATCTGCAGATGCATCTCCTTCACCAGGTTTTTTTATCTCTCAAGAGTCAAGACTAACTCCACTTTAGAATGTGAGGGCTTCCCAATTTGGCAAGCATCATTGAGTTACTTTTTCTATTAAATTTTATAAAAATTATAATTGTCCTTTTGTCTTTGTTCATTTGAACATCTGGGGTCCTAGTCCCACCAAATATGTTGGTGGAGGTAGTTTGTACTTTGTAACTTTTATTGATAATTTCTTTGGATGTACTTGGGTATATTTTTTAAAGAAGCGTTTTGATTTTTTTTAGTATTAACAAAATGAATTTGAACTCAGTTCAGTATGCCGCTCAAAATTATTTGAACCGATAATCTGAAAGAATACATGAGTCAATGGTTCTAATTTTTTTGCACCTCCAACAGTATTATTCATCTGACCAGTTGTGTGCATACATTCCAACAAAATGGGGTGGCCGAACGAAAAAACAGTCATCTCCTTGATGTTACTCAGATGCTCCTATGTCAGATGAATGCATTCCGCTTCTATTAGGGTCATGCAGTTATCATTTCTTCTTTTCTAATTAACCGTTTACCTTCTTCTATCCTTCAGGGTAAGATCTCTTTCTCTCTTCTATATCTGATCGGTACACCTTTTCCGCTCACCATGCTTGTGTTTATTAGTTGTATTGCTTTCATCCACACTCCCGCATTTGGTCATGATAAACTTTTCGCTCGAGCCACCAAATATATCTTTGTTGGGCACTCTCCAACTCAAAACAGATGTCACTGTTTCGACCTTATCTCTAAACAACAATATTTTTTGAATGGCGGCACCATTTTTGAGTCTACCCCTTGTTTTTTTGCGCGGGGGGGGGGTGGGGGGGGGGGGGGGGGGGGGGGGGTTCCTCTCGAGATCTCTCATCTCTCTACAATCTCTCCTTCCATCTCTGTTTCATCGTTCCCTATTATTCATGCTCCTTCCTCTGATATCCCGTAACCGACACCATCTCATGCACTTTCTCTAATTTCACTCTTTCCATATCATTATCATCGACATTCTACTTCCTTACCTATCCTCTCTCCTTAGTCCTTCCACTCCAGAATTTCCGCCGACAGGTCTCAGGCAAACACTCTCCTCTTCAGAAGGTTCCCACACTTCAATAGACTCAGATCTGGATCTCTCTGCTACTTTGCGCAAAGGGGTTAGGGGAAAGCAGACAATATACTCTTACTAATGTTGTCTCATATGCCAATCTTGGTCCCTCATGCATGGACATTCTACCACTGTTCCTGTTACACTTGAGTAAGCTCTTCGTATACCTTACTAGAAAGCGGTCATGGATGAGGAAATCTATGCCTTAACATCACTGGGTATTTGGACTTTTCCCCTACCCCATATGGGGGAGATGTTAGGTCTTTGTCATCAAGTTTCTCTCAGACGGCACTGTGGATCGGTATAAGACCCGCCTAATTGCCAAGGGGTTTATCCAGACATATGTTATTGATTTCTGTGACAGCTTCTCTCTGGTTGCCCGTATTAGTACTATTTATGTACTCTTCTTCGTTGTTGTCAACCAAAATTAACAAATGTCTCAGTTTGACGTCCAAAATGTCTTCTTCTATGTTGACTTACACGAAGAAGTCTACATGAAGCAATCTCCTGATTATGTTTCTCAGGGGGAGTCTTAAGCGTGCAAGCTTCGAAAGGCCATCTATGGTCTCAAACAAATCCCTTGCAGGTAGTTTGACAAATTCAGTCCTTAGTTATTAAAGGCGCCCTAAGGCGCAATGGGGTTTTGGAGCCTAGGCTCAAGGAGAAGGCGCGCGCCTGACGAAGGCAAGGCGCAATCACATCCATTTTAAATAATCAACATCAAACCTCATTTCAGCTTCTCGATCAAATTCTTCATCTAGTCTATTAATTAATCATTCATTACTATTATTTATATTTCTTAAAAAATAGAATCTATGCGATCACTTACATCATATTTAAGTATCAACGAACAATTATCCTTCACAACCACTAAATAAATAAAAAATTATTGAGTTCTTACATTATTTTTTTCTTAATTTTTGAATAAAAAACATACAACAAAAATCTCACTCAGTCGGCTTTTATATTCCAAAGACGCAATAAGGTGCACGAAGACGCAAACCTTTGAGCCTGGTGAGCCTCGAGTTTGAGGCGCGCCTTTAATAACTCATAGGACCGATCCAACCAAACCTATTTTCAAACCGAACCAACCGGTTCGATTTCAAGTGGATGAAAATTGATCTCATTTCAGTTCGGTTCCCGAACCAAAATATATGGTGCTTACTTCTGTAGAATGTTTCACTCTGAACTATATGTGAATGCTTTGTGGTTTCTCATATTACTAGTTTAATTGTATTTTTAGTTCTGTCAAATTCCATTTTGAATAGTTTTAAATTTTTTTGTGCACTAGTTAATCTAAATGTTGTTATTATAGTTCAAAAATCTCATAGAATTTAATGATAAAGCTCATGCATATAAAAAAACTTAAAATAACTTTGAAGCAAATATAGAAAACCGAATCGACGGGTAAAAAATCGGACCGAACCATGATCGGTTTCGGTTTTGGGTGTGTAAAAACCGAAGCTATTTTGTTTGGTTTCGGTTTTACATAGAACCGAACCGAGCCGAATAGCTTTCAGGCCTAGGAAATTGTTAAAGTCCTAGATCAAAAGCCCATTGTACCCATTGCAACTTTCCTCCTTGTATTTAGTCTCACATCTTTAAATGTACATACCTCTTTCTCTATTATATATAAAGAGGAGAGCTCTCATAATTAGATTTTTTGGAATAATAGATTCTTTTCTTTCAAACTCTCACAGAGTGATTGGAAGTTATGCAATTGAATCTTGCGTCCGAGGGATGGAAACATGGTGCATTCTATAGTTATAATATTTAAAATTTTGACTATATTTATGATCCATATATTGGTATATAGTGATTATGATGCTATATATTTATAATATTTTAAAACTTTTATTTTAATATAGAGGTATCACATAATTGTTCTCTCAGACAAATAAAATTGCTGCTCTACTACAAATAGCATTGCAAACAAAAATTTTCCAAACAGTTTCATCAATTCTTTGACCACTCTCAAAACAACGCATTTTCATACTATAGTTTCACGCTTTAGAGACTAACAATCAAACTGAGAGAACAACAATGATTTTATTAATTTCTCATAAATTTTCTACACATGTATTTGTACATATATAGGAGGAAAGAGGAGAGTTTAAACTCTATCCTAAGATGTGGGACTAATCCCCAAAACAGCTTTACATGAGCCTTCAAGATGGTCTTTCTTTATATTTTCTTCAACACTTCCCCATAAGCTGGAGCATACAAGTCGTAGGAACCAAGCTTGGACAAGAACTAAAAATATAAAGGCCGTGGTAGAGCTTCTGTAAGAATATCAATGACTTGTTCTATAGCAAAAACATGTCTAATCAAACTGAGAGAGCAACAATGATTTTATTAATTTCTTATAAATTTTCTACACATGTATTTGTACATATATATAGGAGGAAAGAGGAGAGTTTAAACTCTGTCCTAAGATGTGAGACTAATTCCCAAGACAGCTTTACATGAGTCTTCAAGATGGTCTTTCTTTATAATTTCTTCAACACTTCCCCATAAGCTGGAGCATACAAGTCGTAGGAACCAAGCTTGGACAAGAACTGAAAATATAAAGGCCGCGGTAGAGCTTCTGTAAGAATATCAATGACTTGTTCTATAGCAGAAATATGTCTCGGGTCCAATTTCCTGAGTTGAACCTTTTCCCAAAAAAAGTGACAATCGATCTCTATATGCTTGGTATGTTCATGGAACATGAAATTTTTGGCCATATGAATGACAACTTGACTATCACAGAACAAGGTGGCAGGAGAGGAGAGTTTGACACCTAGGTCTCCCAGAAGGCTTTCTATCCACATGAGTCTAGAGACGAAAAAAGCCTTTGATCGATACTCAGCTTCTGCAGATGAGCGTGCGACGACATATTGCTTCTCGCTTCGCCATGTAACAAGATGTCCACCAAAGAATGTGCAAAAACGACTTGTGGAACGACGATCATCCCGAGATCCAGCATAATCGGCATCAAAATAAATAATGAGAGATAAATACGAGGAAGGCTTATATACGAGCCCTTGTTCGGAAGCAAATTTCAGGTATCAGAGAATGCGCTCAGCTTCCTGGAGATGAGAATTCCGTAGAGCATGCATAAACCTACTAACAACCCCAACAACAAACGATATATCGGGTGTTGTAACTGTCAGATAGATCAACTTTCTCATAAGACAATGATACTATTCTGGGTTTGGTGGGTGTGTGTCAGAGTTGGAGGAAAATACACAGAGCTTGTGGTTGACATCCATGGGTGTGTCAGCTGGTTTACAACCAAAGTAGCCATCATTATGAAGAAGATCAAGCCAGTACTTTCTTTGAGATAAGACAAAACCATCGGGTTGATGGGCTACCTCGATGCTAAGAGAGATTTCCCAGATCTTTGGTCTGGAACACGGAGACCAAGTGCTCATTGATCATATGGATGCCTTTCGAATCATCGCCAATAATTAAGATATCAACATAAATCAGGAGTATCACGATGCCTGATGGACTATGACGGGTGAAGAGAGAGAAGTCAGCCGAGCTTCGAGTAAATCCAACATCACTAACAACCCGACTGAGCTTGTCAAATCATGCTCTAGGAAACTGTTTGAGAGCATAAAGAGATTTTCTGAGGTGACATACAAGTGACTCCCCTGTGATATCAACGTCGGGAGGTTGGTGTATGTAGACAGTCTCAGCAAGATCACCATTGGGAAAAACATTTTTAACGTCCAATTGATGCAACGGACAATGACGATGAACGTCCAGAGAGATCAAGACACAGATAATGTTTAGCTTTGCAATATGGGAGAAAATCTCTTCATGGTCAAGACTGTGTTGTTGAGTAAAACCATGGGCGACAAAGCAAGTATTTAGTCGTTCAACTGTCCTGGTTGGAGTATGTTTGATAGTAAAGACCCATTTGCTGCTCACACATGTTTGGCTAGGAGGTAGAGGGACAAGATCCCAGGTGTGATTGGCCCAGAGGGCTACCATTTCATCTTCCATAGACGCGCGCCGCCCCAGATGTTGAAGAGTCTTTTGCAAAGTAGGGGTGGAAACTGAAGACAACGATGCCGCAAAGGTGTGAAGCGGTGAAGATAATTGATGTAACAAAACAAAATTACTGATGGGGTGAGCTGTAGAAGGCATGTTCGGATCAGCAGAGCGCAGAATGTCATCAGTAGAAAGTAACAGCCTCGGGACATCAGAATGTAAAGGATGACAGGTGCACACACACGAATCAGAGGGGTTTTTGGTGGTATGTGTGGGAGTGGCATGGGGAGGAGAGGTGGAAGTGTCGAAGTAACATGAACAGTTGTCCGCAGAGGAAGAGGCGGTAGTGGAGGGTCACAGGGTTGAGAATAATAAGGTTGGTCTTCGAGAAAGGTGACATCTGCTGATATAACAACCTTCTGATCATTGGGAGAGTAGCAAACATAGCGTTTCTGAGTGCGAGAATACCCAACAAACTTATTTTGTAGCACGTGGGCCAAGCTTGTCAGTGGATAGGCCACAAGATGATGAGCATAACAAACACAACCGAAAACACAGAGGTGACAAAAAATGGGGGTGTGGAGGGAAAAAGAAGGTTAAAAGGAGCCGCAAAATTGAGAATGGAGGATATGCAGTTAATGAGGTGGTTGGTTGTAGAAATCGTGAAATTACAACACAAGTTGAGAACATTCATTTGAAACATAAGGGAGCGGACGATCTCAAGAAGGTGACGATTCTTACATGCTGCAACATCATTTTGTTGGGGGTATACACACAAGAGATTTGATGGATGATTCCAAACTCAGCACACAAGTCTGTAAACATATGATCTTGCATGCTGCAACATCATTTTGTTGGGGGTATACACACGAGATTTGATGGATGATTACAAACTCAGCACACAAGTCTGTAAACACAAGTCTGGTTGCGAGTCTCAATTATAAAGGCACAAAATACACGAGGTAGTTCAGGTCGATCATGAAATAAATACAACCATGTCATATGAGAGTAATCATCAATGCAGATAACAAAGTAACGATAATCAGAAACACTGACGGTTTTATAGGGTCCTCAAATATCTGAATGAACTAAAGCAAAGGGAGCATTGTTCCGAGTACAATGAGATGAAAAGAAAGAATGATGGTGTTTGTTGTAGATACACAACTCACATGTGAAATCGATGAGGGCCAAATCTGGAAGAGCTTTCTGGAGAACGCGGAGAGGTGCATGCCCAAGACGCTGATGACTGATGTCACTCAACAGAGCTAATAGTGGAGAGAATCGTGGGGCGGGGGTCCAGGATGTTAAGCCCATTAGATGTTGCCCTTTACCGATTATAGTCTGCGTATCTCGATTCTGCACAACAAAAGAGGTGGAAGAGAAACTCACATAACAATCATGGTCTTAAGTGAGACAGCTAATAGATAGGAGATTGAAAGGAGAGCCCGAAACATGAATAGCCAAACAAAGAGTGATGAAGGAGGTAAGGGTGGCGTCGGCTGATCCAAAGGCTAGGATAGTGTCCCCATTAACAACAGTAATGAACTTGGATGCTCAGAGTTCAAGTATTGAGACGGTTTCATTGGGGTAATATGGTGTATTGCTCCGGAGTCCATAATCCAAGATGAACTGTGGGCTAGACAGGAGATGCCTCCATCTGAAATAGACACAACAAAATCGGAGGAACGACTGATCAACTCTTGAAGTTGCTGGAGTTTGGTGCGTAGGGCATCAACGTCAGTTCGAATGTTGTTTGGAGCATGGATGGCAGTAGAGGCTGGCGGGCGGGAGGTAGACCATGCAAACAGTAACAAGTGGCTTTAAGATGACCATGCCTGCCACAGGAAGTACACAGAATAGGAGGATGACTATGTCAACCTCTATCCCAGGAAGAGGTGCGACCTCCACAAGAGGATGGGGGAGAAAAATGAGACGGAGGTGACCGCTTGAGAAGGGTCAGAAGGGACGTGGCAACATGTTCAGTCATTGGAGAAGTGCCAACCAAAATAAGCCGCAAATTAGCTGTCACAAGAGCAGAGGAGCTGTCACACGTGACAAAAGCAGAGTTGGTCGGCGGAGAGGCCAAAGACAGACTGTTTATCGCAGGAGCACTAGCGGGAAGGAGCACAAGCAATCGCACGAGGAGCGCGCGGCCTGGAGTGCAGAAACGACGATCAGAAGATCTGACGGGTAAGGAACTGGAGGAGACTCGACAATCAGTTGTCGGAAGGAGAAATGACGGGCAGATTGCTGCGGCAAGCAGGAGGTGCTTTGGAGACAAGCGGTCAAGCAGCAAGCTGGCGATTACAAGAGCCTGCGAATACGAGTTGACGACGACAGCTGGAGTTGTGCAATTAAAAGTACTTGCAGGAAGAAGCTGCGACAACCAGGAGAAGGGGACCTTGTGGTCAAATGCACGGGACAAAGAGCTCATAGGAACCCCAGCTACCAGGAGCGACATGTAGGAGGTCTGTCGAGGTGAGCAAAAAACGAAGAAGAGGGCCGCGAGCATAACAGAGCGACCTAACGAACACAAGAGTCAGAGCTCCGGCGGGAGAGATTGCACAAACTTGCAGAGTTGCAGCGAACAGGAGAAGTCGTGCGGTCTAAAGCCGACTGGAGAGCGTCTTTCGAAGAACAGAATAGAAAAACTGCCGAGCGATCGAGCGGTTAGGGGAGAGTGTCGACAGCTGCGGCTACTAGCGACGAGCAGACAAACTGGAGCTACTACCAGGCAGTCACGCGAGCTAGAGAAGACGAGCTAGCGAAAAGGCGAACAAGCACGTTGTAGTTGCGATTAGGCGCCGAATCGTGAGCAGGCACAACGCAACAAGAGATAAGAGGTCTGTGGGACACGTCAAGCCGCGGGCCCCAGGTAGGCAACGATCAAAACTATAAATGCAGTGAGAGAAAGCAGGCAACTGGAGGAAGGGGAAGGGGAGGGGGGATGCGCTTAAGATTTTAGCTAACCGCCAGACCTCCTAATTGCGAAAGAAAAACTGCGTGCAAAAGAGATAACTTGTAGGATCGATTGGCTCTGATACCATGTAGAGATTAACAATCAAAGTGAGAAAAACAATGATTTTATTAATTTCTCATAATTTTTTTACATATATCACATGTATTTGTTCATATATATATAGGAGGAGAGAGAAGAGTTTAAACTCTATCCTAAGATGTGGGATTAATCCCTAAGAGAGCTTTACACGGGCCTTCAAGATGAGCCTTTCTTTGTAATCTTCAACACACACCACTGCTTTTTCCAATGCTGCAACAGAGTTGGACAGATCACTAATCATTGGAAAGACCAAGATGCATCGATAAATGGAAAGATTTACCATCCAATTGATAGAACATTGAACCAAACAAACAAAAAATTATCTTTAGATTTTAAATAAAAGGTGTTTCGGTTCATCAGGTTCTATTTTAGCATAACTAATGAAAACCCGAATCAACTGAATAATGAAAATAGGATTTTCATGCAAGTTCTGACTCCCAAGTGGTGATTTTGTGCTCACTACGAGACCTCTTGTTCCGCTCACCTGCTAGCAATTTCGCTTCCTCCCCCGTTGGTTTAGTTTGATGTCTTGCTTGGAAACAACAAGCAATGCGTTCCTCACAAAACCCCGATTCTAGCGATGCCAGTTTCAATAAGATAAGAAAAAAAATATTTGCATTATCCATGTTATAGTTCCAATCAAATAGTTGAATACATTGATTAGTCACAAATTTATTACTTTCTGATTTTTGGTGGCATTTGACCTAAAAAACCTCTTTTTTTCTGCTCCAAACTGCTATTTTACAATCAATCATATTCAGGCAAAAGTGCAAAATGAGGTAAATTGCTCTTTCTCAGATTTTTCCAAATAAATACTGCCCCCTGAAGATCATTTACCAAGCTTCTTCCCCAAAGGTGGATATAGTGGCCAGGATACATTACAGAGATAAATGGATGGATGAATATTATGCAGACTTCACTCAGAAATTCAGAGCAACTGAGAGTTCCAGAAGCTAGAAGATGTAAGTAAATTGATGTGATTTAGCTTTCTTTCAAATGATTCTGAATAACTAGTAATGATTTCCAAGATTAAAACTTACTGATGATTTGTTATGCATAGTTGTTTTCATAAACGCTCCAATTAATTTAGAGTGCTCATCAGATTGTGCCTCTAGCTAATGGATGTTCTTTCCTTTTAATTTATACAGCATGATTGAGATTTTGAAGAGTTGTTTACTTGTTAAGATTCCAGCTACTTAACAGGGTTGAGGACATTTCCCTTTAATTTGTACAGTATGATTGAAGTTTCCATACAGAACTTTATGGTAGAAGTGTTCTTTTAGAACTTCCATATGGTATCTCCAAAGCATTGCAGTTAAACCAGATGGCTGACTACTGCTCTCTACCCAACCAGCCAATCAACAGGCGCCGCTTGTTCGTCTCCACTTATATTAGTATATGACAACTGATTTTTAGTTGATTCGACCTCAGTGAGCGGCGTAAAGTGGCAAAAATCAGTTCTTTTTTAGATCTGGATGAATACATAGATACATTAATTGAAAGATTTGAATAGTTGCATGCATTTGTTCGCCTTTTGATTCAAGTTTTGCTAGTTCTGTTCTATCCATGCTCAATTCGTCGGTGATGGCTTGCTATTTAGCTCTTCGACTCATCCAATTTTTGTTTCAACCCAAAAATCAGACAAATTTCTTAGCCAAATCTCTTAATAGACATAATTGCATTATGTGGTCAGGTCTGTCTGCTGATAGGAGACAACATTGCATTTTGTTTGCTCTACTATTCTATACATTATTTAATGATTACAATTTATGAAATTTTTCTGTCTATAACATATCTTCCATGAATTAAAGATTATCTAAACAGCTTTCTTCCTGACAAATCATAAATTATTCTTGAGTTGATAACTTGATATGCATTTATGCTGAATTATTCACAATTGTTTCTGAGCCTTGGAATTTATTGCATTACTCCACAGGACAGCTTCCAATCATACTCAGACCTGCCGCAAGGGTCGGCGCAAGCACTAAAGGCTGAAGGTATTCTCCTATATTTTTGTTGAACTGAGATTTTTTTTTAATTTTGGTGCCTTCAAATTCAATTGGTTCAAATAAATTTCTATAAACATAAAATAAAATAACAAACTAATCTATCAAAATGAAAGTTGACTTATCACTGGGACCCATCACTTATTAAAAGTCATAATCTATGGTGTGCATGTAGAGAGAGAGAGAGAGAGAGAGAGAGTGAGCGCCAAAGTCAACATGTGACTGTAAATTTCGGTTAGCCTGTCATGTTTTTTTTAATACTTACAATATTAGGTCTCACCCACGTTTTACTGCAGCTTCAAGGAAAAGGTTAACAGAGCATAATCAGAAGTCTTCCACACGGTGTACCAAAAATTGAGCCTTCTCCACTAGGGTTGTTATAGATGTCAGGCTGCCTTGAGTAGCCTTCCCCTCGCGCCGGGATCCTGCGGCGGAGCCATGCAGCAACCTGTGCACTTTATACAAACAAACTTATCCGGAACCCCGTCCTGATCATCGATGCCTGCGCACCTCGTGTGCTGCCAAACCTCGCACGCGTCGCATGCCATCATTCTTTCGCCGTCGTCGTCCCTCGCGCCGCACGGGCAGTCCACCTCCCAGCTCTCGGTCCCTCTCTCCATCCTGAACCTTTCCAGCTTCCCGTTTCCGGCGAGACACCTCCCCCTCACCAGCGCCACACCCTGTATATCCATGAGTTGCCTGACGCTCGAAACTTTGTCGGGCCCGAACACCTGTTCGGGTTGGAACCTTTGAAACACGATGTAAGTTTCCCTGAAGGCTTTCGCCACCTGCAGTTTGAGGTCGGCGAGGGTGGCGTCCGCCGGCAATATCACGAGCTCCGATGGCGGGGATGTGTAATCCGCCGGCTCGTCGAACAATTCAACATGGCACCAAATGTGCAGTTGGAGCGGATTTGATGGCTGCGAGCGGGCCAAGTGTTCGTCGTAGTGTTTGATGAATTGCTTGCAGTCTAGAATTTTTCTGGCAGCTTTGAGGGCGGTTTCCTTTGCGGCTTTAGGGCTGTGATGCAGCATGGTTGTCGGATCCAGCGCCGCATAATAGAGGGATTTCAAATCACGGAGAAGGTGGTCGGGCGACAACTTGACGGCTCCCCTTTGGACGTGATCGGCAAGTTGCTCCCAAGATTCAAGCCTGCGGGAGATGATACAAACTGCAACGTCAATCTCGAGAAAAGTTTAACAAATAGGTGTGGATGAAGACAGCGAACCTGAATTCGATTGTGTTGGTCTGGTCATTGAACTGAGATTGGACCACCAACCGGTCATCGGTCAGTTTTCCGCTGAGCCCTTTGAGGCACCAATCAAGCAGCTCCGGTGATCCGATGGAGCCACTGGATGCGCCTTTAAGGGCCCGCCAAGTAACCCATCGGGACTTCCCCACAGCACGAAGAACCTTCACCATGACCGCCTCCGCCATCTCGATATCCGTCTTGGACCATGAGCTCAGCGCCCCCAGCGAAGCGACCTGCAGAAGCTTCTTTGCAGGGCACGGGTGCTCGCCGGCATCGCGAAGAAGATGATTGATGCAGCGGAAAAGATCCCTCAGAGTCACCAAATGCTCGTCGGAGAGGGAGCAGTATAGCGAGACTGTGTTCTCCAGCGGGGCGCGTTCCGATCGGCTGTGGGAGAAGAAATGCGACAGCGGCAGATTGGAGAGAGTATTGACGGCTTCTTGGTAGGCCGTTAAACTCACTCCGAAGCTGCCAGCGCCAAATTTATAGCCCCAGTTACCGTACCATGGCTGCCCGGAGGTCACTGCATTGAGGAGGCGGTACTCCATCCCATGCTTTTTGGATATGTCCATGACCGTTACTTTCCTGCAATATTTTGTCATCATTTCAGAGTTTAGGGTATGTATGACGATGCACACAATGGTGTGTGGAGGCATACAATTTTTTTCCTTTTAAGGAAAGTGAGATTATTTGAAATTCATTATGAACAATTTTCAAAACTATTATGCCACTGGGTTTATAATTAATGCCATATTGACTTATGGCATGGCGACGGCGGTCGTGAAAGCGGTGGTTATGAACCATCGTTCGTGAACGCCCAACCTTACCCAAGGAACTTCAAACAATTCATGTTCAAAACTTAATTTTCTATGAAGGTGGCGTTTTTTTTCTAAACTCACCGGAGAAAAAAAAGGTGAGTCTTAGGGCCTGTTTGGGAGGGCTTCCGATGGCGACCGCTTCCGCCCAAAAAGAACAAATATTGGCTTTTAGAGAAGTCAGATAAGACCTCCAGTCTGACCGACATTTTCGGCTTTTCATAAACCATTCCTTGTGACCCCGATTTGCTCAATCTCAACGACCTTCCCGCACACAAATCCTCCTGGTCGACGATCTTCCTCGACAACTTTCAGCAGCCCGTGAAGCCTTGCTTTCCTCGACAACGCCCAACAGCCGTAGCCCGTGAAGCCATTCCCAAGCTTGACGGTGCCCAGCAGCCCTAGCTCGTGAAGCTATTCCTGAGCTTGACAACGCCCAGCAGCCCTAGCGTAAAGCCATTCCTGAGCTCGCAACTGGTAAAAATCTCAGATCCTCCTGCTCTCGCATTTCTTCCCCGTGTCATATGCGATTCTCCTCCCGGCTACAAGCACAGCACTCGCATTCCTTCCATGTGTCATATGCGATTCTCCTCCCGGCGACAAACACAGGATCGATGAACTCCGGTGCATCGAATTTCTGGTCAGGAGCAGCGGCGAATCGTCTCCAGGCTCAATCAATTTTATGTTCAAAACTAACTTCAATCAATTTTATGATCAAAACTAATTTTCTATGACTGGGGCCTTTTTGTCTAAAGGTAGACTTAGAAAACCAAATAACACCGCAAAACATAAAATGTGGGGGCAAGTCAGTTTCTTAGTTAGGGCAAAAAAAAACCCTCATCATTCATTAGCCATCCACGTATCCAGCATATAATAATGCATATTTAATTCCAGTGGCTTTTTCAGGCACAAGTTGCAGTAAAAAAAATAATAGAATAAGTCACAGAAGAAAACTTTTAAAAAAAAGCTGAGAATGAAGTATAGGCTTTCATCATCATACCTGACACGAAGCATTTTACATAAGCGGTCCCAGAAATCCATGATATCTGAACCGGTCAAGTATTTTGAGCCACCATCCAGACCGTTGACTCTAAGTAGATGCCCATAACCGTTAGCATGCACCAATCCATGCAGCAAATGCGTAGGATCTTCGAGCTGCCGGTGAGCCCAATCCTCCAAATTTTCTGCTGTTAGGTCATAGTTGCATGAATCACACCTGCAGCAGTTCAAACCACAAAACAAACATATATGAGCCCCAGGTGTCCTGCTTACCAAAATCGCATTTGAGCATAATTTATCACACGAGGAATTCATATTTTGACGATCACCATCCGATATAAGTTGGCTTCGTCAATCAAAGTTGGTGAATTTACGCAAAAGATAATCAAAACAAGCACAATTATACAACTTCCAAATATCCCACATTACAAGAAAGATAAAAAAAGTTGCCATATAGCTTTGAAAAATGATTGCTAGTTCACTATGGCTAACATGCCTAGCCACTAACATATATTCTACATTCCATTTTCAGCATCCCCCATCAGCAGCAGCGTTCATGGAAAATTCTCTTGCAAAATCAAGGGCCAGATGAGCTGCACAGGATCTCCTTGGGTAAGTTAACTCTCGGCTCTTTTCAAATGAGCTAACGGGCGATGCCGTTCACCTCAGTTTTGGACCTAATGGGGGGGCACAAAGACATTGGGGACAACACAAAATGTAGGACATTACAATGAACTGTTAATTTCCTCTCGAGTATACCTGCAACCATAATTTTTCACTCATGATATCACCAAATGACATAATGTGTATTTTATTACCCAGGCATTGTTGGCACACAAAGAAAGAGCCGTTGGATCATTGTGAATAGTGAATACCTTATGCTTTTAAACCCAAAAGAAACTTGTTGGAGCAAAAGAAGGAAGAGAAGCATGAAAAGGCGTCACCTTGAATCCATCCTTTGCAGCAATGCTCCACAGCATGGGCATTTATGTCCGTATGCGGACGACGGATTCACATTATTTCTGATTATGAAGTGATAGCGCTTCCGGCATACCGGGTGACCGCTCCAACCTGCAAGCATGCCAACACATTGAATATTTAGTCGCTACAGATGTGATGCGAGGGTATAGTTTTCTTAGATTAAAAACCTACAATTTGATCCCTATATCAGATTTCTTGACCAAAAATTACAAACATAAATGCATGTATAATTGCAGTCTTATCATATAAGGTCCAGAACCCTCCAGTTATAGGTCCCTCTGGTACCAAAAGATTTTCATGAATACAAACATGCCCTTCAATGATTCCCCCCCTTTTGCCCCCACAATTATATTTATGATGGTGATGGTTGTGATTATATTTATGAAAAATTAGAAGTTTCCCAAATAGTGAATGTTTACTATCACAATTTCACACTCTCATTGCTCAAACAATGCCATAATTGGCCCAAACATATGCTGAAAACCCCACAATTCTTCATCGCCACATCTTCATAACATACTCTTCTTCCTCGCTGCATCCTGATATTCGTAATTGCATGAATTGACGTGGTTTTTTTTGAAGCTATGAATTCCTATGAAGGGAGAGACCGATAAAAACTTGTAATGAAACTATAAGGAAAGACGCGATATACTTATGCATTGGTGAGATTACGACAAAAGAAAGGACATAATGACGACAAAGGATCCATATAGCCGACCCATTATAGTGGGATAAAAGCCTGAGTGTTGTTGGTGGTGGTGTTATGAATTCCTATGGACATTAACTTGCAGAGTGGAAAATAATGTAACTTTTAAAAAAATATTTTAAAAAATAATTTTATCATTTATGTTATGTTATGTAATTGTAATTAAATAATAATAATAATAATTAAGCCGTCGGCTCACCAACAACTCGGCATTGATCGCAGTAAACGGATTTGGAACGCGTCATGTCCTCTTCGACGACATCCAGCTCGATGGTGGCCATGGCGGCCGCCTCTGCCGGAGACAAGACCTCCTCGCCAAAGCCGACATCGCCTTCCCCGAGGCCGTACCCGATGCGCCAGGTCAGGAGGTGGCCGGCCGGCGGAGGCGACGGCGGCAGGATCGACGGGGGCGGAAGAAGGCGGGCGTGGCGGGAGAGGAAGTTCTGGACGTTTGATCGGAAAGGGCCGTCGAGGTCACGGGCGGCGGCGTCGGATGGGAAGGAGAAGAAGTCGTAGAGATCTGCCGTGACACGGCGCTTCGCCCTTTTTACCGGCCGTCCATTGACGACCATGTCGCCGGGCCCCGTGGAGGAGATGGCCGGATCTCGAGCTTCCAGCGCCGGATCAACCCCCGGTCTTCCGAAATCGAGCGGAGACTTGATCGTTATGCGGCGATCCGGATCGCACCAAAGCTTTTTTTTTCCTCCGGGGAAAATTAGGGTTTCGTTGGAAAAGAAGGGTGGGGATGGCGGTTGGAAATGGGAACTAGAGTTAGATCAGGGTTAGGGTTACCAAAATTGAGCGGGAGAGGGTAAAGCGGGGGCGGACAGCCGTGCCCTAATTTTCCTCCCTTTTTATTTTATTTTTTACAATAATAAATATATGCGAAATAAAGAGAGGAGGAAAATGGAAATAGAAGCCAAAAAGGAGGTGTTCCGTGGCTATTTTCAAGCAGCACCGCCGATTCAATTGTAATAATAAGTTGACCTCGCCGATCCAAATCAGAAATTAGTCTCGCTTGATTTTTATAATTTTTTATTTTAACAGTTTTTTTAATTTAAAAATATTTCAAAGCCATTTTTTTTCAAAACAACATTCAAGCTTTTATCCCACTATATAGAGGAGTCGGCTATATGGGTCCTTTGTCGTCATTCCGCCCTATCTTTTGTCATGATCTCACTAATGGCTAAGTACATTTTTATAATTTCATTGCAAGTTTTTATTGGTCTATCCCTCCCTCATTTAACATACCTAGTGACTAGACTCTCACAACGTGTAAGTCCCCCCTCCCGGAACACAACACACGGCACGAGGGGAGTCTTATGCCCGAAATAGTCGCCTTACGGTAGCACTAACACACGGGTTAGCCTTTACCATAAGACGCCTATTCCGCCGGCTACAATCCATATCACATAAATAATGCCAACCCAACCATAACAGAAAAGTAAAGCAGTTCTACAAATATCTATAATATATGACAGCAGGTATAATTAATCAGAATAGTAACTTAACTTATAAGAGTGCCCATACAAACTTATAAGTTAAGGATCGGCTTAACAGTAAAGTAACTCGTCGTATAAGAGTGCCCATACAAACTTATACGATGAGGATCTTGTGTATGCAATGAATGACATGATATGAATGTTATGCTATGACCGAATCATGCGCACGCACATGCAAGTTGCTATGTCGACACAGACTTGAAGTTCCCATTTTTCGAGCAGGTAGCTAACCTCTCAGGCGTCGTCCGTCGTGGCCAGACGGCGACAGTGGAGCGGGCGTCTCCACTACTAGGTGGTATCACACTACCTATCCTAGGCCCCCGTACGCCTCAACGCTAAAAACACAACAGCGGAGCTCACATGCGTACTACGGCTCAGAAGGGGTCTTGGGTAGATGTGCACCAAGAACACAGCCCAACCTGGCCTTTGATTTCGAACCGGATGGAACCTCGGAAACGCACGAGGTGCAAGCCCAACCGTTCTCATGGCGCGGAGGAGATCTCGGGTTATGGACACCAAGTATCTAACCCTACCGCCCAAGGTCTACCCATTGGCTCCCATCGGTGTGACGACTGGCGAACCCGTAGACCTGCCACAGTCATTATCTCAATATCGCGACACGATGAATCGTCGCACATCGCATGCCCCAAAACAACTCACTCGATGCTACCCGTAGTGAGGCTACAACTCTAAGCATCGGTTGTTAATAAACCCCTTGGGCTCGGAGTACGGTTACAAAATACTCTTCACATAGTGTCCATCATATTCACGCCCACCTATTCAATGAATTCACCTCGACACTACGCCTAATAGATATGTTCAACACCCAACTATATAAATATATTCTACACCAATCTCAACCCTTAATTTCTAGCCCTCTCATCCACTCCATTTCCCCACCAATACATGGTTATTCCTTATTACACAACCAAATGAGTAAGCATGCTAAATTATAGTAACAACAACATTATAGATATATGGGAGCAAGATAACAAATGAGCAAATCGCAACCATTGCAAGAGTGCTAACATTATAAATTAACAAGTGCATTAACATAGGATAGCCCGATACTAAAACTGAGATTCCCGGAGCTACAGGAATCCGATCACAATGCTCAACCCCTCGTTGGAAAGGTATTCGCGAGGGCTACGACTTTCGTGTTGAGTCGATCGCCCAGATCTGGTCGCAACATACCAGAAATTCAACTCGAATACGTACAGGAAACAGTTTCCTGTACAGGATTTTCCCGAACGCAGCGGACTCGAACCCGCTTTCCCGCGGCTACAGGTATCGCATGGAAACGTGCAACCACTCGTTGGAAAGGTAATTTCAAGGGCTACGACTTTCGTGTTGAGTCGATCACCCAGATCTGGTCGCAACATACCAGAAATTCAACTCGAATACGTACAGGAAACAGTTTCCTGTACAGGATTTTCCCGAACGCAGCGGACTCGAACCCGCTTTCCCGTGGCTACAGGTATCGCATGGAAACGTGCAACCACTCGTTGGAAAGGTAATTTCAAGGGCTACGACTTTCGTGTTGAGTCGATCACCCAGATCTGGCCAGAATACCTCCGAAATTGGCCATGAAGGTCGCCGCGTGCAGAAATCAGATTTCTGCACGCATCTTAAGGCGAGATGAACGGCATCCGTTCATCTTCTTCCTTGCAACGACCTCGCATAAACTTCTCCAGAAATCACACCCAACCTTATTTCTCCTTTCAAAGCCAAACCCTCAGCGAAAACCCCTCTCATCTCCACTTTGAATAATGAGAAGGTTGAGGGAGACTAAGCCTAGAAAACCTAGGCATGGCTTATCCTAAGAACTCTCCTCCTCACCATCAAGACTCTATGGAGTCGATGTCTCTTTTAAAATAACTATAGATCTAGCACCAAGGGAGAGGGGAGGAAGCTCACCTCAAGTCCAGCGGTACCACCATGGCCGGCCATGAGCCTCGCACTCCTTCGCGGCGGCATTGTTTTTCCCTTGACGGCGGCGGCGTTTCGATTCCTCCAAGGATGGCTCCGGCAAGCCTCTTCCTCCTCCAGTCAAGAGAACTCCCTCAGAAATTTCGGGGCTGAAGAAAGGGGATGAAATGCTAGGGTTTCACAACTTTTTCCTTTTTATACACCGCAGACACGGGTAGGCACACGGCCGTGTTCCTACCCGTGTTCAGGTGACACGGCCGTGTCGCCTGCCGTGTTTAGGGCCGTGTTCATCCCAGAACATCTTTCTGCCGTGTCGGGGTTGCGGCACACGGGTAGAGACACGGCCGTGTCTCTACCCGTGTCCTCGGCACACGGGTAGGGACACGCCCGTGTCCCAATACCCGTGTACCTCTCTGACTGGAAGCCTAATATTGGCATGAGGCACACAGGTATGGACACGGCCGTGTCCATACCTGTGTCGGCCAAAATCACCGTTTTGCCTTGTTTTCCTCATCTCTCATACGTTCGCACCTGTTCACCCACACCCCCATTGGGCTCACCACAGCCCCCTTGACTCAAAAGCGCAATTAAGGGGCCTAGCGCGAATTGGGACGTTACACAACGTCTAACAAGTGAATCTAATGGTCTCCTTTGTACGTGCCCAAACCATTTTAGACGAGCTTCATGCATCTTCTCAACAATTGCTGCTACTCATATCTTATGCCTGATACTTTCATTCCTAATTTTATTCAATCTCGTGTGTCCACACATCCACCTAAACATTCTCATCTCCGCAACTCTTATTTTTTGTTCATGTACACAATTCAATGCCCAACACTCAAAACCATATAGCATCGCGGGGCTAATTGCAGTACGATAAAACTTGTCCGTAAGTTTTTGTGGTATTTAACGATCACATAAGATCTCTGACGCACCTCTCCACTTCAACCAACCCGCTTGGATTCTGTCACATCTTTATCAATACCTTTGTCTTTTTGAACTATCGATCTAAGATATTTAAAACACTCATTACGGGAAATATCTTGATCGCCCAACTTAATAACGAAGTCATCTGTCATTTTTGTACTGCTAAATTTAAGCTCCATATATACTCCGTCTTTACCCTGCTCAACCTAAAACCCTTCTTTTCTAAAGTATCTCGCCAAGATTCAAGTTTTACGTTTACACTCTCGTGCGTCTCGTGTAAATGTTTTGCATAAAATAATTTATAATTTGTCAGGTGCCCCCTTCTCTTCGGATTAGGATCATTTTTATTTTGGATCCCATGAATGTGTTCTCACTTGATCTAATGGTGAAGAATTTTTTGATTAAATAAAAAATAAAATAGGATGAGATTAGTGAATCCATGGAATCAGCTAGAAATAGATCTGATCGTTTCACTTGAAATTGAGAGGATCCTGTTGATGCTATATGCCTGATAAAGAACTTTTTTTTGTAGATTCAATATTGATTTAGGCTCCGTTTGGGAGGACTTATTTTCATCGGTCAAGAGCTTACGACCGCATGAACCAGACCTTAATTAAGGTCAGGTTCATGCAGTCGTAACTGCTTGACCGGTAAAAATAAGTCCTCCCAAACGGAGCCATAATGACAATTGTTATTCATAGGATTTTACTATTTGCAACTCTAAAGGAGACCAGTTTTGATATTCATAATTATTTGTTGACACAAATTTTTAAAAAAAAAATAGAAAAATTCAGCTTTATCGGGGACAATCATCATATCCATTAGGATTTTTGATTCCGATTTTGCCGCCTTTTGCATGACTTAATTTTCTTGATGTAATAGAGTATGTGATAGAGTTGTGCTCGAAGCATCCGTGTGACCGTCAAGGTTGGAACGGCCTACTTATTGCCCCTAGCATGAGTATTTATAGTCAAACCCTAAATACCCGACTACGAGTTATTGGACTCCTATCGGATCCTAACCGCAACCCATTAAGCACCCGTCACGCCTATTTCAATATACCTCAACAATCTCCTTCTATATTGTAAATAAGTGTTAATACAGTACAAGTTACTTAAATAATAGTTAATAACGACCAAAAGGAGTTTTTCAGAAAACCATAAATATGAGTTTTAGATAACAAAATGCTAAACCACAGTCCCAAACATAGCAATAGGAAATCTGAAAGAAAACTCAAAAACTGAAAATTGATCTATGCAAACAATAGATCATCTTCATCTGGGTCGAAATTAACTTTCTCTCCTCCAATCTCCATGTGATCTGCAAACAAACACAATAAGAATGTCATGAGACAAATCTCTATGAATTCTAACATTTGCCAATCAAAAGTAAAGTGATTAGTTCTAGCAGTAAAAGAACGTAATACTCTAACAAGGAAGAAAGAATCTCATATCAGCATCTCTATCTAATTTACACAAAATTAGAAAATTGATTTCATAGAATCAAACCATGTTCTATCGATTATTAAGAATATAATTCACAATTTCACAATTGTGTTATATAATCAAGTTTGGAAGGATACAACAAGCTGTGACTATCATATCATCAAGTTTGGAATGATATAATTAATAATCATAATATCATGACTCATATCAGCAACTTCAGTATTCCTTTTTAGAATGATATCCAATTCAGCCTTCGAATGAAATAATTGTGTAAGTCATCAAGTTTTGAATGACTGACAACTATTCATCTTTGACTTTCATCAGATAGCATCTGAAATACTTCAGCGTACTTAACTCTAGATGCTTGAATGTAAGTAGACTACGATTCTAAAATTTAAAACATAAGCAAGGTATTAAGTCCTCCTAAATAGACTTTAATCTCATCTCTCTCGATGTTTTAGTTGTTAGAACCTTACAAAAGCCCTTGGTAAGGACATCTGCTACATTATCTTTTGATCTCACGTCCAAAATGGAGATTATCCTCTGCATAGTGAGATAGGTCAACCAGACATGTTTCATCCTTAGTTTCCTTCGCTTTCCATTGAACAACGTATTTGTAGCAATGATTTTTGTGGCTTGATTGTCACAATATAACGAAATAAAGTGCATTTTCAGACTCGTCATTGGAATGTTCATTATCAGGTCTCTTATCCACTTTGCCTCTTCTCCAGCTGAGGCGAGAGCATAGAGTTCTGATTCTATATAGGATAGTGCTATACACGTCTGCCTCTTAGACTTCCAAGCTACTACTACTCCTCCTAGGGTAAACACATAACCACTAGTGGATCTACTGTCAGCAATTTCTGAGCACTAGGAGGCGTTAGAATAACCCTCAAGCACTGGAGGATATCCACTGTAATATAAAACATACTTTTCAGTCTACTTTAAGTATCACATTAGCCTTTCTAAGGCGTCCCAGTGGTCCTTCCTAGGGTTGCTAGTGAATCTACTCAATATGCCGACCGTAAAGGCTATATCAGGTCTAGTATAGGTTGTAGCATACATGAGACTACCTATGAGTTTGGAGTAATCTAACTATCTAATAGGTGAACCTTCATTCAGTTTCAGTCTATTATTATAGTCGTATGAAGTCTCAGACTTTTTGCTACTAACGTAACCCCATTTTTATAATAGATTCCTAATGTAGTGACTCTGACTTAGGGTTATACCCTTTTCAGTAAAGTTCACGTCCATACCTGTAACGCCCCCGATTTTTTCGACGAATTTATTTAAATGGGAAACATCATATTTATGACGTCATGACGTTACCTTTAACGTCAAGATGACGGCGTAATGGCATAAAGGCATTTTCGCGTCCATGCGGTCAAGTCGGCCGAATTCTTGTTGTAATGGGAAAATTTTGTATTTGGAATTTAAGTTGAGTAATTTTCGACTTACTCGTCAAGTTTCGTCGCGATCCGAGCGATATTTGGGTCTCGGCGTTTTTCCGAAGTTTTGGTGGAATTTATGTTTGTCGTAAACTTTGAAAATTTATATCTCGAGAATGGCTCGTCTGATTTTGGTTTTGACTTCGTCGTTGTGTTCGTAGCGTCTGTGCTCGCCTACGGCGTGAGTTTCGTTCAATTCGGCACGCGTTTGGGCCTCCGTTTCGAACTCGCGTTTCCTTATTCAAATATGTATAAATACGATTATTTTAATATGAAAAGTACTATTCATTCGTATAGTTTGATCAAAAGGTATATTTGCAAAGAAATTGTCTTTCTGCTTTCCTTATACTCGAGTGAGATTCCCTGCGTCTCGTGTAGGTACTGTTCATGCTAAGCTATACTCGAGTGCCAGTTCTTTTACTCGAGTGATTTCCTTTAGTACTCAAGTAAATTATTTTTTCTACTCGAGTAATCCTTTCTGTTACTCGAGTATATCAATCTTGTTACTCGAGTAATTCTTTCTCCTACTCGAGTAATCTTTTCTGTTACTCGAGTATATCAATCCTGTTACTCGAGTAATTCTTTCTTCTACTCGAGTAATCTTTTCTGCTACTCGAGTATATCAATCATGTTACTCGAGTAATTCTTTCTTCTACTCGAGTAATCTTTTCTGCTACTCGAGTATATCAATTCTGTTACTCGAGTAATTCTTTCTTCTACTCGAGTAATCTTTTCTGCTACTCGAGTATATCAATCATGTTACTCGAGTAATTCTTTCTTCTACTCGAGTAATCTTTTCTGCTACTCGAGTATATCAATCATGTTACTCGAGTAATTCTTTCTTCTACTCAAGTAATCTTTTCTGCTACTCGAGTATATCAATCCTGTTACTCGAGTAATTCTTTCTTTCTTCTACTCAAGTAATCTTTTCTGCTACTCGAGTAAATTAATCATGTTACTCGAGTAATTCTTTTATCTACTCGAGTAGTCGTTTCTACCTCTCGAGTACCCGTAAGCTTGTTCTCGTGTAGTCCGTTGCAGTCTGCGTTCGGGCGCATTTTGGAGGGTCAAATCGGCACTGTATGGAAAAATTGTCAACATGAAATTTGTTCGTCTCGACGAGATCTACGACTCTCATGTTGGGCACTTTTCGATTTGAAGCAATACTAGACCCCTAATTTTGTTTTCCGCGAACTGCTCGTACTTAAATCGTTTTTTTTATATTTAGACAAAATATTTTATAAGTACTTATATATATATACTCTTATACTTAGGTTATTAGAAAAGAATAAACACTTCATCTTCTCCGATTCTTTCTCCCGAACCAGAGCGGCGTGAGCGAGAGAGAGATTATTTCGTGAACCTTCCGGTGGCCGCCGACGGAGCTCTGGTGCTCGAAATCTTCAACCGAGCGTAGATCTGGAAAGCTCTCGTCGAGGGCTACGCTATCGTGGCAAATTTTTCTCCTTTCTTTGAGTTTTCTCGTTATGGTTTTTCGGCCCTAACCCCCGTTTCGACCATTTTTGTCTAGATTTCAACTTCATCCATCCTCTTTTGCCCCGATCTGTGACGTGGACTGATTTGGAGAACTTTTCCGGTAAAACCAAGGCAAGTGGTGGTTTCCCCTCATTTCTCCTTGTCCGATTTGATGGTAATGGTTCAGTTTTTATGTTCTTTAAAATTTTCTTCACTTTGTTTTCCAAGTTATTGCTACGATTAACCTTTTTGGATGATCACTCGAGGCTGTAAGATTTTGTCTTGGTGAACTTTATTTTGTCATGATATATTTAATCGTTCTTGATGTGTCTTATTAATGCCTTTAAATGCATTACCTATCGTTATTGATCGTATTAGAGTTTGTCGAGGATTGTAAATCGCTCATAGAGGTTGATCAACCATGTCTTGAAACTAGAAGTGTCAAGTAGAATCCGACGAGCCAAATCTCGAGATATATGTGATGGTTTCTTGTAGGTTTTCTTGATTGCGGGAGTTAGTGGACGAAATCACCTCCGCAATGTTTGATGCCTTTATTAGTACTTTGTGGAAGTCTACCAGTTTTTGGGCGTCTGCGGTGTATGGTGGAGAGTATGAGACTCCATCGCAGTTAGACGAATATTTTATTCGTGAGGGTGTGTCCAGTTAAGTGACCACCTCGCCCGTGTTTTTGGGTAGAGTCGACCACAGGTGCCTAATAAAGGTTTTGTATTTCTTCCTTATGATTTATTCATGTTGTCACCTTATAGCCTCGTGCGTCTGGTGTACTCTGGTGACGAATCACGTAAGAGTTTTTTTTCTTGATGATGCCTTGTTTCTTTTTGTACTTTACTTTAATGGTTTTGGTCTTGGGTTGGTACCCCTTTTGGCCTTTATTTATTTTGGCTTATTTTTCTGCCACCATTTGTACCCTCTTGCTGAGGTGTTCTGTCTTTGGGATGCCTCAGGTTCGGAGTATTAGCAGGTAGCAGAGCCGGTTTTGGAGCCTTAGCAGCAGCAGTTTGGCTGTAGTTTTCCCCCTCGCCATAGCGAGGTAGTTTGTTGTTTTAGTTTCTTTGCCCAGTTTCAGACATATTCATACTGTGAGTTCGTGTCAGGTTGTTGACGCCCACAGGTTTGTTGACCTTTTTTGACACTTGCTAGCTGTTGTGGTTTCCTTATGTTTGATTTATATTACTTGCTCTCTGGGATGATTTATTGCTAGGATTGCATGTTAGATATTTTTAACCTATAAAATCATACTATTAGTAAAGCATACTTGTCATCTCTTTCAAAACTAAGCCACTACTTTTTATTTAGCGTAAAGACTTTCTATACTTATTATAAATCTAGGGTTTGCATAGTATGAGTTGTTCCTCGGGGACATTTATACTCTTGTAGAATATTAGAGTCAATTTAAACAAGTATCTTCCGCAAGCGTATAACTTATATTTTAAATCGTGGACTAGATGATTCACTAAGCCGAGGGATACGACTACCGTCATAACTTAAACTGGATTTCATTCATAACAATTTATGTTTCCTTTTAAAATCGTAGAGTTTGAAGTCTTGCCTGAACGTCTGCAGTTATCCCCTGCACGGCGTGGCATCACGACGCGTATTTTTCCCCTTGCTCTGATATAATTAAATTGTTGGGGAAAAATGCGGGTTGTGACAATACCTAGGATGGTCTTCACAACTCCCAAGTTTGTCATGCTAAATTTAGCCGTCAAGACAACTTTCACGTCTTCCACCTCAGACTAATCAGTGCCCAAAATTAGCATGTCGTCAACGTACAAGCATATAATTGCGACTTTATCTGAACTCGTTCTTACGTACAAATATGTATCTGATAGACTAAACTTAAAGCCCATGTCTTTTGCACAAGTGTCAAATTTCTCGTGTTACAATTTCGGTGCTTGCTTTAATCCGTAGAGTGACTTAATCAACTTACAGACCTTATTCTCTATACCTTCTACGACAAACCCTTCAGGTTGGTGCATATAAATCTCCTCAGTCAGATCTCCATTAAGAAATGTAGTCTTGACATCCATCTGATGAACAATAAAATGTTCAATAGATGTTAATGCGAGAAGTATCCTAATTGTCGCAGTGTGACAAACATGTGAGTATATATCAAAGTAGTCTATACCACTCACTTGAGTGTAGCCCTTGGCAACTAGACGTGCTTTGTATTTAGCGATTCTCCCATCAGGATTAAGCTTCTTCTTCAGAACCCACTTACTTCAAATGGTTTTACCCCCTTTGGGCAAGTCGGCCAAAGTCCAAGTGTGGTTTTGCAGTAGAGAATTCATCTCATCATCTATGACTTCTTTCCATAACAGAGAATCCCTAGATCGCATCGCCTCCTTATAGGTCGATGGATCAGCTTCAACGTGGTAAGTCACAAAATCTATACCGAAACTTTTAGGAACTCGTTCTCTATTAGATAACCTTTTAGATGTTACACCACTAGTGTCTATGGGCTCAGTGTCAGAGGTTATCATTTCTGGCTCAACAATAGTCTCAGTATTAGTGACTGACAGACCTGTAATCGTCAGGTTTTTATCCTTAAGGAACTTATCCTCAAAGAAACTGCATCTCTAAATTCTATTACAGTATTAGTTGAAAGATCTATAAATCTGTCTGCAGCACTATCCTCTGTACATCCTAAATAGACGCAAATGTTCGTCCTAGGTCCAATCTTAGCTCTTCTAAAGTCTGGTATCCTAACGTAAGCGATACAGCCCCAGGTCTTTAGATTGTCAAATCTAGGAGGTCTCTTAAACCAAAGCTCATAGGGTGTTTTGGTCAACTTAGCATGAGGTACTTTATTAAGAATATGATTTGATGTGAGGACGACTTCACCCTAGTAGGCCGCAAGCATGCCAGCAGTCAACAACATGGAATTCAACATTTCTGTTAAATTTCCATTTTTCCGCTCAGCGATACCGTTGGATTGTGGTGAATACGGGGCAGTCGTTTCAGGAATTATGTCATTGCTTGCAAGAAAATCTCTGAACTCCCCCGAGACGTATTCACCTCCTCTATCACTCCTTAGCCTTTTAATTTTCATGTCTAGTTGATTTTCAACCCTATTTTTGGAAATACGAAATTTTTCAAAAGCTTCATCTTTGGATATAAGTAGGTAAATGTGATTAAACCTAGAGTAATCGTCGATAAATGTTATCAGATACTTTCGTGCTCCTCGGGTGGCAAAACTTTTGTAATCACAAATATTAGAATGTATTAACTCTAGCAATTGTGTGCTCCTAGAAACCTGACCAAAAGATATTCTAGTGATCTTTGTCTGAGCACAAATTTCACATTTGTCAAACTTAATGGTTGTGTCTAAGGGAATGTTATGAGTTCTAGCTAGTAGAAGTAATTTCCTATAGTTCACGTGTCCTAGTCTTGCATATAAAGTCTTAGGATCTATCAAATTTGAACTAACCTGATTGACTACCTCATTTGCTAGACTCAGCCTATACATTCCATTAACTACATAAGCACAACCAAAGTAATGCGAGTGAACCAAAAAGGTTACTCGACCACCACTAATGTTAAACGACATACCCACATCGCATAACAGACAAATAGAAATTAAATTAGCAGCTAACGAGGGTATAAATTTAACATTCTTTAAAAGTAAATGCGTACCTGAAGAGAGTGTCAGAGTAGCATTCCCCACCCTCAGAACATCAGCTACAACACCATTAACAACAGTGACAGTCTCTTTAACATCTTTGACATCCTCCAGAAGCGCAGAACTGTTCCAGACGTGGCAGGTAGCACCTGAATCGAGCCACCACTCTGAACTGGCCTTCCCCTTTCCGACCATGACAACAAAGTCGGTAAGCGCAGTCTGATAAACCATATTGGCTTTGTTATCAGTCTTGGGTGTGTTGGATTCGCCCCTTTTGGGTTACTTGCACTCGGAAGCGCAGTGACCCCACTTGTTGCAGTTGTAGCATTTGCTTTTGAACTTTTTTATCTTTTTGCTGGTGGCAGCAACTGCGGGTGCACTGGTCGGTGGTCTGGTCTTTCTAGGCTTAGGCTTGCGTTTAGGATGTATGAGCATGTTAGCAGCAGAGGTCTGTTTGTTAACCGTATCTAAGGCGTGCCTAGTCCGATTCTCATCCTCAATGCATATGAAGCGCTTGAGGTCTTTCAGGCTCACCTGCGTCTTCTTCCGGTACATTTCAGTCTTGAAAGAATACCATACCAAGGGTAATTTAAAAATTATCACTACTGCAACAAAAGCATCTGGCAGAGGTATGTTCTCACTGTTCAACTTGTCCACCAGATTTTTAAAATCAGCTACCTGTGGAAGGATTTCCCTTTCCTCAGTGAAGGTGAAAGCCATGAATTTGTCCACCAGGTGCATCTTGGACATGTTCTCCTCTTTCTTGAACTATTCCTCCAAGGCTTCCCAGATCTCCTTTGAAGTTTTCAACTTGTTGTACGTTTCTGTCAGCCTGTTAGAGAGACAATTAAGGATGTATTCACGGCAGAAGTCTTCGTCGTTGATCCACTAATCCTCATCTTTTCCTCCTTTAAAGGATTCAAAGTCGGTCTGCTCGGTGTAGATGATGTTCAGGTATTTCATGTCGAACTACGTGTTCCTCTTCCAGGCGCTAAACTCTGAGTTGAAGAATTTCTCCAGCTTGATTATCGGAACGGGAGAATTCCCTTTCGACATTGCATGTCTCTTTCCACAAAGAATAATTCTACTAGCAACATAAATCACAAGCAGAAAAAACTAGAAAGAGATCACCTGAGCCGCAGAGAGGATGAATTTTTCGGATCCAATCTAGAGATTGTTTGGCTCCCCTTCGGTTGAACAAGTTCAGCGACGACTAGATCCACAGCGACACGTAGCAAACAAAAACCCAATCTGCACAGTCTCCACAGAGGCACACCTCAGTCCACCAATTTGGATCCAAAGAATAGAGATCAACTATGTGAATTCTCTGCCAAATAGAGCTTGAATCTCCCAGCGATGGATCTGCACAAGATCCCTTGTCCTTTTATTTGGAGCAACAGATCCCGGCCAGCAACAGGGAGAGGCGCTGCCTCTCTTCTAGCGCCGACGAACAAAAAGAACTTCCTCCAGACGGCAGAATCTCTAACGGCTGCGATATCTCCCGATCGAAACAGAGAACAATGAGAAACACGAGGACGAAAAACTGGAAGTAGCAGATCGCTCTTCCTCCTTCACGTTCTTATTCTCAATCGACCAGGAAACGACAGAAATATGAGCGCCAAAACTTTGTGATTTCTTCAAGGGATAGGGCGAAGGCGAGCCCTGGAACAACAACGGCGGAAGATTGTCTCCTCTTTCTCGATCTGGATCAGAGGGCGCAAGAAATACCAAGCAGGATGATGTTCTTCCTCGCTGCGGGATCAACGAAACTGGAGGAAAGCCTTTCCCGATCTGAGTGGCAGTGGCGGAAATCACGAACGACGATGGCTCTCCCTTTCGGTCGGCGACGGAACAGGATTTCCAATCGAGCAGCGGTGGGAGGAAAACTGGAGGCCGCCTACTTCCTTTTCGAGAAAACCAGAGATTCTCGGCACCGACAAAGAAGGAGAAAGCGAGATCCTAAAGCAGTCGGGATTTTCGATTTCGTGCAGGTATCGACGGTGGAAAATCGGGGAAAGAAAAAACCTTGCAGAAAACCAGTGCGGCGACGCCTATTTTCCGAGAAAACTAGAGCGGCAATTACACGGGAGAGGGGGCTAGGGCAAAACGAAAAACCTTCGAGAATGATAGAGTTGTGCTCGAAGCATCCGCGTGACCGTCAAGTTTGGAACGGCCTACTTGTTGCCCCTAGCATGGGTATTTATAGACAAACCCTAAATACCCGACTACAGGTTATTGGAATCCTATCAGATCCTAACCGCAACTCATTAAGCACCTGTCACGCCTATTTCAATATACCTCAATAGTATATACCTGATAGTGACAAGATTTATATGCATAGAGGGAAAGTGCTATTGTCATTGATGAAGTCGTTGGCTCGGGTCCGAAGATCGCCGGAGCAGGTGTTATTGTCGTCCGACTTGGCTCATGATGAAGTCATCAGCCTGGACTCAAAATGTTGCCGGAGAAGTTCCTTCATTGTCGGGCCCTCCTCTGAAGAATTAAGACATCGATTGCTCGTCGTGTCTTACCTCGGCCCATCCCGATCAACCTTCGGCAAGACCGGCTTCAAGAGACGCAGACGACGAGGGTTGCGGCCTGTGGGAAAGTTTGAGGTGACGACAGAGAACAAATGAACGTTTGCCAAGAGTTTGGGCATGTCCACAGTTGAATAGTGATAACTTACTGAAGAGTTTTTTATAATTTTTTTATGGGAATAGCTGGATATTTAATAGTTTGAGGAATTTGGAAAATTTCTCATAGTTTTAAATCATCCATGCTTCTAGCAAATTTATTATCCTTCTTATTTTTCTAAATTATCATTGGATGATGTTATTGTTAATGTATATTTAAATATATAACAAGCTCAGATACTTAACGAGTTTGATTCGGATATCGGAATATCTGATATCCGTATTAAACCTAGGATTTGTCTATAAAATCTAAACTGAGAGCAGCGGGGAGGTTGTTCCACTTAACAGTTATCCATGTGTTACAGTTACACCCAACAAGGCTTCAAGCAATCATTGACTTGGGAGTCTTGGCAATTACTTCTCTACTAATTTCACCATTATTGCTTCGTACCTATGTCAAATTCGGATTGAATGATGATTGATAAGTACCTTTTCGGATTACTTAGGCCAGCAAATTAGTACTGATGGGGTACTCCTAGCCGTGCACAAAAAGACCCTCAGTCCAGATAAAAACCGGTCCCTGCAAGGACCGGTTTTTTCCGGTCCAGTCCCGGACCGGTCCCTGGCAAAACCAGTCCCGGTCCGGGACCGGTCTTCCCCCTAAAAAGGGGGACTGCTGGGACCGGAATACCGGTCCCAAACCGGTCCCAAACCGGTCCTGGACCGGTCCGGTCCCGGGCCAGCCCAATTGTTTTTTTTATATTAATAAAAAATTATTAAAAAAAAACTAAAAAAATAATAATAAAAACGGCTCTAATTAGAGCCGTTTAACAACGGCTCTAATTAGAGCCGTTGGGGGAGGCTGCCCTGCTGCCAGGATTATTACCTGGCAGTAAATGCCAGGTAATAATCCTGGCAGCGCTGGCTGCTGGGCCGCCGGCAGCCTGGCCCGGCCGGTCCTGGGACCGGTCTTGGGCTGGACCGGTCCAAGACCGGTCTTAAACCGGTCTTGGACCGGTCTTTGCCTAGGACCGGTCCAGGACCGGTCTTTTCCTGGGACCGGTCTTGGACCGGTTCCAGGGAAAAAAGGAGGCCTTGTTAGGCCGCCTGGTGCCGGACCGGTCCTAACCGGGACCGGTCCCGAGCCAGTCCTTACCCGGCCGGTCCCAACCGGTCCCAACGGGACCGGTCTTTTTGTACACGCCTAGGTACTCCTAAGCCAGTTTGATTAAATCAAAAGAACCTACGCGACCCTGCCGGGACCCCACGCAACCGCCAGAACCGAGAACAAGTCAGCACGTGCCGCGTCGCGCGCACGGTCCTGTTTCGTCATGCGCACCCACGCGTGCTCCTTGCTGCGCGTGACTATGCGCGTAGCCTCGGCTACCCCGGCGCGGGACCACACCGCCCTCCGGCCGCCCAGAATGGGCGGTCGTTTCCGGCTTTGCCCCGACTGGCGGCCTCGCCCGGCCGCCGGCCCCGTCGAGCCTCCTCTCCTCTTTCATTCGTCGGCCTCCTTGTGACCCGCCCAGGGGCGAGGTCATCATTTTCATAAAATTGATAATCCGTGTGCTCCTATTTAGATGTTTCTATTTGTTCGTCGGTGGTTATTGTGTAAATTTATCGGGCACCCCTCATAGAATTTATAAATAGTGTCCAATCTTTCTTCATTTTCACTCTCTTCTTCGGCCGAAAAATCCTCCTACAAATTTCTCACTCTTCCATTTCTCCTCCCAAACCCCACGCAAACCTCAAGCCTCCTCAGTGTCAGCAAACCAAACCCTCTTGCGCTCCCAAGTTTGTGTGCCCTACACCGCCAAAAGTTTACAAGACCAACTTCAGAGCTCGCGAAATCCGGCTCAACTACACTCAGGCGAGTGGTGTGCACAGTGTTCCCAACGCCCTCAACTCAGCAACAAGCCTACCAGTCGACAACATGCCAACCACTCTAGACTCCTAATGCAACATGAGACAAGTCGTAGAGGATAAGACACTCGGAGCACATTGCACAGGCATCTAAGCCGCAGATACCAAGATGTTCAAAGCACCACGCTCTTAAGCACCAACAGAAGATACCAGAATATAACGAGTGCCACGCTCCCCGCAACATAAGAAGAAATACTCAGCTCCGTGAGCGGTGTCTTATCACCCTCCGAGCCCAGCTTTCTCTCTTTCTCTAGTAAATGTAACGAGAGACGGCATGTCACCCTCGATTCTATTAAAAGGCTTGTACAACAACTAACAAATAGTTGATGTTTGATCAGCACGGATCCGACCACGTGATTTTTCACCTAGTTGACGAGTTTTCCACGTTAAAAAATTGTCTTGTTAGCTTTCCTTTTTTCCGTTATTGTTTGTGCGCTTGACCGCTCCCGGGCTAAGACGACTCAATTTAGTCCGATCTATCGGAGCCTCGAGTGATCTGCAACAAGTACCAAGGCTTTGTTTGGGGTAGCTGTTGCTGATGAAAAAGTTGTTTGAATAGAGCTGTCAGAAAAACAATGATGAATAAACTGCAGACTGTTTGAAAAGTTTTTGCATAACTGCTGGTCGAATAGAGTTTTTTCAATTACAGTGCATCCCCATGTTCAGTCATATTTTTTGCTTGTGCGATAAAAAGAAAGGATATTAATCAAACTTTTCGATATCATGACATATGGACTTTGTAAACAAGAACCTTGAAAATTTTACCGGCGTACGATGTATTATTCATTAGTAATATTATCTTGTACTGCATACATATGATCAACACCCTCAACATCAAACACATCAGTTTCAATATCGTCTGTTGTAGTGTCAGCGTCCTCTAGGGGAATGAATTAGTCATCAGCATCGCAAACATTAAATTATGGATCTCATCGAGATGGATGTCTACGAATGAGATTATGCAATGTCATAGTTGCTAGCACAATTGAACGTTGTTTTTTGAAACTGTATTGCGACATCTTTTAAAGAATGTCCTACTTTTTCTTCCAAACACCGAACATCCGCTCTCTCACACTTCAAAGAGATAAATGTGTCTTATTAAAATACTCATGTATTCCTTAGACGGGACGACTACCGCGTGCATAATCCGTAAAATGATATCTTCTTTCTGGACACGGTTTTAAACACCCCTTCTTTAATGACGATCCTTTATCCACTAAATAATATTTACATATGTTGGGGTCACCCACAATTTATAGGAATATTGGCCTTCAAATAGCCAGAATTCCCTTATCCCCTCACTAGCAAAGTGGAAGTTATAGGAAAAACTGCCTCATGTGCAATCCAAGCGCCCGATCCATACGCTAACCTATGTACATGCGATCCCAACTACCTCGCACGCAATCCGATCCACCAAAAACTACAGCACGGCAATTGCCGCCTCCGATCACACCCTCGCGACCTGGCGCTCGTAGCCATACTCCCCCATTGCACAACAGCAAGCCCCCGACCATCCATCACCCCTCCAAGCGGCCGCCAGATATCGGTCGTGCGGCTTGAGACCAACCATTCGGCCGCCCCCCTCGCGCCTGCCCGCAAGCGGCCGTGCTTGTCCTCCAGGTCGGGCGCCTTGCGCCCCATGGCTGCCCGCAAGCGGCCGCTCCCCGCGACAGCCTACGCGCGGCCTCAAGGGAGCTGCCCCCGGCCTCCCGGCTGGCGCCTTGCGCCCCGCGGGTTGCGTCTGGCTTCGCAGTCAGACATCTCGCATCCCGCAGTCGCTGGCGAGCTGCTGCAAAGGGTTGTGGGCGGCCTCCCGGTGTCACAACAGAAGAAATCATGGAGACCGACGGTTTCCAAAAATGCAACTAAATCTTCAATGCCCCACTCAGCCGCAACCTGCATATATAGGTCAAATTAAATTAGGGCACCGTGATAGGACGTTTCAGAATGTCCGAGCCGATCGGGTGTCAAAATAACTTGAAAACATAAAATAAATATATAAAATTGACTCGAAACAACCTTCCGGACACATCAATGGACTCTTATCATCTGAATGAGTAGCGGATCACCGCGATCTCCATCAATTCCCCTCAGCTTAAAAGAACTCATCTCCCATGAGTGAGGATAGTCGTGCTCTCGACGTATCCCAGGGATGAGCAAACTGCCAATAGACTCTTCAACAAGGAGGTCGGGTGTTCGATCCCCCGCCACAACAACTCATTGTGCCTTATGGTGGGACCGGAGCCTGGTTGGGGTGTACGGGTTCCAGCCTTGATAAATCCGTCTTGGTGGACTCCAAGGTGGGCCCCCTGGTGGGACTCCAGGATGGAAGACAGGTGTGACGTATGTCCTACATCATAAAAAGTACACTTTTATGATGCAGGACAGTCGTCACACCTGCCTGCGACAATGGAGGTCCCACCAGGGGGGCCCACCTTGGCATCCAACCAAGGTGGATTTTTCAGGAACTGCAGCCTAGTATACCCCAACCCCTCTCTGATATAGCTCAGTTGGTGATGAGAGTCTTCTTGAAGACTCTTTATCAAGGAAGTAAGGTGTTCGATCCCTGATCTCAACAACCTTTCGGCTCTTATGATGGGACCAGAGACGGGTTGAGGTATACTGCTCTGCAATCCCTGATAAAGCCGTCTTGGTGGGACGCCAAGGTGGGTCCCTGATGGGACTCAGTGGTGGTAGGCAGGTGTGATGCCTGACTTTCAACTTTCTGATTTTACGCATCTTTATTACAAAAATTCTAATATCATTAATTTATGTAATTTTTAATTTTAAAATATATGCCCATATAGACAAAATCTTTTACCTACAATAAAAAATATTCTCTCATTGCCGCTCACAAACCCCTATGCATAAGGAAAAAATGAGTGACATGCGAAATATAGCGTTCGGGGGTTTGCGAGCGGCCGGAGCGCCGTCACGTCAGGGCAATGTCATGGCCGAAGTAATGTCACGTTAGGCATTGGAGACCCACCCCGTGCACTGTCGCGATTGGTCGTAGGGGCGGAGCCCCGTGCCTGTCACTCGTAGTTGAATAAACAAAATGCATATCTAATCAACTTGTAATTATAGCTGATTAATAACGTTTTCTTCTTTCATCCCCACCATGATTTTTTTAAACGGAAAAACGAGAACGCAATTTGAAGGACTACTAAAACTCGCAGATACTAGCATGCTCGACTCATATTATGCGAAAAAATGGATACATAATACAGTCCATTTTAACTTAGTACATGATTACATGTAGAGCTGTCATGGTTCCGGTTCGGTTCCAGTTCTACGAAAATCATGAACCGAACCACTAAGGTTATAGTTATTTAAATTGGAACCAAAATCTTATTTGGTTTGATCGGTTGTGGTTCCGGTTACGGTTCCAACATATATATATATATATATATATATATATATATATATATATATATATATATATATATATATATACATATATATACATATATATATACATATATTTTGGAACCATCGTGTCAACGGTTCCGGTTCCGGTTCAACAAGAATCAAAATCAAATCGGTCACTAACGGTTCGGTTCGGTCCAATTCTATGTGGTTCGGTCCGGTTCCAATCGATTCTGTGTTATAGTTTTAATCATTTTTTAACTCTATAACTTAAATTATTGACACATTCACAGAGATTATCATCTCTTTAAAAATATATATTTGAAAAAGAAGATTAGAATTCAAATGGCTTGCACAATAATTTCATGATTTCTTAAATCTAAATATGTTAAAATTGTACTAATACCGATATACATGCAATTAAATCTTATTTGACGCACAAAGTTGATAATATAATCATCAACAAAATTAAATAACAACTATAAAATACCATTTGTGTATGTTGGTAGGGTTCATCACTGAGTACGACTGCAGTTGACGGTGGCTACAAGCAATGGCAGAACTGGGATTTTGAAGTCGCACGAGCATAATCTAAGTATTGACTATTTGGGGGGTTCGGGGGGGGGGGGGGGGGGGGGGGGGGGGGGCAGCGGCCCCTGAGAGAGGGTTCGGGGGCTGCGCCCTCTTACATTTTTGTTGTTGTTCAATTTTTATAAATTTTTAACAATAAAATCTCAAAAATAATACAACATACTAAACAACAAAAAACTGATTAAACAAAAGATCAATTACATTTATGTTCAGAACACATCAATTATAAAGTCTGCTTTATTAGAGTAAAATGAAGAAGAAGAAGAAGAAGAAGTTGCCTGGCGGGAGCAGCTTGGCGGGATCAGCGGGAGCAGCCTGGCGGGCTAGGGCACGGAGCAGCGGGCGGGATCAGCGGGAGCAGCCTGGCGGGCTAGGGCACGGAGCAGCGGGCGGGATCAGCGGGAGCAGCCTGCCGGGCTAGGGCACGGAGCAGCGGGAGCATCGAGATTTCTTCTCCCCGTGAAAATCGATGAAAAAGACGCTCGGGCACGTGCCCTTGCATGCCCAGTCATAGCCCAGTCATAGTTCCGCCCATGGCTACAAGCCTACAATGAGATGGCTGATATAGTTGTAGTCATATAGATAATTAATATATATTATTAAGCTTAATTAGCAGGCATCATGTAGGAATTAAATATAGGCTTCAAATAAAATATATTTAATTAGTTGGTTGAATCATGAATAAAATCTAACATGATAACTGAGCAAATTCAATAAGTTTTTGAAAAATATAATTTTAGCTTAATAAAATTTAATTATTTATTTTATTTTACTAATTTCAGGGGGAGCCTTGACGCACTGAATGGGGCGTTGTTGTGTGATTTTTAGGTCATGGGTTTGAGTCCTGGAAGCAGCCTCTTGCAAAAATGCAGGGTAAGATTTACCTACATTTCACCATTGTGGTGGGATCCTTCTCTGAATCCTCACTAACTGGATACTTTGTGCACCGGGCGTCCCTTTTCATTTAATTTAATTAATTTGTTTTATAAAAAATTATTATCTTATTTTTGTCTTCTATTAGATGTAGCTTAACTTTAATTTTAAACATATAGTTTTAAAATTGAAGATAATAATTTTATTGACGCAAAAAATGAGCAGATTCAAAATTTATAAATCAATTTTTTTTTGTAATTTTATTACTTCAATTTTTATTTTTATGACTGAAGTCCTTTCTGCAATAAAATAATAGAACTGTCAAATCCAATTCCGCATTCTGAATTATGTTGTTTAAGCAAACAAGGGAATTAATATTCAAAACAATTCTAATTCCTATGAAAATGAAAAATGGTGTTGATTTAACAAATTCCTTCCATCCCAAATTCCCAATGAGTGGTAAACTATTTTACAGTTTAGCAACATAATTAACCCAGTTAACTTCCAAAAACAACAACAGTGGTGGGGGATAAAACCAGGAAAAAAGGGTATTATCATAAATAAGGGAAGTGGGCAAAAACATTACACAAAAGATGTCAAATAGGGAAACCATAAGTCAATAATGATAGTGTACAACCCCGTATTCGCAAAATGTGGCCCCCAAGTAAGGCGTGAGACTTGCTACACATTTTTAAGCTTTTGAGAGGTTTTGAACTCCTGAAGGCCAATTTATGGTTGATCTGCGTAATATACTAGTAAGGGGATGAAGAATTTGCCTCCCCCCGGCCTCCTCTCAGGGGGGCGGCTGCGGAGCGAGGTCGGCACCCTCCCCGACCTCCTCTCCGGGGGGGGGGGGGGCGTGAGGCCGACACCCGCCCCGGCCTCCAATTAGGGGAACGGGTGCGGCGCGAAGCCGACACCCGCCCCGACCTCCTCTCAAGGGAGCGGGTGTGGAGCGAGGCCGGCACCCGCCCCGGCCTCCTCTGAGGGGGGCGGGTGCTGCGCGAGGCCGGCACCCGCCCCGGCCTCCTCTAAGGGGGGGGGGGGGGGGGGCGGGTGCGGCGTGAGGCCGGCACCCGCCTCGGCCTCCTCTCAGGGGGCGGGTGCGCCCCGACCTCCTCTCAGGGGGCGGGTGCGGCGCGAGGCCGTCACTCGCCCCAACCTCCTCTCAGGGGGGGGGGGGGGGTGCGAGGCTGGCACCCGCCCTCGCCCCTTGGAGGTCTCGCCCGGCCTAGTTCTCACCTGGTTTGAGGGTCTCGCCCGACTTGAGGGTCTGCTATGTTGCCCTTGGTGGGTTGTGAATAGCTGTTCAGAACAACGGAGTTTGGCTGTTGGCAGACCAGTCCCGGGGTATTTCAATAATTTCAGAGCGGTGGAGGTTGGCTATTTGCAGGCCGTTCCCAAAAATCTATAAATATACCCTTGGGGTGCCTTGGAGAGGGATCTGTTTTCACCAGTCTTCTTCTTCTTCCTCCTTCATCCTCAAAGGCACCTAGCTCAGCATTGGCTAGGGATGAGGAGATCTCAAAAGTCTTCCGAGTGTGAGGTGAGACCTCCATGCTAGAGCCAATGGTCATTTTTCAAATTCAAGTCTCTCGCCAAGGGACAACTTTGGAGAAGTAGGTGTGAGCCGCACCCTAGGTCCGAACTCTAGGTGGAACCGAATTTCGGTTCCAATATTTTTGGTGCGGTGAGCGTGGACCACGACTCATACAGAAGTTCTTGAGCAAGTTCCATGGAGGGAAATCATGGAGGTGGTAATGACCCCGACGAGCTCCCCAACCCAACACCCTTTGTAAGGAGGGAAGAGTTCATGACATCCATCCAAGGCATCATGGAGATACTGCGAAGTATTGTTCCTCAGAGTGACTTCTCAACTCCCATCCCCCAGGAGCTAGCTCTCAGGGGTCTCGACGAGACAGCCTATAGGGGTCTCGACGAGCCAGCTTCTAGGGGTCTCGACGAGCCAGCTTCCAGGGGTCTCGACGAGATAGCTCCTAGGGGTCTAGGCGAGGTGACCCCAGGAGGGGTTGAAGAAAGTGCACCAGGAAGACGGCCTGGGAAGGAAAGGATGGGAGAGGGGGTCGAGCGAGACCTCATCGGTCGGGAGTTATTCCCCAGCCCGGCGAGTGTTAGCCTCCCAGGCGAGCAGGTCGCGCGAGTGGAGCATGCGAGACCGCCAAGTTGGGGGTCACCCTTCAGCGAGCTGATTGTCTAAGCTCCCGTTCCTGAGGGGTTCAGAGAGCCTGACATGACTTACTATACTGGGAAGGATGATCCCATACATCACCTACAGTGGTTCGAAGACACAGTCTCTATCAGGCCGATGTCAGATGCATTCAAGTGTCGCCTCTTCACGATCACGTTGAAAGACAAGACAAGAGACTAGTTCCATCAACTCCCAGCGAGATCGATCTACGGGTTCGAGGACTTGAGCCGGAGCTTTCAGCTTCGCTTCTCCACCTCTAAGAAGAGGAAGAAGAGTCTCGAGTCCATCTTCCTGATAAGATAGAGGGTGGAGGAGTCGTTGGCCCAATACGTGAACATGTTTCAAGAAGAGATCCTGGATATCCAGGAGATGTCGGGGTATGCCCTCCAGATTGTGTTTATAGTGGGGTTGCATGAAGGATTCTTCAAGATGAGTCTGACCCGAAAGACACCCTTATCCTTTGAGGATCTGATGGAAAGGGCAGCAAAGGAGATAATAACTGAGGCGACCAACCCGACATTTGTCAAGAAGTTGGCAAGGTTAACAGAGGCAGAGTCGAAGGAGCAAGGTGGCTCGAGGCATCAGGAGGGGAGAAGGAGAGATGAGCAGAGAGCTCAAGGGTTCCAGGGACCTCAGGAAGGTCCGGAGCCAGGTTGGAGGCAATAGGGAGGACCCGTTTAGGGTCCAGGAAGAGGTCCCATCCAGGGTGGGGGAACTTTCATGGAGGCCAAAGGAGGTTCAACTTCCAGAGGCAATCCCCTAGGCAGCTCATACCCCCATCACAGCAAGCCATGACGATAGGAAGAGGGGGCAGAGGTAATAGAAGAAATCACCCAGCCCGTCGAAGAAGGGAAGGAAGAGTGCTGTCATACTGTGAATTCCACCAGGTAGAGGGTCACGCCACAGCTACTTGCCCCGAATTCCTGTAAGTGAGAGAGGCGAGAGCCCCAGCCCCACAGCAGCCGCTGGTACGGATTGAAGAAGTTCTCCCCAGAGAAGGGGTAAACGATGTATGTGAGGACCGGGTCGATGTAAGAGCTCGAGTAGGTATAGGAGTGATCCACAGTGGAGTGGGGGTCGAGGCCACTTGAAAGGCAAGCCTCTATAACGTATACCCTCGGAGCGTCGCTTCGACATCCCAGACCCCACCCCTAGAGGAGAAGATCACCTTCTCAGTAAAGGACATGTCGAGTCATGAGGATCCGTTCTGCGATGCGCTGGTCATCCAGGCATTCATCGAGGGCTACACCGTATCCCGGATCTTGGTTGACAATGAGAGCTCTGCCAACGTCGTTTTCAAGAAGACGTTTGACGATATGAAGGTGGAACCAAGGAGGGTGGTGGCCTCAGACGGACCCCTGTTCGGATTTTTAGTGGAAAGGAAGGAGGTAGAAGGTGGAGTCGGACTCTAGGTGAAGTTAGGGGGAACCTCAAGAAACTACCGGTTCGTTATTGTTGACTCTATGAGAAGTTACAATGCCATCTTCAGAAGACCCCTCATCAGCGCCTTCCGTTGTGTGCCATCCTCCTTCCACTAGTGCCTCAAGTTTAATGCAGGAGTGATCCAAGTCAGGGTCAGGGGAGACCCTAGGATGACAAGGCAGTGCTACGTCACGGCCGTCAACACCATCTCCTGATTGGCCAGAGCAGAGAAGATGGAGAAGATCAAGGAGAGCTTGGGAAGGATAGAGGTATCAGAGTAAAAAGGAGGCGAATGACGGGAATCATGCCCAAGCAGCTTGAAGAAACCTTGCTTTGGTGAGGACTTTTTTCTTTCATGTTATTTTTGTAATGAGTCTACCCCTGATCGGAAGAGTCAGGAGATCATGTATCCTAAAATTCTCCTCGTTTGAGGATGTTGAATTTAATATGGTTCGAATGATATGTCTAGTCCCAACCACTGAGAGGATCTCCTCACCCAGGCTCTCACTAGCTGGATGGGTCGAATGTGCCTCGGGGAGAGCAAGCACCAACTCCCGACAGGATCTCCTCACCGAGGATCTCACTAGCTGGATGAGTCGAATGTGCCTCGGGGAGAGAAAGTCCCAACCCCCGAGAGGATCACCTCACTCAGGCTCTCACTAGCTAGATGGGTCAAATGTGTCTCGGGGAGAGCAAGTCCCAACCCCCGAGAGGATCTCCTCAGCAAGGCTCTCACTAGCTGGATCGGTCAAATGTGCCTCGGGGAGAGCAAGTCCTACCCCCGAGAGGATCTCCTCACCCAGACTCTCATTAGATGGATGGGTCGAATGTGCCTCAGGGAGAGTAAGTCTCAACCCCCGAGAGGATCTCCTTACCCAGGCTCTCACTAGCTGGATGGGTCGAATGTGCCTCGGGGAGAGCAAGTCCCAACCCCTGAGAGGAACTCCTCACCCAGGTTCTCACTAATTGGATGAGTCGAATGTGCCTCGGGGAGAGCAAGTCTCAACCTCCGAGAGGATCTCCTCACCCAGGCTCTCACTAGTTGGATAGGTCGAATGTGCCTCGGGGATAACAAGTCCCAACCCCTGAGAAGATCTCCTCACCCAGGCTCTCACTAGCTGGATGGGTCGAATGTGCCTCGGGGAGAGCAAATCCCAACCCTCGAGAGGATCTCCTCACCCAGGCTCTCACTAGCTAGATGAGTCGAATGTGCCTCGGTGGAGAGAAGGAATCAAACCCCGAGATAATCTCCTCATCCAGGCTCTCACCAGATGGATGAGTCGAATGTGCCTCAGTGGAGAGTATGTTCAACCCGGAGGGGATCTCGTCACCCAGACTCCCATTAGCTGGCATGGAAGGTTGATCCCTCGAAGAGGCCATGTATTTTCGGCATCAAGAGCGCTACACTCAGCGAATACGTTGGGTTGGATGTTTCTTTCCGACCATAGAACTCGCTCGAAAAGAGCGAGGATTGTGTACAATCCCGTATTCACGGAATGGGGCCCCCAAGCAAGACGTGATACTTGCTACACAATTTTAAGTTTTTAGGAGGTTTTGCACTCTTGAAGGCCAATTTATGGTTGATTTGCATAATATACTAGTAGGGAGATGAAGAATTTGCCTCCTCCAGGCCTCCTCTCAGGGGGGCCTCGCCCGCCCCGGCCTCCTTTCAGGGGGGCGGGGGCGGGGGGGGGGGGGGGGGGGGGGGGGGGGGCGGGTGCGGCGCGAGGCCGACACCCGCCCCGACCTCCTCTCAGGGAGGCGGGTGCGGCACGAGGCTGACACCCTCCCCGACCTCCTCTCAGGGGGGCAGGTGCGGCGCGAGGCGGCACCCGCCCCAACCTCCTCTCAGGGGGGCGGGTGCGGTGCGAGGACGGCACCCGCCCCGGACTCCTCTCAGGGGGGAGGGTGCGGCGCGAGGACGGCACCCGCCCCGGCCTTCTCTCAGGGGGGAGGGTGCGGCGCGAGGCCGACACCCTCCCTCCCCTTGGAGGTCTCGCCCGACCGAGTTCTCGCCTGGCTTAAGGGTCTCTCCCGGCTTGAGGGTCTGTTATTTTACCCTTGGTGGGCTGCGAATAGTTGTTCGGAACAGCGGAGTTTGGCTGTTGGCAGACTAGCCCCGGGGTATTTCAGTAATTTCAGAGCGGCGGAGGTTGGTTATTTGCAGGTCGTTCTCAAAAAATCTATAAATAGACCCTTGGGGTGCCTTGGAGAGTGTTGAAGCCAAAAATAACCCCAACGAATGTTCACGAACCAAAGTGCAACCGATGCCTACTTCTCTCCAACCTCGACCCCTGACTGGCTGCTAAGGCCCTAAAACAGACCCAATGCCTCAGCTGGGAGGTCCCACCACACACTCGGAAGATCTCTGAGAGCTTCCCCTCCAAAGCCAAATGCTGGGCTGGGAGCTCCTCAGAAGGCACTAGAGTTAGAGGGAAAATGAAAAAGCCTGCCTTCCAAAGAGCCCCTATGGGTCTTTTTATAGTCTTCTTTTGGCCTGAAAATACTGAAATACCCCTGAAGGGTCTGCCAATAGCCAAATCCCGCTGTCCTCCTAAGGGCATTTGGGTAATTTTACCTCGGGATAATAATAAAATAATCTCCTCTGGACTCCGGGTCCCACCCCGTGGGCCCACTTGGCGAGACCCCCGGCCTAGAAGACTCTCGCTGGGTCCCCTCTAGGCCCGCCTTGGCGAGAGCTTCTGCCAGGAAGGTTCTCGCGCTAGGTAGTCATGATGTCAATGCGAAAGAAGGTTCACCTAAGGCCTTCTCGCCTGCCCTGGGCGGGAGTTTTACCTAAGGCGGGAGCTTCCGTAGTCAGGCCCTCTGCTTCGGTCGGTCGACGATCTTTCCTGCCGAGAGCTCGACTATCTGCCCTGGTTTCCTCAGCTTTCGCCTGCCCTTGGCGAGAGCTCCTACAGGACGAGAACTCCCCAAGTATGCCTTAGGGTTAACCCGAGGCTAGCCTGAGACTAGCCCAATCCTGACCACTGAAGCCTTTGGGTCCCTCCCAGCGAATATGGGGTTGTACACAATCCCCGCTCTTTTCGAGCTAGCCCTGCGCTCGACAAGACAAGTCCAACCCCCAAAATATTCGCTGGACACGTGCCAGCTAACCAGGGGAATCTTTTGGTGGGTCCTACTGCGGCTATAAATATGCACCGATAGGCGACCATATGCCTCGCCCTTGAAATACTGTTTTACGACTGAGCTCTCGCCCCAGGGATTTTTGCGCGAGCTTACCATGCATCCCAAACGTGCTGCCAAACCACTTCCGCAAGACCTCCAAGACCGGTTAGCCGCTGCCCAAGCGCGGGCCTTGGCTAACTGTGCGGCGGTGGCTCCATGGTTAGCGAGAAAGACTTCAACCGCTGGGCCTTCCGAGCCAAAGAAGAAGGAAAAGAAAAGGGCGAAGGTGGTCCGGCGGGACCTTTCTCGCGAGAACAGGGATCCTCCTTCCCCCACTCCCAATCCTGCGGGGGATCCTTCCCCGCAGAAGGTAAGCCTTTCAACCGTGCCTACCGAGCTGACTGTGCACTAGATCCGATGATTAAAGTAAGCTTTCGCAGGAACCCGCTCCTAACGATGACGCCGAGATCCCGCCAAGTTCTTCGAACCTGCCCGCTCATTCCCCCAAGGACCAAACGCGGGTCTCGGAGAGGATTCCTCCAGCCGAGACCGGAACGATAGGTACATTTTCCCTTGTCAATATTTCAACCCGACCCTTTCTTTTCTGAACTGTCTTCTCGCAGTACCAACTCCCGCCGACCCGGGTCTAACCACCCGGGAAGATGAAGCGAGAACCGTTGAAGTGCCTCCTTCGGCGGCCAATCCTATCCTGCAGGCGGGATGATGGAGCCGACTACCCCCGGCGTGTTGATTTGGAGCGTCCTCCCCTGGACGACTTTGGTGATCCAGTGCTTGTTGATGAAGACCCGCTTCCGGATGATTACGGCGACCCGGTAGATATTGTTGCGGGCACTCTCTTGATTGATGGCGTTGCTCGCCGTCACTTGTTGTTCGATGACCATGATGATCGTTGCCGCAAGCTTGAAGGTTGGAACTTGGCCGCAACATACTCCGCCATCGCCGCGTTAAAATCTTCGCCGCTTCTACGATCAAATTTATAATTATGTTGTTTAATTTAGTCAATTAATTTCAGCTTTGTTATTTTGTTTATGTGGCCTATGTTTAGCCACTCTGGTGTGCACTTAGCCTATTTTCTTGTAAAGCCTATAAAAGGCTAACCCTTGCTTTATTTTAGTAGAATGAATGAAAAAGAAAACCCTAATTTCAGATTTTGAAATCCCTCTCTTCCTCCCTCTTGTGGCCGCCCACTTCTACTCTTCTTCCTCCTTAGGCCGCCGGCCTCCTTCTCCGTCTCTTCCCCCTCCAACCTCTCGGCCAAGCAAGGCCGACCACCTCCCTCCACCTCCTTCTAACCGTCGACCACCTCCATCCCTCTCCCTCTAGTGGCCGCCCTCCTCCCTCTCTCCCCTCCAACATTTCGGCCAAGGTTAGGCCGCCCACCTCCCTCCTCCTCCTTCAATCCACCGGCCTCCCATCCCCCTCTCCCACTCAAATTTCTTACTCCTTCTTGATCGGCGCACCTTCCGTTATTTGGGCGGTACCATCTCCGGCGTGGTCCGAAGAAGGCGATTGGTTTTCCTCCAACCGGTGTGGCTTCGGTGGAACCGGAACCGGAACGATCCCTACAACCTCGTCGACATCCGAGCGGGGGTAACGAATATTTCTTCACAAATCTAGTGATTTCCCTCTTGACATATATTGTGGCTACGGCATGTTGTGTGATCTGTGACACATGATTTTCGTGACTGATATTTCTTTGATTTGCTTGCGTATTTCCGATCTTCATTTACGTTCGTGAGGCTTGGCGGCCCTCGTTTATTTTGTTGGGAGAGAACCACCCTTTTCCGAATCGTTTATTTTCGGTGGGTTCTCTTTGGTACAACTACGCTCGATCGGGATCAATTTTATCCCATTTAGCCGGAAGGAAATTGGCCTATAGCCAACTTTTCGTTCTACTTGCGGAACGGCGATCCGTATGTTAGTGCGAACGTTAAATAAAATAATTGGAATAGCTGCGTTTATGCTAGCATGTGAAATAGAGAGCGTGAGCGTCATTAAAAGCGTCGTTAAGGCTTCCGTTACGCATCCCAAGGCGATACCCTACATCACGGGAGGGGCGGCTTCTGAACCTTCCGCTACTCTCAAGGATGCTGATCGTCCCTTAAGAGAAGACAACTCCCCTCATGCTTCCGGCCAGGCCGGGATCATCGTGCGCAAGCCATTTCGCCCGGGGCTGGGCAAGCCTCTCCACCTCCTCTACGGAATCAACGGAGGGGTTGGGCCTTCTCGCCCAACGTCGCTTGACGGTTCTCGCCCTACCGCAGGTATGCGAGACCTTTTAAAACCGCTGATCGCCATGCCTTAACCAAAATTCTCGCACGTTTCTTTCGCAGGTGATCCTGGCTTGCGGTCGGGAGTCAACGAGGAAGGAGAAGAAGAGGAAGAAGAAGAGGAGGAAGAAGAGGATGAAGAGTCCCCTCTCCCTTCGTCTGGCGAGATAGAAGAAACCTTGAACAGCGCTGGGAGCGCGAAGGGGAGACGGAGGAAGATCTCGGTCATTTTGGCCAAGCTTATCCGGCGAGACCGTGCCCATGCTGCCGCGCCGAAAGCATTCCGTGAATCCGTGGAGCAAAGGCTGGAGGCTCTGGAGCGGGATTTCTTCTTGGGCGAGACTGATTGCCCGGGAGGGCCTTCTGCCGAGTCTTCGCCAGGGAGGTGCATCTCGCAGATCCGGGATCACGCCAGGCGGATCAACCTTGGGTGTACCACCCTATCGTCTTACTTCAACCCGTCGGCGCCCCCAAGAACTAGGCGGCGGGAACGAGGACGATGGAGCTGGAAGCCCTATTAGCCTTCCCGCTTTGAATCTCAATGTATCTCTTTTATCAATGTATCTGTAATAAACATTACTGTTAATTAAGTTTATCCAGCTTGCGCTAGCGAGGATCTCGCTGTTACCCATGTCTCTCTTTTCTTTTTATTGCTCTGCGAGGCTTTTTAAATTAAGACGCTTACACCAATCTAGGATGCTTGCGCCAATCTAGGAGGCTTACGCCAATCTAGGAGGCTTGCGCCAATCCAGATAGTTGCGTCGAAACCCGGAACGACCGTTGACCGCTGCCATCCCGAGGGGGAAAATCGAGGCGCCGTTAGCCCGGATTCTGACAGCTGTACTCCGCTGTCACTTTCTCTCTCTGTCGGATGGATCCCTGATGATTACGATTCCCTATAAATAGAGAAGTCTACCAACCGCATTTACTTCTTCGATCCGGAACCTCAGCCTTCCTTCCTTGCTCTCACGCTCTTGTTTCCGCTTCGACCTCTTTTCAGCTCTCGCTCTCGCTCGCAAACCCACCATGCCTGGCGAGAACAAGGGTCGCGCCCATTGCGCGGAAGCTTTCCAAAAACACCTTTTCCCTTCCTGCAAGCTCACCCTCGACGAATATAACCTGATCGTTGACCGCTACATTCCCGCCGGCTTCTCGGCGCGGAACCCGGGTAATCACGATAGGGTGAATACTCCGGAGGCGGGAGAGCTCGCCATCCCCCTCGAGCACTTCGAGGTGGGATTCCGCCTTCCCCTTTGGCCGGAGGTTCGGCTTGCTCTTCGCTACTATGGGGTGGTTCCCGCCCAACTGAACCCGAACTCGGTCGCGATCCTTATAGCATTCATATGCTATATGCGATCCGAGAGGATCGAGTTCAGTTTGCCCATCTTCCGGAAGCTATTCAACTTCCGCGCCAAGGGGGGGGGGGTGGTTTTCTTCTCCGGGCAACTGCTCGAGGTTACCGGTCTCGCCAACAAGCACCATCACTGGGGCGAGAAATTCGTCTATGTCAGCGGGGACTTCGGCAACGTCCCGCTTCAACCCGTTCAGTACGAGGACGCCGCCTACAAACCGCCTACTCTGGGATCGCGCGAGAGCGCAATCCTGGAATTCTTTGGGACCAAGGAGTTCGATGTTCCCTTCCTCAGGCGAGACGTCGACTCCCTCCCACTCGTTCACTCGGGCGAAGGTACGGTCTCGCTTCAGATTCTCTCTTTTATCAAAGATTTTCTTGCGCTGAAGTGTTTTAACTTTGCAGGAGAGCGGGAGGTCCCTCTGCGCCAACCCTTCGCTGAAGGCCGGGGTGTCGAGGGTCTGGCCGCGAGAGGCTCCCTTGCGCTCGCGGAAGCTAGCGCCAACGCCTGCCGAAACGATCCAGCCCCTCCTGTGCCGCCATTAGCCAAGAAGCGGAAGGTCACCCTTCCTCCTCTCCGAACGCTGAAGAGGCCTAAACCTTCTGCTCTCGAGAAGGGGAAAGCCCCGGCTGTCTCGCCTGTCCAACCCCTTCCCGCAGGCAGCTCCTTTGAAGCGATCCTCCAAAGGGCCAGCGAGATGGATGCCGCCTCCAAGAGCCGCGCCGAGGCTTCCACCGGGAACCCACCAGCCGCAAGCGAGGTTGGGGGAGAAGTGCTCGCCGCCGAAACCTCCGTCCGAGCTCCGCCCCGGGAGGTGCCGAAAGGGCACATGAACTTTGGTTTCGGCATGAAGTACGCCGACGCGGAGGGGAAGCCTCAGATGGAATGGGACCCCGAGTCAAACTCGATCAAGGTTACGACGCTCCTCCCCAGCTGGGCGGAGGGGGAAGATGTGACTGGCGAGGCCTTCGCGCTTGGATATGGCCTTTACAGCCGAGAGGATGCCAGCGTGTTTGACCAGATGTCTACCCGCCTTCTAGCCTTCGATGCCATCCGGGCTCTATTGCGCGGGTTCGAGCTTGCGCATATGTGTGCGCGCCGAAGCATCACCCTCGACAAGAATTTCACCGATATGCGCAAGGCAAGGGAAGATGCGGTGGCTCGAGCGCACACCGCGGGAGAAGAACTCGCGAGAGCTCAACAGGAGCTTGCGGATGCTCGACTGGCGCTGTCTCTACGGCCCGCGACCGAGGTAAGCGAGACCCTCCTGAGCCCTTGCTCTCGTTTCTCAAAGTTACGGTTGTGCGATGTTTCCAGACTGAGCTCTTTTTTCACAGGATTCTGCCCAAGTCAAGGAGTTGCGCGCAGAGCTGGCCAACGCGCGCTGCGAGAGCGTCCTCCTGAGGGAACAGCTTCGCGCTGAGATGGCGAAGGTCCCGCCTCCGGAGCTAGATGCGAGGCTGCGGAGTCGTTACCTCTCGGAGTACGACGTTGACAAGCTGCTGCAAGCCAATGCGCAGGCAACCGTCAAGCTGACGCTCGAGACGCTGCGAGACGTTAAGCTGCTTCGGGAGGACGGCGCGACCATCGACGCTCGCCAACTCCTTCCTTGGCTCTACGATCCAGTTCCCAAACCTCCGGGCGCGCCGGACTCGCCTCCCTCAGACATCCCGAGGTCTTCTACCGCCGCTGGCGAGACATCTGAAGCGAGCTCTGGCGATGATTTAAGCGAGAGCACCAGCGGGAGTTACAGCACGTCCCCCTAAGCTTCCCTTCTCTTTTTGTTTCTCTTGTAATGAGCAAGAGGCTCTAACTTTTGTAATTAATCTTATGCAAAGTAATGTTTCATCTTTCATTGTCAGTGTGTGCTTGAAAGTGTAATATTCTGCCGAATGGCTTCCGCGCGAGCTTCCGCCGAGACCCTTAGTCTCTTTAGGGTAATCTTTCTTAGAGATCAGTTAGGCGGGAACCTCGCGTCGCCGATTAAGTCGTCCTGCCCAGGTCCGCCGGGAGCCTCCTTTTGCGAGAGCCCCCTTTGACCGAGACCTTTTCTGGCCGAGACCTTTGAGCCGAGACCCTTGAGCCGAGACCTTTGAGCCGAGACCCTTACTGGCCGAGACCTCCAAACCGAGGCCTTTTCTGGCTGAGACCTCTGAGCTGAGACCTGTAGGGCCTTGCCTCTAGTCTGGGCCGGGGCCCTGCTCACATATTTTTCCGACCAGATAAACCCCTACCCCACCGGCGAGCCGTCGGACCTGCTAGCTTATATGGGAGCCTGCGCAGCGGGTCTGCCGGGGTTCGAGCCGAGCTCGTCGTGTCGTAGAAGTGGCTAAGAACAAAGTATCGCAAGAGCCAACCTTTCCCCCACAGGCGAGCCTTCGGGCCTGCCAGCTTGATGAGAGCCTGCGCAGCGGGTCTACCTGGGGCCGAGCCGAGCTCGGGGTGTCGTAGAAGTGGCTAAGAACAAAGTATCGCAAGAGCCAACCTTTCCCCCACAGGCGAGCCTTCGGGCCTGCCAGCTTGATGAGAGCCTGCGCAGCGGGTCTACCTGGGGCCGAGCCGAGCTCGGGGTGTCGTAGAAGTGGCTAAGAACAAAGTATCGCAAGAGCCAACCTTTCCCCCACAGGCGAGCCTTCGGGCCTGCCAGCTTGATGAGAGCCTGCGCAGCGGGTCTACCTGGGGCCGAGCCGAGCTCGGGGTATCGTAGAAGTGGCTAAGAACAAAGTATCGCAAGAGACAACCTTTCCCCCACAGGCGAGCCTTCGGGCCTGCCAGCTTGATGAGAGCCTGCGCAGCGGGTCTACCTGGGGCCGAGCCGAGCTCGGGGTGTTGATGAAGACAACCAAACCTCTCCCCCACAGGCGAGCCTTCGGACCTGCCAGCTAGATGAGAGCCTGCGCAGCGGGTCTACCTGGGGCCGAGCCGAGCTCGGGGTGTTGATGAAGATAACCAAACCTCTCCCCCACAGGCGAGCCTTCGGACCTGCCAGCTAGATGAGAGCCTGCGCAGCGGGTCTACCTGGGGCCGAGCCGAGCTCGGGGTGTTGATGAAGATAACCAAACCTCTCCCCCACAGGCGAGCCTTCGGACCTATCAGCTAGATGAGAGCCTGCGCAGCGGGTCTACCTGGGGCCGAGCCGAGCTCGGGGTGTTGATGAAGACAACCAAACCTCTCTCCCACAGGCGAGCCTTCGGACCTGCCAGCTAGATGAGAGCCTGCGCAGCGGGTCTACCTGGGGCCGAGACGAGCTCGGGGTGTTGATGAAGACAACCAAACCTCTCCCCCACAGGCGAGCCTTCGGACCTGCCAGCTAGATGAGAGCCTGCGCAGCGGGTCTACCTGGGGCCGAGCCGAGCTCGGGGTGTTGATGAAGATAACCAAACCTCTCCCCCACAGGCGAGCCTTCGGACCTGCCAGCTAGATGAGAGCCTGCGCAGCGGGTCTACCTGGGGTCGAGCCGAGCTCGGGGTGTTGATGAAGACAACCAAACCTCTCCCCCACAGGCGAGCCTTCGGACCTGCCAGTTAGATGAGAGCCTGCGCAGCGGGTCTACCTGGGGCCGAGCCGAGCTCGGGGTGTTGATGAAGACAACCAAACCTCTCCCCCACAGGCGAGCCTTCGGACCTGCCAGCTAGATGAGAGCCTGCGCAGCGGGTCTACCTGGGGCCGAGCCGAGCTCGGGGTGTTGATGAAGACAACCAAACCTCTCCCCCACAGGCGGGCCTTCGGACCTGCCAGCTAGATGAGAGCCTGCGCAGCGGGTCTACCTGGGGCCGAGCCGAGCTCGGGGTGTTGATGAAGATAACCAAACCTCTCCCCCACAGGCGAGCCTTCGGACCTGCCAGCTAGATGAGAGCCTGCGCAGCGGGTCTACCTGGGGCCGAGCCGAGCTCGGGGTGTTGATGAAGATAACCAAACCTCTCCCCCACAGGCGAGCCTTCGGACCTGCCAGCTAGATGAGAGCCTGCGCAGCGGGTCTACCTATGAGGACCGCCGATTCACCTCCATCAACTCTCCCTCTTCAATGGCTGGTCCGAACAGTTCGGTTAGGGTACCTCCTCCCCGAGGCCCGAACTTCATCAGTCGATCGGCTGCCGCGTTTTCCTCCCTGGGGACATTTTGAATAGAAAATGAACGGAAACCCCCAATGACGGCTCTTACCTTAGACAGATATCTCGCGAGGGTCGGCTCCCGGGCCTCAAACTTGCCTCGGATATGCGATGCTACCACCATTGAGTCGGTGAAGGCCTCCACATCCTGGATTTCCAGCTCCTTTGCCAAGCGAAGGCCAGCTATCACAGCCTCATACTCCGCTTGGTTATTGGTTACAGGGAAGTGGAAGGTCACTGCTTGCTCTATGGTAACCCCCTGAGGGCTTACCAACACTACACCTCCTCCCAGGGAGTGCCTTCCTGAGGCCCCATCGACCATCATCTTCCATGCTTCCTGCGGCCTTGGTTCTTCAACCTCAGCCTCAGTAACATAGTCCGCCAAAAAATCCGCTACGGCCTGGGCTTTGATGGAGAGCCTCGGGACGAAAGAAATGTCAAACTCGCTTAGCTCGATGGACCACTTTGCCAACCTTCCCGAATGCTCCACCCCCTCCAAGACTTTGCGAAGAGGATGGTCGGTTACCACCCTAATCGAGTGCGCCTGAAAGTAAGGGAGAAGCTTCCTAGCTGAGATGACCAAAGCATACGCTAGCTTCTCCAGGATGGGGGTATCGGAGCTCCGCCTTTTTTAAGATTCGGCTGACATAATAGACGGGTAACTGCTTCTTCCCCTCTTCCCTAACCAAGACGGAGCTCACTGCCTCTCCCCCCACTCCGAGATACAAGGCTAGGTCCTCCCCTTCCTTCGGGCTTTGAAGTAACGGAGCTTGGGAGAGTTGCCTCTTCAGCCCCTGAAATGCCTCTTCACACTCGGCCGTCCATTCGAATACTTGGTTACCACGAAGTACTTTAAAGAAAGAGGAACATCTATCCCCTGACCGAGAGAGGAACCTGCTTAGCCCGGCCAACTTCCCGGTCAAGCGCTGGACCTCCTTGGCGCTGCGAGGCGATTCCAGGTCTAGGATAGCCTTAACCTTATCGGGGTTAGGTTCTACCCCTGCGGGAGTCAAGAGGTGTCCGAGGAATTTCCCACGACTAGCCCCGAAGACGCACTTCAAGGGATTCAGCCTCATCTTGAACCTTCGCAGGGTGGCAAACGTCTCCTCCAAGTCCCGCAAGTGGAAATCAACACACTTACTCTTGACCATGAGGTCGTCCACGTAGACCTCCAGGTTCCTTCCCCTTTGATCTCGAAAGATTCGATCCATCATGCGTTGGTACGTCGCCCCTGCGTTCTTCAATCCGAAGGGCATCATCTTATAGCTGAAGCATCCCTCTCTCGTGATGAAGGAAACATCCTTGACATCAGGAGGGTGCATCCGGATCTGGTGGTAACCTGAAAATGCATCTAAAAAACTCATAAGAGAAAAACCAACGGCTGAGTCAACCAGCGCGTCGATTCGAGGCAAGGGGTAGCAATCCTTGGGACATGATTTATTTAATAAAGAAAAATCAACACACATGCGCCATTTTCCTCCTCCCTTCTTTACCATTACCACGTTGGAGATCCAGCCTGGATACTGGATCTCTGAGATGAAGCCTGCGTCCAGGAGCTTTTTGACCTCCTCTCGGATGGGGGCTTCCAGCTTGGTGGCGATGGCCCTCATCTTTTGGCGTATGGGGCGGGCTCTGGGATCCAGGTTCAAGCGATGACAGGCCACGTCCGCGTCGATGCCCGGCATGTCTGCCGCGCTCCAAGCGAAGATGTCGACGTTGCTTTGGATGCAGGCTCGCATCCGCTCCTGATCCTCGAGGCTCAAGCCTCCGCTGATCCGAACCCTTTGCACCTCCCCCGCTCTTGTAAGCACCTCCATCTCCACCACTTCTTCGGCCGGCTCTAGCCCCGACCGCTCCCAACTTACCCTTGCCTCTTCCTGCTCAAACTCGAGCTCCTCTCCCCCAACCTCATCAACTTCCATCGCCTCCTCCAGGCTCTCCTCCTGCCTCTGCTCTTCTTCATCCATCACTCCTCTCGCCTCTTCTAGGCTGATCTCCCCCACCTCCGCCATCTCCTCAACAACCTCTATCGCCTCTCCCAGGCTCATTCCCCCTTCCTCAACTCCTTCCTGCTCAACCATCTCCCTCTCCAACTCCTCTGCCTCCGCCCTCCATGACACGGTGTTAACCGCCGTCACATAGCATTGCCTTGCCATCTTCGGATCCCCCCTGATCCTAACCTGCACCCCTCCATTGTTGAACTTGAGGCATTGGTGGTATGAGGAGGGTACACAGCGAAAGGCGCTGATGAGGGGGCGTCCAAAGATGGCATTGTAACTACTCGGGGCGTCCACGATCACGAACCGACAGTTCCGTGAGACGCCCCCAAGCCTTACATGCAGGCCTACTCCTCCTTCCACTTCTTTCCTTTCTCCGGAGAAGCCAAAAAGCGGTCCATCAGAAGCCAGGACCCTTTTTCCTTCCACCCTCATCTCATCGAAGGCCTTCTTGAAGATCACATTCACCGAGCTCCCATTGTCCACCAGTATCCGGGAGACGGTGTAGTTCTCCACCGCTGTCTGGATCACAAGCGCGTCGCAGAACGGATCCTCGTAGCCTGGCATATCCGCGGATGAGAAAGTGATCTTCTCCTCTGGGGGGGAGCCTGGGAGGTCGAGGCGACCCCTCGGCGGAACATGGTTTGAAGGCTCCCCTTGCGGGTTGCCTCGATCCCCACTCCCCCATGGATCACTCCGATCCCTCCTCGGGTCCCCACGTCAATCCTATCTTCACATCTGTCCTCAACCTCTTCCCGCTGCACTTCAACGATCCTTACAGGCGGATCCTGCCTTCCGACCCCTCTGGCCCCTCTAATCTCCAGAAACTCTGGGCAGGTGGCCGTTGCGTGACCTTCCTCCTGATGGAAGTCACAATAAGGCAACGCCACCCTACCCCCTCTTCCTTCTCCTCCTCCCCTTCTTCCGGCTCCCCGAAATCTTCTTCCTCTTCCCCTTCCCACCTCCATAGCCTCCTACGGCGGTGGAAAATGACCCCTTGGTCCTTGTCGCCATCCTCCCTGCTCCAGCCTTCTTTGTTCCCGGAAGTTATCTCTTCCCTGAAGTCCTCCTTGGCCCTGGGGGCGGCCCTCCTGAGGCCTCCAACCTAGTCGGTTGTTCGGCTCCCTGGCCCCCCATGCTGCTGTCCCTGCCCTCGGGGCTCTTCTCTTCTCCTATCTTCCCTCGGCTCCCTCTGCTCTCTCTGCCTTCCCACTACCGGCTCCTTCACATCATCCTCGGCCAACCTGGCCAGCTTCCTTGCAAACGCAGGGTTTGCCCTCTCGAAGTCTATCTCCTTCGCCGCCCTCTCCATGAGCTCCTCAAAAGAGAGAGGGGGCACTCTCTTCAATTCCATGCTGAAAAACCCTGGCCTCAGCCCCAGGGTGAAGGCAAGCATCAGCGCATACCCCGGGACCTCCTGGACCAGGAGAACCTCCTCTTGGAACCGGTCGACATAGTGACCCAACGTCTCCTCCGGCCCTTGCCTCACTGCAAACAGGCATTCAGCCTCCTTCTTCCGCTTCTTTGAAGTCGAGAACCTCAACAAGAAACCTCTGCGCAGATCTTCAAAACTGTAGATGGAACTCGCCGGCAACTGGTGGAACCAGTCCCTGGCCTTCTCTTTCAGAGTGATGGCGAAAAGCCTACACTTGAAGGCATCCGACATTTGCCTGATGGACACCACGTCCTCGAACCATTGCACGTGCTGAACCGGGTCATCCTTCCCGGTGTAGTAGGTCATGTCCGGCTCCCGGAACCCCTCCGGCACTGGGGCCGAGACAATGAGCTCACTAAAGGGGGTCTCGCCTCCCGCCTGGCGAGAAGGCACTTCTCGCGACCTCGGTTGGCTGGACCGATCCGCGAGACCATGCCCAGGGAAGAGTTCCCGCACCGTCGCCTCCTTCTCGCCCAGATCCGCCGGAAGCTCCTTCTCGAGACGCTGGCCTGGGAAAAGCTCCCGCGCGGCTACGTCCCTCTCGCCTGCCTCCACCGGGACCTCCTTCCCGGGGCGCTGCCCTGGAGCGTTCTCGCCTAGCAGCGGAACCACCTCCACCAGAACCTGCGGCGTCTCCCACTCATTCCTTGCCGAGAAGGCCAAGTTGATCGTCTGCATGACTTCTCGCCTGAAGTCCTCAAACATCTTCTTCATCGCCTCGTCCACCCGGGTGGGGGATCCTCCTGCGCCTGATCCTTCACCTTCGCCTCCTGCCATGGGACTTAACTCGAGATTTTCTTACACCGGCTGCTTCCACGCTCACCGCACCAGAACTGTTGAAGCCAAAAATAACCCCAACGAATGTTCACGAACCAAAGTGCAACCGATACCTACTTCTCTCCAACCTCGACCCATGACTGGCTGCTAAGGCCCTAAAACAGACCCAATGCCTCAGCTGGGAGGTCCCACCACACACCCGGAAGATCTCTGAGAGCTTCCCCTCCAAAGCCAAATGCTGGGCTGGGAGCTCCTCAGAAGGCACTAGAGTTAGAGGGAAAATGAAAAAGCCTGCCTTCCAAAGAGCCCCTATGGGTCTTTTTATAGTCTTCTTTTGGCCTGAAAATACTGAAATACCCCTGAAGGGTCTGCCAATAGCCAAATCCCGCTGTCCTCCTAAGGGCATTTGGGTAATTTTACCTCGGGATAATAATAAAATAATCTCCTCTGGACTCCGGGTCCCACCCCGTGGGCCCACTTGGCGAGACCCCCGGCCTAGAAGGCTCTCGCTGGGTCCCCTCTAGGCCCTCCTTGGCGAGAGCTTCTGCCAGGAAGGTTCTCGCGCTAGGTAGTCATGATGTCAATGCGAAAGAAGGTTCACCTAAGGCCTTCTCGCCTGCCCTGGGCGGGAGCTTTCCCTAAGGCGGGAGCTTCCGTAGTCAGGCCCTCTGCTTCGGTCGGTCGACGATCTCTCCTGCCGAGAGCTCGACTATCTGCCCTGGTTTCCTCAGCTTTCGCCTGCCCTTGGCGAGAGCTCCTACAGGACGAGAACTCCCCAAGTATGCCTTAGGGTTAACCCGAGGCTAGCCTGAGACTAGCCCAATCCTGACCACTGAAGCCTTTGGGTCCCTCCCAGCGAATATGGGGTTGTACAGAGAGGGATCCGTTTTTACCACTCTTCTTCTTCCTCCTTCATCCTCCAAGACACCTAGCTCAGCATTTGCTAGAGAGGGGGAGATCTCAAAGGTCTTCCGGGTGTGAGGTGGGACCTCCACGCTAGAGCCAAGGGTCATTTTCCAAATTCAAGTCTTTCGTCAAGGGACAACTTGAGAGAAGTAGGTGTGAGCCGCACCCTAGGTCCGAACTCTAGGTGGAACCGAATTTCGGTTCCAACAGATAGCATATAGAGTTAAATGATTGAGAAGCTGTCTTATAAATTACTATGGGAGACTCTGGTGATGGAAGTGGCTCTTAGTTGGTATATATGAACATTTGAAGCATTGACGACATTAAAAAAATAGCTACTGATAAGACGCAATGATGTAAATGATTTGCTAAAAACAACCTCAACTAGTAAAGCTATTGGGAAGAAAACATAAACAAAGATAGAGATGAGAAGATAAATTAGAGCATAATAAGGAGTTAAAGAAAGAAAAAAAGGTAAACAAAGATAGAATGAAGAAGATGAATTACAATAACACATTGAGAGAAGTTCATGCTAAAAGCCTAAAACTAACTAAAGCTTGGTTTCTTGTTCCCTCACCCATCTCTTGACCAAATGCAAGGCATGTGATGCCTCATCAGTCATCACTACATCAAAACAACTTTATATAGTGAGAGAAACTCATAACAAAAAATGCTAATTAATTAATACATTAATATTAAAGATAGAAACAAAAAAGGCAACTTTGATTCTTCTTTCCATGTGAGTAAAAACATTTGCGGAAGTGTAACATTCATCAGAAGGTATACATAGCAATATCTCATCCTTGAAAATTGATCACATTCCCAAGATTGAGTGAGCGAACATTTTCGGATCACTGTGATGGGCTGAAATAAATTGTCCTGATCTTTAATAATTTATGTAGCGCAAATGATCTGAGTTCTAAGTGACAGATGTTATTGGGGCAATGCCAGTGTCAATATAAGAAAATGTTCTAGAATGAAAGTTTGGACAATGCGAAGGAGACAGTGATTATAATAAGGCTATAAGGACCGTGTTAGCCGTAACTTATATGAAAGTAGGTATGCATGCAATCGGTGAAATGATTAGCAACCAACTCTTAATACAATACACCTAAATGCGCTAACATGCAAAATTCCAACATGAAATTAATTAAATAACAAAAAACTAAAAATCTCATAAATTATGACGAGTTGGATTGCGGAAGGATTACGCTGCAATGGACATTCGTCGGGCTATTGGCAGTTGTGAGAAGATCTCTGATGGTTGTAAGAGGTTGTAATTTGACAATGACAGAGAGGGGCGTCAGTGAAGATCCAAACTTTGGCACCTGGATCGAGCATTGTTCTTGACTTCGTCAAGAAAAGGGAGATCAACAATTTTTTTTATTTCTTTTTAGAAAAATTGTGATGCTTAAAAATGACCTAATACAATGGTATTTAACCAACCCCGATTTAGGTTAAATGTTGAGAAATGCCAACATTGCCTAGTCCCAATAGTTACCATAAATCTTAAAATATAATTAAAAAATAATGTGCATACAAATATATTTTTTCGAATGAATTGATCGTGATCGCGGTCTCTAATCATCCAAGCAACAGTCTAATAATTGTGGCACTATAAATGGACCAAAACTGATCCCAATACATGTCCATTTCCGACATTAAATACTTTGAGCATGACTAGCAGATATAAGTTTGATCATGGTGATAGTCATTGGACTGTAGTCAAGAATATTCTTAAGTACTTGAGAATGACTAAGAATGTATTTTTAGTGTTTGGTGGAGAGGTAGAGTTCGTTGTAAAGGATTACACTAATGCTAGCTTACAAACTGATAGGGATAACTCAGAGTCTCAATCAAGTTTTGTCTTTTGCCTGAATGGAGGAGCTGTGATCTGGAAGAGTTTCAAGTAGGAGACAATTGTTGATTCTACAACTCAGGACAACTATATCGCTGCTGTAATATGATAAAGGAGGATGTATGGATTAGAAAATTCATCGACGAGCTTGTTTTAGTTCATAGCATTGTTGAAGTTGTATGTTTGGTATGACTTTGGCCATCCCGATTGCTTTGTTTCGTAGTTTCCTGATCTTCGTGTCCTCGATACGAATGAGTCTAACCTTCGTCGTCAGTCCACTATCGACCGGTACCTGATCATCAACAATCACTTGCGTAGGCTCTTGCAAGGCCTTCCGCAACACCGATATGTGAAACACATCGTGCAAACCACTTAGCTCCGCCAAAAGAGCTAACAGATAGGCAGCTTCGCCAATCTATTCAACCACTTCAAACAGGCCAAGGTATTTCGGACTCAGCTTTTTCAAGCGCCGAATCCTGGATACGCCTTTGAATGGCTTTACCTTTATGTATACCCAGTCACCAACCGCAAACTCCACGTTTCAGTGCTTGGCATTGTAGTACTTTGCTTGTCTATCCCGAGTAACCAATAACCGCACTCGAATAGTGTGTATAGTCGAATTTGTATGTTCAATGTTGGGCAGAGAGTAGACTATGGTTTTACAATTTTGCAATGTGATAGTGTGAAAAGTGAGGGAGTCTTCCACTAGTTGTGTCGGCGATATGTTAATTTGAGGGGGTTTAGGTTTATTGGAGTTTTTGTGGCTATGAGTGCTTTATTTAGAGTATGATTGTCAGTAATACGAAAGTTATAGGCTGTCCATCCAATTTTTTGGCCAGTATGGGTTTGTTTTGACAAGGAGTGGTAAGCCGACGAAATAGGGACATCGAAATTCATTATGGGGATCTATGTAGGGGGAGGAAGGGAATAGCTTATAAGGTTGGCGTATCGGGATGCATAATTGGGACATGAGGAAGTAATGACTAGGTGTGTAAAGCAGAAGTGGGAAAATCGTTGAGAAAGGAGCAGATGTAGGTGGTTAATGAAAATAAGGTGCATAGGAAAGTACAAGTGGATGGTTTTCAAAGAGTAGAGCGACGACGGAGTAAGATTGTGGAAAGAAGAGGGATAAAATTATTACGAAGGTCAAGGCATGTGTGGTCGGGTTGTTAATGCAAGCAGAATGTTAGTGGTTAGTTTTAGAGAGTCCGCAGAGTCAGGCGGGCGGTGTTAGACTACATCAAACAGAGTTGGGGCAAAACAGTTGTCACAACCTGCATTTTCTCCGAAGAAAACGAATTATCAGAGTAGGAGAAAACACGCGTCATGATGCCACGTCGAGCAGGGGATAACTGTCGACGCTCAGGCAAACCACTATCAACAAAACTTAATGAAAATTCATAAGTTAAATGATTAGAAAATCAATTATATTTTTAAAGGCCGTATCCCTCGGCGCGGTGGATCAACTAGTCCACAGTTTAAAAATTATACTTATACGCTGCGGAAAAATACTTTATTCAGGTTAGACATCCTACAAGAGTGCATAAGTGTCCCCAGAGGACAACTTATACTAAGCAAGACCCTACATTTAATTTATTCTATTGTTGTTAGGAGCATGGACGGGGAATTCAGTGGGTGGTTTGGTACTTGGAAGAAAGACAATGGGTGATTCGATTATGGGAAGAAATATATGGGTTCACCATGGTGCTAGTTATCATTAGGGTAGCACAAACCTATGAGTAGGTGGGACTGGGGTTGTCCTCGAGGATGGTTAGTCATTGATATGGAAATGATGTAGAGGAAATAAACGATATTGTCTCGGCAGTGATAAAAGGGGAGATGTGGTTGTGTATGTTAGACAAAAGATGTTATATGTTGTTAAGTGCATTGTCTATGTGCTCAAAATTAAGATGCATGGAGGTCAGTATTTTATTGCATCTTCTATGGTTTGAACAATTGCGTCGTAGAGGAATAACAATGGTTGGCAACAGACAAAAGGCATATCGGGTTAATTGTTATGAATGGGAACGAGAGAAGAGTTTGCATGAAGAAAACGAATTATAATAACAGATCGAGAGACATGCTCTCACCAAAACAAATTTGAAGGAAGTTTTCCTCACCCAAAATACTAAGCATAAGATACCCCTTCAATACAACAAAAACTCTTTATACAGAAAGGGGGAGGCGTGCTTTATAGAGTTATAGGAAGGCAAATTAATTAATACATAAATATAAATGATGAAGATAAGATGACTTTGCCTCTTCTCTCCACGCGAAGGAGAGCAACTATTGAAGTGTAATAACTATGAGAGCGACAAAGCGTTTATCTAAAATTCAATGGAAATGGAGAAGTAGAGGGGGTACGATAGATGTGAGAAAAAGGAAGAGGAGGGAGAAGGAGGGGAAGGGGTAGAAAGAGGAGTGGGCGGGGGAGGAAAGGCAAAAGGTGCGAGAAAGTACGAAAGAGAGGAAGGGTGGGAAGTGCGGCTGTAACGCCCCCGATTTTTTCTGCGATTATTTAATTCTCGTTTGGTGTTACGTCGACGCGTTTTCTTGGCTTGTGCCATCTGTGGAGTGTGGTCTTAACTCCTTAGAACTGAGTGACCTATTTTGTAGCCTATTGGCAAGATCTCCCTAGCAAGCCGAGTCGTTTTGGGTGACCCGGTGTGGCCTCTCGGGGGATGCTTGTGTTTTGGCTTCGAGTGGGTATAACTCGAGTTCTGTTCGTCGAAAGTTAATTTCAACTTCGTCGTTGCATTCGTAGCATGAGTATTTAGCTACGGTGCGAATTTCGTCGAATTCCGAGGTAGTTCGGTTTTCGAGCCGTTTTGGGTGTGCTATTAGTAAAAACAAATTGGAAATTTCTTAGCTTAAGTGAACCGGCAGTTTAGGCAGTGATTAGGGCTGAATAGGCATGTCCTTTTATTTTAAAAAGCCTTAATCAGTAGATGGTGGGCCCACTCTTCTTCTTCTTCCCGAGACCGAAACCGCCTCTCCTGTACGCGGAAAAACAGCGGAGAAACCCCCGACCTGCTACCCTTCGGACGGCGATTCCGGGAGCGTTTGTGGACGGAATTCAATTCCGAAAGCGGATTTGGGTTGCTCTCTCATAGACTTACGTTTCTACGGTAAGAGATTTGATTTTCGTGGAGTTTTTTAGGAGGCCCGAAATTCTGGTTTTGGCCCTTTTCCGCCATTAAAGTTCGAGATTTTTCTGTTAGGGTGTTGATGCTGCTGGTGCCGTGTGAAGATAAGGGAAAACTGACCAAGCTTCGTCGGAAATCGAGGCAAGTGGTCCTTGCACTTGCAGTTTTGATTTTTTTCCCCTCTTAACTACCCGGTTAGCCCTAGGATAGAAGCCTAGCTTTTCTCTTTTTGCTTGTTAAACTTTGTGCTTCAGTTTCCCTTTATGAGCCCCCCTCCTTGTGCTGTTTTCGCTCAACCCGCTGGTTGTTTTCACCATTTTGACACCAGATTTTCAGTTCTGGTTTGGTGCTTTTGTGGGTGGAGTCGAGAGAGAGAGGAGGTTTCTGTGGTAGTGCTCTGGTTAGAACCAGTCTTGGTAGGCTCTCGGGATTTTTGTGTTGAGTGTAGTGCACACACTCAAAACCAAAAGCCGCCCGGGATTTGGCATTGAGTGTGGTGCACACACTTAAAGCCATAGTTTGGTCTGTTCTTTTGCGGCTAAGTAGTGAGGAGACTGAGTTAGAAATTCGTCTAAGTCAAAATCGATGGGAATCAATAAGTGATTCTCGCCGATTTTGACGAGTATCGTCAGTGATTCCCGCCGATTCGGCGAGAATCAATCTGGATTCCCGCCGATTCGGCGAGAACCAGTCGGCTTTCCTGCCGACCTTTTCCTGTTGGTGTTGGTTTAGGGTTTTCCTGCGGTAAAGTGCTAAGGCGTTGAGTGAGTAGACCTCACTCAACGTCTGAGTGAGTAGACCTCACTCAACGTCGTAGCTGTTTTGGCGTTGAGTGAGGTTAGCTCACTCAACGCCACTGCCTCTTTTGCTGAAGGCGTTGAGGGGGTGGACCTCACTCAACGCCATAGCTGTTTTGGCATTGAGTGAGGTTAGCTCACTCAAAGCCAGAGTTTTCTTGCGGGAGGCGTTGAGTGAGAGAACCTCACTCAATGCCATGGTTGTTTTGGCGTTGAGTGAGGTTAGCTCACTCAACGCCAGAGTTGTTCTTGCGGAGGGCATTTAGTGAGTGAGGTTCACTCACTAAACGCCATAGTTTTCCCAAAGACAATCAGAAGATAACTAAAAGGCCGAATCGTGGCGTTGAGTGAGGCAGTTTTCTAGTTTTGCTTGCTGAGGTATTCTTTCTTCTTTGAATGCCTCAGGTTCTGGATAGTAGCCGCTCTGACGGCTAATGGTGCTGTGCTGTTGCTGGTGGTCTCTAGTGCTTTTGAGATCAGTTCCTTGTTTTGCGAGGTAGTTTTGATGTGTTTTTCTTACAGACATACATACTTGTCAGTGGGTTCGTGTCAGTTTGTTGGCGCCCACTGCTAGTTTTTACCTTGATACTAAATATGTGACTTTTTGCTGCTACCTTTATTTGAGATAGTCTACTTGCTCTTGGGATGATTTATGTTAGGTTGCTAGTTACTTTTAAATCTAAAAACACTATTATAAGTATTACTCATAATCAGCATGTTTTATAAAACTCGTCACTATTTTTCAAACAACGAAAAAAGATCATTTTCTTATATATAATATAAATTAAAAGTAGAGTCCTGCATAGTATAAGTTGTCCTCTGGGGACACTTATGCACTCTTTTAGGATGTCAAACCTGAATAAAGTATTTTTCCGCAGCGTATAAGTATAGTTTTTAAACTGTGGACTAGATGATCCACCGAGCCGAGGGATACGGTCTTTAAAAAATATAACTGATTTTCTATTCATTTAACTCATAAATTTTCATAAAGTATAGTTGATAGCGGTTTGCCTGAGCGTTGACAGTTATCCCCTGCTCGACGTGGCATCATGACGCGTGTTTTCTCCTACTCTGATAATTCGTTTTCCTCGGAGAAAATGCGGGTCGTGACAGCGGCGGAGGGTGGCAGGGGAGGTAGAGTGTGGAAGAGTGCACTGGGGTGGAAATAGGTGGACGAAGGAGTATCCAAGCGAACAAAGGTGTGGGCGGTTAGAAGAAGAGATAGCAACGCGTGGGAGGCATGAGTGAGCCAAAGCGGGAGAGAGATAGAAAAAGTAAGAGGGGAGAGAAATAAAAAGAGCAAGGGAGGAAAGATAATGTTTACAATAGTGATAAAAAAAATATGGTTAATATATTCATATGAAAATGCAAATTATGCAAAAATATCTGATCCATTGTACTCGATGATAAATAAGTGCAAAAAAAGAAGGATGAAAGAACATAAATTATAAAACCTATGTTCATAATAAATGCGATAATAAATGTAAGACTAAATAGGATTAAACTAGCTAAAAGAATAACTTGGAACTTATACTTTAAAGAAAGTAACTTAACCACCGAGCAATTACTAAGTACATGAAGAATTACAATCTAAAAGGTAAATACTTGTGAAATTATTCTATACAGAGCCCGTTCTGAAATATTGGTTTGAACTCCTTATGATGTGTTGATTTTGTGATACAAAATCTTTTGAACATGAATAATAATGTAAGCATTGATGTAAATAATTGAATGATGTCATCGATAATGTAAATTGGAGGATTATGTCATCGATAATATATATTGTAGGATGATGTCATCAATGATGTAAATGATATGATTATGTAAACGATGATGTAATTAGTAGAATGAGGTCAGCGATGACATAAACTTATAAATATAATATTGGTCTTGAATGACTATAAAAGGGGATGGAGTCTTCATTTGTAAGACATCCAGTTTAGAAATATTTCTTAAGTTCTTTTCTTTTTTGCTCACTTATGCTTGCGTGCTCTTCTTATTTTGTTCGATCTCTCTCGCTCTTCTCTATTCTTCACCCTAACATGATATTGACATGTGGCAAAATTAAACAAGAAAATCTTTAAAACTTGATGGTGTGCCTGACTATCCTAAAGGTTACACGACTCGCCTACGCTAGCGCCATAACAACATATGACAGGCATTTGGGGTGAGGGAAACACTCAACCTACGCCCACCCAGCCATGGGGGATCCAACATTGGATGAGCAGAAAACATGAAAAAACACAGCAAAATGTCGACCTTCAACGCGAGTTCATCTAATGTCCACTACAACATGATCGACAAGAGGGATTTAGGGGAGGAGCCATTAGAGGGGACGGTAAGAACATTATAGCCGCTCTGACAGGGCGTATGGAGTATTCAGCGGCTCGTACAGATGGACTAGGACGAACCCGTGCATACTTATATATCTTGCTTAAACAACTTACCATGACAAATATATAAAGATATGGAAATAAATATACTTTAATGTAATCTTACCAAAATTTCCACAACTACTTCAAGTTAATGCTCAATTATGCATACTTTATTTACTGTAAAAATTTATTACACAAGTATCTGCCTTTTTCAATGTACACCAAATCAATTATTGTGGTACCCTTCATATATCTTCTCAAGATCAAATAAAAAGGTTCAAGAAAAACCTCTATTTTCTCTTTGGGCTTTCCATTAATTGTCTTAATGCTACAATATCTCTACAATAAATCATTCCTACATAAAATCAAACTAATACTCCAAAACTAGCTTACTTTTCTTACTCTATGTTATGTCTCAGTTTAATACTTAATTTATAACTCATAATTTTGATACTTCTACAATTATTATAATTTTGAACATCGCGTTCATTTTTAAATTTAGTGACAAAATGTTCTTTATGCAATCATTTCACATATTCATGGTTCATTGAAAAGATTTGAACACTAAATCATTACAGTATCCCTCAATTTTTACACATCAATAGATATTTTATCTACATCAAAAGTTTTATCACTGCACATTTTTCAGAACTAACTCTACTTCATTTTTTAAGCCAATTTGTAATATAAATTATTACTTCGTTTTTGTTATCTTCCAAAGTAATTTCTTCCTTAAAATTCTCATTTAATAATCTCAAACTCTTCCTTAATATTCTCATTTAATAATCTTGAAATATCATTTCCATTTTTTTCTCAATGTATTCATCTTTAATAAAAAAATGTATTACTTTCACTTATAATACATCTAACTTGATCAAAATATGTAAATCAATTATCCCTTTACTTAGTTATTTCATATACTTATTTTCACTTGGCAACAACTACGAAACATCTTATATAAACAATGAAATACAATAGATATTTTTTTAATAAGATGACTCTTTTTTCTCTTTAGCTTTTTCGTTGCTAACCATTCTCTTTGCAACTATTAGTATGAAAAGATAAACATAAAAAGGATAGCTCGGTGCACAAAGCATCCCCTTGTAATGAGGATTCGAAGAAGAATTTCATCATAAGGGTGAAATGTAGGCTAACCTTACTCTGCATTTTTGCAAAAGGCTGCTTCCAAAACTCGAACCCGTGACAATCACACGCCAACACCTCAATTAATGTGCAATAGCTCTTGATGGACATCGCAGTGATCCGATGCTCATTCGGACGATCCGAGTCCACAAATGCGTCACAATGATTGTTTCGAGTAGATTTCATGTATTTATTATATATTTTTTAGTTGTTTTGACACTCAATCAATTCGAACATTCTTAGCCGTCCGATCTGAATGCCATATTTCAGTTTCCATTTTGACGATGTATGTAACCCTAGAGGGTGCGGCGCGCCGGCGGCTGAGAGATCAAAATCGTCGAAGGTTTTGTGGCAGTTCTGCAAGCGGCCGGTCTCGATTCTCCCCGGTGCGACGCCGGAAGACAAGGGTGCGACTCCAAGGTAAGTCTCCGTCCATCTCCTCCTACCAGCCGCTACCTACCGCTAACCGCAAGCCCTTCTTCTCCCCCTGCGTCGATTCTGCCTTCTGATCACATTCCGGCAGCCGCCCAACTCAATTCTCCGCCTCCGCCTCCCCATCCACATGCTGCCGACTTCCTCCCGCCGGTAGCCCTCCCAACCCTGGTTTTCCTGCAGCCGAGCCGTCCTTATGCAGAATCCCTACAGCCGACTCCTTCCCCCTTCACCAAACTGTACTGTTGCATCATCCTGTAGTCTTCCCCTGTCCCCTACAGTCCACAAGCATTCCCTCTCCCTCTTCCTGATGCCATCCATGTCTCCTACAGCCCACAAACCTTCCCACACCAACCTGCAACTACAAATCAGCCCTGTCCTTTACCCAAACCTTCCTCCCACAGTCCCACTGAGCTGACACCAGCCCAAAAATCACCCTTCTGCAGCCTTGGATTCCCGTTTTTTGACCTACTCTGACGCCATTTGCATGCCTAAGTCATTGGTTTGGAATTTGATTGTTTTTCTATTATTTTGTACTGGAACTATGTTTTATTGGATGTAAATTCATATGCCTTTATTATTGCAAAATCACGAGAGTTGCATGATCGGTTTGATGCGTGTTTAAAATTGTTTTGCAGCTCAAATACATGTGAACTATTATTTGCTTTTCCGACTCGATTATCTCGTGAACGAGTGTGCTTAAACTGTGCTCTATTTTACATAATTATTTGCTGTGAAAATTGCTTTCGGACTAACTTATTTGCATTTGTATTGAAATCACATAGTATTGGTTCATTTTAAGCGCGTTGTTCTATTTTACACAGTATTGAAATCACATACTATTTCACATAGTATTGGTTCACGTGCATACTTTCATGGTTTCATTTTAAGCGCATTGTGGATTCAATGCATTCATTGTGTGATCGTTTACATTGCATTTAGGGTTTGGGCATCGGTATTTCGTCAAATGTAGACTCGTGCTGCATCAGATTGGTATCAGAGCAGGTTCGTGCATTGTTTTGATACACAGTCACTGAGTCTATAGGTAGTATTAGATGGCTTATTATCGCGACAGTTATTTTGAGTCGCAGGACACTTCTTCTAGAGATCGTGTCGACCTTTCGTCACAATATACTAGAAATGATCACCATGATGATAGATCCTCACGTTATCATCATTACATACTGACACGACTTGATGATGGTAGAGCTGAGTATCTTTCGGGTCATCATTGTTACACCTAACTGTTATTTGAGAAGCCATAATCTCTATGTGCTCGACCTCGTAGAGCCCTACAGAGCGGTCATCATACTATTCTGATGATCATTCTCACTCGCTGCCACGTGTTCGTAGGGATAACGTCTATTCTCGTACACGATGTGAGTCTATTAGGGACGACTATTTCGATGACTATCGGGAGCTCTATAAAAGTTACGATCATGCATATAACTTCACGTGCTGAAATTGAATTTCGACGATTGGTTCTTGATCAATTTGATCGTTTAGATGCTCAGTTGAACTGCCTAAAATATGTCTTAGAGGGACCGAGAGGGTGACACATCAGGATTTAGGTCAAACCATTTGATTTATCTAATAGTGCTCCCACTGACAGGACAGACCTGACATATGATTTTGGTACTTCTCATTTTGATGAGACTCAGTGCCCATGTGATCTTGAAGTTGAGTTTGATCTTGACCTTATGATACAACCATACAGGTAAAGAGTGATACTAATATTACTACTCATGTTGCATCAGCTCCTCTTCTAGACAAAGGGCTTGCTTGCTTCAGCATTTCACCCGTTTCTTCCCTCCATTTGTTGCATGCTTCTTCCTATGTTGCACCGACACCGACACGGGACACGCGATACGACACGACAGGACACGCGACTCGTCAATTCTCAAAAAATAGCATATTCCGACACGCTGAGACACGTATATTAAATATTCATTTTTTATAATTATGAAAATCCTAAAAAATTTAACAAAAATAAAAAAATAACAATTAATAAATATTTAAATAAATTAAGTTATGCTTAAATATTACTCATCAAATATTCAAATATAAAATTTAACAAATGATCAAAAAATGATAGAACATTAACATATTATCATTATATATCATCAGTAAAAATAATGGATTCTCATGCAAACTTTTTTCCTCACTTTCAATTTTCCTTTTTCTAGAGAAAATATCTACGCCACTAGTAGATCCACTTTCACTACTTAAAATGCTAGAAAGGGGTAAAGACACTTCCAAGACAAATTGTCACCCGCCTCACCATGAGTAGCTAACTTAGGGACACGCGTGTCCGATTGAGCGGGACACGCGTGCCCAATTGAGCGGGCCACGCGTGTCTGATTGAGCGGGACACGCGAGTCCCGTGTGAGCCAGCGTGTCGGATTTCCGACTCGAGTGTCGGAGAGTCGGACGAGTGTCGGACTCTCCGACAACGACACGCAGGGCATTTTGAAGTGTCGGTACTTCATAGGCTTCTTCCTACTCCCACGACAGATTTTTTTCTAGGTTTATCTTTTCTCCTCCAATCAGATTTACAAGATCTAGACTTGTTCTTCAAAATCTTGAACAACAGAAAAACCTAGAAAGAAATCGTATTTCAGTCGCTTGCCTTGCCTCCATTCCAGTCACTCGCCGTGTCAGATTTTTTAGTTTTTTTTCGATGCCATTTGGGAAAATAGATCTGAACTCTTCTTGTGGTTTTAGATCTGTGGTTAAAGGCACCATATGTGTATAAGATCAAATTTTTTGTGTAGTTATCGTGTAAAGGCACTATTTTAATGTGCAGATGATCAATAACTTCATTCCCTTTTTTTTTTATGAAATTGTTGGTTATAAGGATATATAATGAAGGAATTCTTCAATTCTGCTAAATAATATTTTAGTTCCACTCACTGCAGATCAAGCTAAGCGCCTTAATTTTCAGTTTGCTTAACGTTGAAATTGATGGACATCTCCCATCACAGAGTAGTAGGAATTTTGTGTTTTAGCATTAATACATACCCAACATCAAAGTTTCACAGTATCAATGAAGTTTACATTGAGATCTGCAATCTCTGTTGTGGATGATTACATCCTTGATCGACTTCTACATAATTGCTGATGGATAGATTTGTACATCCTCTCATTCGAATTTATATAGACAATTAGACACAGCTCTCTTTATGCATAATCCATTGGCTTCTCATCTTCATGGTGTGCAAAAGACTATGGCTCAATTTGGGAGGACTTATTTTCACCGGTCAAGCGGTTAAGGTCCGGTTCCTGCGGTCGTAACCGCTTGCCCGGTGAAAATAAGTCCTCCCAAACGGAGCCTGTGCCAGCTAGATGGATTTCCTGGACACGTTTCTCTAAAAATTGTCTTATGCACCATTGCTGACAACCTAATGCCAATTCTTTCTGTTTATACATTTGTTGATCTCCAGTTCTATGTTAGATTCATATTTGAGGGAAGTTGAAATTGTTTCAATTTATACATTTCACACTTATATCTATTTATACATTTCACAATTTTTGACATATAAAAGTTTCCAATTATATTTAAGATTCACACATTTAAAAGAATTTAATTTACAGATCTCTGTTTTTAACAAACTGTTTTTATGCACTGTTTTTCGAACAGCTCTGCAAATTCCATTTTACACAAACAATTTTTTGTTGCAAACTCTATTTTCCAAAACAACAACTTTTTCAAACTTCATCTCTATCCGTTTCTTTTGGATCAACAATAGCCAAAACAAAGGAAGCATAACTATGATGATATATTGGATTTTTTTTCTTGTAAAATTAAGCTAACATAGAAACATAAGGTGAAAGGAAATCAATTGAGTTTATATTTGATTTTATTTATTTTAGATTTAAAACATAGTAACGATGATGGGCCTTTTGTGTGTGATTGATGATGATAAATGTGTTGAAAATTTCTTTATAGGCTAAAGCAGAAGCTCATGGGGCGGAAGGCCGGGGGCTTGTACATAAATCCCAAGAAGTTTGGGGCAACTGGAAAACCCTGCATGAAGGAGATGGTATCATTCCTCAGTTGCGTATCCCTTAACAAAAACAACACCGACGAAAAATGCTCAAAGCAGAAGGAGCTATTGGCCACCTGTGCTGAATCTCAGGTGAATCAATCGTCTCAAATTTATCGGAGAAATCCATTTTTTTTCTGGATGTTCTTGTTTCTTTCCTCAGCAGATTACTCAAAATACTTATTCCTCTATTGTGGTACCTGTAGAGGGGAAAGCCTAAGAATCCAGCCAGGACCATTAATTATCACCTCCAGAGGCTTGGCAAAAGCAAGTACTTCTAAGTTTTGTCATTTATATGATCCATATATGTTCCCGTTCGGCATGGTGGAGGCGGTCATGAACACAACAGCTACGAACCGTCGTTCGTGAACTCCCAACCTCACCTAAGGAACTTCATCCAATTTTTTGACATAAGCGTTGTTATGTGAAACATATATTTCATGATGAAGTTGTTTTTTGAATTGGGATGAATGAAATAGTTTCATCATATGGTAACTCAATTGTTTGAGAACAATTATTTTTATGCAGTTTAGTTATTTTATATGCTCTCTCTCTCTCTCTATATATAAATATATATGTATACAATTTAGGATTTTTAATATTAAGCACCCTCAAAGTCTTTAATATTTACACCTTAACTTTTTTTTTTTGATATTTTGCACCCTTAAAGTCTTTAATGTTGACATTTTGCACCCCAAAGATTTTAATATTGATATTTTGCACACCAAAGGCTTTAATATTGATATTTTGCACTCCAAAGGTTTTAATATTTACATTTATTATATTCCTATTTGAATATTTGAGTGAAAAATGTTAATATTAAAGTTTTTGGGATGCAAAGTGTCAAAATTAAATATTTATGATAGCAATATATAAGAACCTCATAATTGGGGGGTACTTAGTGCTAAAGTCCCTACAATTTATAGATTAACCCCATAGTCAATTAAATCAAAATTAAACAGATCTTATTAATAACTTTTAAAACCCAGCAAGCTTCCACTTCCACATAAACACTGGGAGAAATATTAATTTTTAGGGTTATTTACTGGGACCTCTTCTCGAAATTTACGTTATTACACCTTGCACCCTTCTAACTTTTGAAATTACAAAAACCTCCTATCAATGTTTACATTACATAACATTCATTCATGCACAAATTACCCCCTTCGAGTAAATCTTCAGGGGCGTCTTTTCGTGCATGGATGTTATGAAATATAAACATTGATGGGATAATTGTAATTTTGAAAATTAGAGGGGTGCAAGCTGTAATTACACAATTTTCGAGCGAAGGTCCTGGTAAATAACCCTAAATTATATGTGTACTTATTGAATCAAGCTCTGTCATGTATATATGTACTTAACTGCTAAAGAGCTTGCACACATATTCCACATGATGCATATTCTGTGAAACTAAAGCTTAAGTTTTCTCTATATCATCTTAAAATAGTAAATTACAAAGCTTTTTTTAAAAATCCAAAGTATGCGGTTATTTGAACAGCCGTGAAGAAACGATTGTCCTATAAATCTTACAGAGAACTCGGTGCCCATTTGACATGGCGGTCGCGAATGCAGTGGTTATGAATTGTCGTTCGTGAACGCCCGTCTTCACATAAGAAGCTAGTAATTCGGCTTCATAACCGTACAAAACAGGAACAACTTGCACCTCTGCTTGTATAAGATCAGAAGAAGGCTTGTCATAACAACATATAAACTTGGAATGCTTGTATAGCACTTGGGTATGAACGATTTGCTTTTGAGCATCAATCAATTGAATTAAACAAATATTTATCCCAAAAAGCTAAATATGAAGAAAATATTTGTATTTATTAATCAACACATTTGAAGTTTAGGGTTTAATGATGATCATAAGTCGCAAATCGCGATGTATAGTGGGAGGTGATTTGAGAACCATTAATTCCTAGCATTTCCAAACAAGAACCTATTTATTTTCCTTTGTGCCCAAATCAACACTTCATTTTAAATATTATTTAAACACAAACACTTCTTAGGCTTCATTTGGCACGGGGTGACGGTTATGAACGCGGTGGTTATGAACTGTCATTCGTGAAGGCCCGGCCTCACACTAGGAAGGAGCTTCATCCATTTTTTATGTTCAAAACTAGTTTTCTTTTCTTGGCGGCGGTCATAACCACTGTCTTGTCAAACTTGCATTCTATTATGGTGGTGTTTTTGCCCAACTCAAGGGAGCAAAAATGTTGCTACAAACAGAGCGTAAGTCACATTTTTTTATACATGTATGCTAACAATTTAAATTTAGAGGGGTGGTTTTGATAATTTTCGTAGTTAGAGGGGAGACTCATGTAATTATGGAAAGTTGGAGGGAAGAGCACGGTAAAGGACCCTTCATTTTTAGGACCATTTGATCATAACTTTTCTTATGAAACTGGGCTTGATATTCTTCTATTTACCGGGAAGGTCACAGAATCTCTGCTACTCGCTACCCTGGTATGGATAAGAGGTCAATGGGATGAGTAGAAATGGATTGCGGTTGATCTGGAGGAATTCGACGGCGAGATCCCAAAGCTGTGAGCGGCGTCTTTGATGGAAGGGGAGGATCGCGCGGCTTAGGTGAATTGCAGAGCTGACGGCGTGAAAATATTTCATGACTCCAAATCGCCTTAATTTCTCCTATCCGTTAGCCGATGGGGTTTGGCAATGCAGTGTGAAAAGCATTGCCAGGTATCACACAAATCGCTCAACCAAACAGAACCTAGGTTTAGAACGCAACTGAAGAAGAATCGGACCACGTCTCAACCGGCTAAGAAGGTGGAATGAAGAGCTTCTATGTTTTCTCCAATTTTCTTACCCGGACACGTGAACCGAGCTCATTGTTTGCTATCGCGATTGCCCGGGGGTTACTGCCGCACAGTAGTTACTACCGCAGATGATAGTGCTCGTTTCAAATGGCCCGTCTTGCCCGGAGATACCGCGGCGCAGTAACTTAGATAGCGGATCTAGTTGTTTAAAATCTGCAGTAAAGACTGTTGAATCTTATTGAAACTTGATCGCATGACCAATATTGGTTCATCCAAGTGCCCTAAGTAGGCTGAGTACTTCTAAACAGCCCTCACAAGTCTTTTACACCATTTTGTGGCTAGGGTTGAGTTTTCATGACGTTAAAGCGAGTTTTAAGGGTAACGATCTCTATCTCTGGTCTTAGGATGTTAAATGCATATTTCATTCTTGATTTACTTGCATAGAAAGACCTCCATTGATGGTTAAAATATATTTAGGTAATAAAAATTCTCTATGCATCTCTCTAGAATTCTCTCTTTAGCGATTTATTGTTAAAGAATTGTTTCTTAATAGTAATCTTTTACTCAAAAATTCTCGCACTCTACTAAATTTCTATTTAGCCTCCGTTTGGCGTGGCTATGGAAATCATGAACGCGGTGGTTATGAGTCATCGTTCGTGAACACCTGATCTCACCTAAGGAACTTGATCCACTTGTATCTTCAAAATTAATTTTATTTTCTTGGCGGTGGTCATAATCGTTGTTATGTCAAACATACATTATAACATTTTTGTCCAAACTCAATGAAGCAAAAAAGTGGTGGCGGTCGTGAACGCGGTGGTCATGAACCGTCGTTACGCCCTACAAACATTCATGCATTTTATGCTCAAAACTAATTTATTTTCTTGATAGTGGTCATAACCTGTCTTGTCAAACATATATATATTCTATAATAATGAAAAATTTATGATATAGTCAATAATATTTAATGTTCTCAATGTAATAATGCACAAAATGTTTGATTATATACAATGACGCCCGACTAGTGAAACTTGAAACATTTACGTATAAATACTCATACACACTAGATTTTGTCAGGTTGCCTAATACTTTGTTTTTTTTCGCTTTCTAAAAATTTACATTACAAATTTTATTGTCATTTTTTTAAATATGTACAATACAATTTTCTTAATGAGATGGCTCACTGTACTAACATGTGAGAATGTTAATTAAGACCTCATTTGGCGCGGCGGCAACAGCTGCACCCGGCGTCTGTGAAGGGAAGGCTGGGATCGGGGGGGGGGGGGGGGGGGGGGGGGGAGAATGTTAATTAAGACCTCATTTGGCGCGGCGGCAACAGCTGCACCCGGCGTCTGTGAAGGGAAGGCTGGGATCGGGGGGGGGGATATTGGAGACGCTCCGTTCGGCAAGCTTTTCCGCATGTTTGCGGACGACCTGAAAATGCCACGCCAAAATGAGGCATAAATCATGAAATCTTTATTCTTTTGAACTTGTGCGAATTGAGCCAAAATCTTAATTCCATAACTGGATGATGAATAAGTAGCCATTACATTATTACACATTTGATGTATTTATATTTATTATAAGAAATAATTACCCAAACCTCCCTTGTAAATTATCATAATTAGTGAGAGCACCCCTCTTATTTTTAAAATTACAAAAAATCTCTTAAATTTTCATTTCATTATGAAAATCTCCTCTAATCTTTTCATTTTATTGCATGCATGAAAAAATATCCCATGGACACTGTACATCGAGGGAGGTGTTTTTGTGCATGGATGTTATGAAATTAAAACTTTAGGAAAGATTTTTGTAATGAAATGGAAAATTTAGGAAAAATTTCTGTAATTTCAAAAATAAGAGGGGTGGCGTCAGTAATTTAGTGAAGTTAGAGAGAGGTCCCGGTATATGGCCCTTATTATAATAATAACAATGCAGTATAGATTTTCTTACTGCATACATTTATTCTTCGAGGAAACATTCTTGTTTGAGAAAATGCGACACCGCCGAAGAATTTGAAGAGCGTTCAAATTGTAAGAGCTCTAGAAATAGGAGATGTGAATATTTCTTTCACCTCAAATTAATTGAAAATTAATTAATTTTACAGCATTAAGAGGAACAATAGGCAGAAAAGGAAAAGAAAGAAACACAGGTCTGAATTGTCAAGTCTCAACTACAATTTCAGATTCAGGGAGGAGTTTCTCCTCCAAGGTTGAAGAAGGGGGTTCGCTTGGTTCGTCTTTTGGTTCAGCCTGCGACACGAGTTTCTTCAGAAACCTATCCTTCTCTTCCAGCTTCTCCTGCAGGATAGCTGCCTGCAATTCCATGGAAGAAACACTCCAATTTCAGACTCCATCAGATGTCAAAACTCATTTTTATGAATACAACCACTATAGAGAAGCATTGAATTTTTGTAGGAGGGAGAAAAACAAAATAAATGTAAAAGATTAATTAAATAAAAATATAAAGTGATGGAGAAAAATAAAACATGGTTAGAAGATCTGCAACATATATATATATATACTATCAATGGTCCTTAAGACCATAAAATACATGAGAGCCGTCAGATCTAAGCCATCTAAGACCCCTCCGTCCGATCCTTTTACAATTCAAACAGCGGAGGAGTTTCATTCACGCGTGGTTGAGGCGTTTCACTTTTCCCCTTTTCTTCTCTCGTGAAATATGGGCTAGGAAAGGAGCGTCTGCACCTCATCTTCCCACCCACGAGCTAGGTAACCGCCTCCAACACACGCAAAGAGCCCTTCGCCATCCTCCTCCTCTGCCCCTTCGGCTGCGAAGACAACCGAAATAACATCAATCTATACTCCAGCCATATTTCTACTCAGGTACTCCCCCTTTCTTTTATATTTCCACTCTAGGGTTTGCGCTCTACCGTCCCACCTCCCTCTTATTTTGCAGAAGGAAGAAAGAGAGACTCCAGTCCAGGCACCTCTAGCGGACAGCGACCACTAGGAGAAGGAAGAAAGAGAGACTCCAGTCCGGGCACCTCTAGCGGACAGTGATGACTAGGAGAAGGGAGCATTTTTGGTCGTAATTTCTAACAGCCGACTGCAAAGGTCATTTGACAGAAGAGGGAAGGTTGGTGTTGGGGAAAATGAAGCTAGATTCAGGTTTGCAACCAGGATTTATTCTTCCTGGATGAAGGCTGCCTTCCCTAGCATGTATTTATCACTCTTTTTTGTATCTCTCTATTCTCTGATTCCCAAATGCAGGTCCAGGTTTCCATTTCAAAAAACTTTTGCAGGTCCAGGTTTCCATTTCAAAAAACTTTGCAGGTCCAAGATGATTTTCTTCTTCATCCAATTTTCCTGAAGGTATGAAATTTAACTTCTTACACTTCTTCATTTTTGTGATTCCATTTCCCAAGTAATTATTTTCTAAAATTCTGCAGGCCAAAATGGACTCCTCTTCCCCTTTTTTGGGAGGTCTGAATCTTAAACTCTTTTTCTTCAATTTCAATTTGTAGATGTACAAATCTTCCCTAACATGTTTTTTAATGCTCTTGGGGAAATCAAATCAAAATTCTACTGCAATTACAGTGTACTGATGGTAGCAATAAAATTCAGTAAAAAGAATTCTCATCAAACATGGTAGTAATTATAGTGTACTGGACATATAATACACATTTGTTTTAGTTGTTTAGGAGTTTTACAATCGTCGGTGAGTTTTGGATGTTTGTGATTTATATTACCGCATCCTATTTTCGATTTATAAAAAACAACTTCCTGTATAGTGGTGAGATATGAATGTATAACCTGAGACGAATGGACGGAGGTGTTGCAGCAGAAACGCTAAAACCAAACCTGAACTGACTTCAAATCGGTGAGTGAGTGAACCAAGTTGGGTTTATTTCAGATTCGGTACAGCATAAATTTGTTAGAACCTGGAACTTGTTAGAAATCGATGAGAAGATTGAGCCTGCCCAAGCAAGCGGCAATGGAGAAGGAGAGGGCATGAAGGCAGACGAACATGGTATTCGAGAGCTAGAAACGAACATGGTATGCGAGAGCTAGAAATAGAAGAAGTGCAGTGCAAACGAGCTGCCAAAGGAGAAGAAGATCCAGACAGTAATGTTTGTCATTGACAATTTTGATGAAAATTAATTTCATTATCAAATTTGGTTGAAAATTATTAGGTCTGTTCTTAATTAACTGCGCCTTGAAAGTTACTTGCTCCTCATTACTGTAGAAAAAAGTGGAAAAATAAGGAGAATTTTTATTAATTCAAAAAAAAATTGCTTTTCAACTTGAGAATGTACATATTTATAAGAGGGAGAGGAGAAGAATCCCAATCTTCACATGTGGGATTAATACAAGTGAACAAGTTGGCCACAACATGGGCAAAAGTAATGGACCTATTTTACATGACTTTTTCTAACACTCTCCTGCAAGCTGGAGCATACAAATTGTAGACACCAAGCTTGGACAAAAATTGATGATACAATGGTCGAGGTAAGGTCTTAGTGAAAATATATGCAACTTGCCTGGCCAAGACATGCTCTAATTACAATTTCTTTAATTGAACATTTTCTCGAATGAAGTGACAGTCAGTCAACCTCAATGTGTTTGGTTCGCCATGAAATAAGGGATTTTTGGTAATATGTATAGCAGCTTGACTGTCGCAAAATAGAGTAGCTGGTGAGGGCAGTATGACACCCAAAGCCCCAAGGAGACTTTCTAGCCAGGTGAGTTCCGAAACAACTGTCGTCATTGCATGATACTCGGCTTCAGTTGATGAGCGAGCAACAACTGATTGCTTTTTGCTACGCCAGGTAATAAGATTTCCTCTAAAATACGTACAGAAACCAGTTGTGGATCGTCGATCATCAAGAGAACCCGCATAATCAGCATCAGAATATGCAACCAGAGAGAAAGAAAAGGATGGTTTGTACACAAGCCCTTGTCCCGGAGCAGTCTTCAAGTATCTGAAAATGCACTCGACAACCTGGAGATGAGAGGTCCGCGGAGTATACATAAACCTACTGACAACTACAACCGTAGGCCTTGTAACCGTCAGATATATCAACTTTCCAACAACACTCTGATAATACTCTGGATTCCTAAATAGAGGATTAGAGTCAGTTTCATGAGCGCGGAGCTTGTGATTGACATCCATATGAGTGTGAGCAAGTTTGCATCCTGAGTAGTCCGCATCCTGAAGAAGGTCAAGACAGTACTTCTGTTGTGATAGGACGAGGCCATCAGGTCGTTTGGCTATCTCAAGTCCAAGAAAATAGTGAAGATTTCTCATATTTTTAGTTTGAAAAACAGAGTTCAAGTGCTGCTTGATTTGTTGGATCCAAGTAGAGTCATTACCAGTAATCAGAATATCATCCACATACACTAGGAGAATGACTGTATGGGTTGGTCGATGACGAGTAAACAGAGAGAAGTCAGTCGAGCTCCGCGTAAATCCAACGTCATGAACAACCTTGCTAAACTTGTCGAACCAAGCCCGAGGAGATTGCTTGAGACCATAAATAGATTTTCTGAGATGACACGAGACTCCCCCGTGGTCTCAAACCCGGGAGGTTGGTGCATGTAAACTGTTTCGAGAATATCACCATTGAGAAAAACATTATTGATGTCCAATTGGTGTATGGGCCATTGACGATGAACAGCCAAGAAGATCAGAACTCGAACGGTATTTAACTTGGCAACTGGTGAGAAGGTCTCATCGTAGTCGAGCCTTGTTGTTGAGTAAACCTGCGGGCGACAAGTCGGGCTTTTAGCCATTCAACTGTCCCATCGGGAGCATGTTTGATTGCAAAGACTCACTTACAACCGACACAAATCTGTCCTGGAGAGAGGGGGACGAGATCCCAAGTCCGATTGGCCCAAAGAGCAGTCATTTCCTCATCCATGGCCGCACGCCGCCCCGGATGCTAAAGAGCCTCCTATAAAGAGATAGATATAGAAATGGAGGAGAGAGAGTGCAGATTTAAGAAGTGGGGAGAGGCGATGTAAGGAAACATAATTTGCTAAGGGATGAGCCGTAGAGGTTGATGCAGGATCAATAGGCCACGAGATCACACCGGTAGAGGGAAGTTGTTGCAGGGCATCAAATTTGAGAGGGCGATGAGTGTATGCACGAAGGGGTGGCTTGGGTTGGACATGCGTGGTAGTAGGTGTGGGAAGGAGAGGTGGAAGCGGAGACGTGACTGGAATCGTATGCCGAGGTAGAGGAGGAAGAAGAGGATTTGTAGGGGAGGAGTGAAATGGTTGGTCTTCAAGGAATGTGACATCAGCAGAAACAACCATTTTACCATTGATAGGAGAGTAGTAGACAACCCTTTTGGGTGCGAAAGTATCCAACGAACATAAATTTTGTAGCACGAAGAGCGAATTTGTCGGTGGGTGAACCAAGGTTATGGACATAACATGTACATCCAAAAACGCGTAGCGTGAATGAGAACGGTGCCTTTGAAGGGAAAAGAAGAGTAAAAGGGGCCGCGAAGTTGAGGATGGATGAGGGTATGCGATTGATGAGATGACAGGCAGTAGAAATAGTAAAGTTCCAGTATAGTGGATGAACCTGCATTTGAAACAAGAGATATCTGGCGACATTAAGAAAATGACAATTTTTTTGCTCTGCCGTGTCATTCTGTTGAGGAGTATACGTGCACAAAGTCTGATGGATAATACCAAATTCTGTGCACAAATTAGAGAATGTAGGGGTGGTATATTCGCACACATTATCGGTGCGAAGAACTTTTAAACAAGTGAAAAACTGAGTGCAAGTCTCCGTAAGAAATGCACGAAAGGTAGAGGGGAGTTTGGTACGATCACGAAGTAAGTACAGGCAAGTAACGCGCGAGTAATCATCGATAAAAGTCACAAAATAACGATAATCATAAACACTAGGGATCTTATATGGTCCCCAAATATCAGAGTGCACTAAACAAAAAGGAGCACGCTCCGAGTACAGGGAGAAGTAAAAGAGACACGATATTGTTTTCCAAAGATACAAGATTCACAAATAAACTCATGAAGAGAAACATCTAAAAGAGCTTTCTTGAGAATCTGGAGAGGAACATGTCCAAGATGACGATGTCAGTCAACAGAAAAGATTGTGGAGAGAACAGTAGGTGGAACATCCAGAAGATATAGCCCATTAGAAAGCCTCCCCTTACCAAGTATACTCTGCGTTTGTCGATCCTGCACAATAAAAGAGGGCGTGAGAAGGTTACACAACAATCAAGATCTTGAGTAAGACGGTTAACATAAAGGAGGTTAAAGGGGATCCCGAATAATGAAGAACCGAGGATAAAGAGAGAGTTGAAGTAAGAGGCACATGAGCAGCGCAGAAACCGGGGTGGTGTCACCATTGGCCATTGTAATGAACTTGGGAACGCGGAGTCCAAGTATTGAGGTGGTTTCTGCGGAGAAATGTGATGTGTGGCACCCAAGTCCACAATACAGTGAAAGCTTTGGGAGAGGCAAGATATACCTTCATTGGAGATCGACGCCACGGATCCCGAGGAGCGACTAACCACCCCTTATAACTGTTGGAGTTGAGCACGCGGAGCAGCAATGTCATCGCTGATGGCAGGGGAGAACCCGTAGTAGAGGAAGCAATAAGGTGAGGAGGTTGATGTTGTATCCATGGTGGGAGGTTGATGTTGTATCCATGCCTCAACAAGAGTTTTGGCCCGAGCAACAAAGGAAGTCAAGTCACGAGTGGCCCCGGGGTCAAGTGATTGAAGGTCGGTAATTATGTCGAACAAGTTTAAAGGTTGTCCTTGCCAAAATAGAGGGAGTGAAGATCCTCCCACATAGCATGGGTCGTCTCATGATACATGGTTATCCAATATGGCTTGATGTCCAGGGAATTCAGAATCCACGATTGGACATGACCATCATCACGGATTCAGTCCTCAGTGGGCGTAGTGGGAGGGGTCCTTGTCAGGTGATGAAGAAGGCCTTTTGTTTACAGAACACGACGAACTGAGTGAACCCACTCAACAAAGCTTTGCTTCCCATGGAGGGAGACGGTGGTGATCTGAAGTTAATCACGAAGTTCAAGAGGAGCAGTAGCCGTACGGGCAGGTTGGGAGGAAGCCGCAGTCGAATCCATGATACAAAGAGCTCCGGGAACTGGCCAGACAAAACAGGCGAACTGGAGCAGGGTTTAGCGGTCAGAGAAGAGCACACCAGCAGACAGCCAGACAGAGCAACAAGCCAGTCTTCCCAGCGATTAGAGCAGCAAGGCGGCTAGGCGAGCACAAACTGGCGGCTAGACGACGATCAGCCAACAAGTCACACAGCTAGAATAACACGAGCAGCGACATGGAAAGCAGGGCAGAGAAGCGGCTACCCGAAAAGCGACCTGAAGAAAGCGACAGGGCGACTTGAAGCAACGACTTGGGAAAGGGGCAAGTCGTGACTTGAAGAAGGCGGCAACAAGAAACCGCAAGGAGAGGCGATGCGCGACTAAGAGAATGAGTGGAGGCCTGAGAAGGGGCGGAGCGAGCGAGCCGCGACAATCAGAGAACACCAATCGGGGAGGAAGAGAGGACTACGGCCAGACATGAAAAAAAGAGACCGCGACGGACTGAGGCAGACGACAGCGAGAAGCGGACTGAGAAGATGGCAGCAGATAGAAGAACGGGAACAACAGTAATGGGTCAGGGGCAAATAGCGGGCAAGCAGCCAAAGCAGGAGGGAAGCACAACAAAGCTCGCAGCGAACAGCGGCAAAAACAAAAGTAGACAGCAGCCAGACGACGAGAGCAAACAGCGGCAAGGGCAAACAGCGGCAAGGGCAAACAGCGGCACGCGAACTGCGATTAACAAAGAACGGGATTAAGCCAAGCACGCAGTGAACAGAGCTCACAGTGGCTAGAATAGGGCAGGCCGCAGAGGAGTCACGCAGGTGGGACTCGGCCGAGAAGTCTATAAAAGCAGGTGGAGACCAACAAACGGGAGGGAGGAGCTCGCTAGAGAAACCCGCGGTGAGAAAAAAAGCTAACCGCCTAGGGAGAAGAGGAGCACGCAGAAGATGATGCGGTTAGAAAAAAACTAGCTGCCCAAAGGGAACGATGCCTCTGATATCATGTAGAAAAAAGTGGGAAAATAAGGAGAATTTTTATTAATCCAAAAAAATTATTTTACAACTTGAGAATGTACATATTTATAGGAAGAGAGAGGGGAGAAGAATCTCAATCTTCAGATGTGGGATTAATACAAGTGAACAAGTGGGTCACAACATGGGCCAAAATAATGGACCTATTTTACGTGACTTTTTCTAACAATTACCTTGGCAGCTCACTATTTCCTAGACTATCTTCTTATAATTTCAGGTGGAACGAGGATGTTGGGATTATAAGGCACCCTATAACTCCTCACTAATATCCACTATTCGGTTGACTTGAAATTGTCCATTGAGCTTACATTCCCTTTCTTTATATTGCAGATAATTCACAAAATAAGATGGAATGAAATTTGGTTTAATTTTTGTTGCTCATTGCGATGCTTAGAAGTGTACGGTAAGAGGTATGATCTTACCTTCTTCAGTATTTTAGTTCATGAATGATTAATTCCTTTTCTATAGAATTTGTTTGCTCTTCATAATTCTCTTATTGTTTTGGTGACATTCACTATGATCAATTAGTTTTGTTTCTACCTACGCACCAAAAATTATAAAAAGAATGAATACGTTTATTTGTTTGTACGAGTGACAATGTATGGGGCATCCCGTATGGGGCATCCCCGTGCCCCGCTTGACAGAACCCCTTTACCCTGGATGTGACAGTCGCCCCGCCAGAAGTCGCGTTCTCTCGGGCTCACATCAATCAAGCAGTATCAGAAGTGAAACAACTATTGTGATTGTAGTTTAAGTGACACCTTAAATGCTGCGCTCAGGGGTGGCAAGCCGAGGGGCAACCGTCATGCGAATTCTGTGAGGTCGAGAGAAGGCGACTGCAGGCAGAGCGATTGCCGCAGTCAGGGTATTGTTACGGCCAGGGTACTGCCACGCGAGACACGGGGGTGCCCCCCGTGTAGTCGGGGTACCCGTGTGAAGCCCGCAGTCGAGGGCCGGGTACTGTCGCGCGATGCATGGGGGCCCCCGTGCACTGTCACTCGTATGTGTGTGTATCTGTATATATATATTCTAGATCTTTGTTTATTCTCCTTTAAAACACAATCAAAATCATTTTTAAAGAACTCAAAAGTTTTGACTATTAAAAAGTAGCTGTTAACATGAGAAAAATGTATGTATATATATAATTTTCCCTGAAAGTTAGCATAATTACAGGTTGCACCCCCTCCTACTTTTAAAATTACAAAAACCTTTCTTGAAGTTTGCATTTCATAGCATTCATGCACAAAAATACCCCCGCGGAATAAATTATCAGGGGAGTATTTTTATGCATGGATGTTATGAAATGTAAACTTCAGCGAGGTTAATGTTATAAAAACATTAACAGTGGAGATTTTTGTAATTTCAAAATAGCATTCATGCACAAAAATACCCCCGCGGAATAAATTATCAGGGGAGTATTTTTATGCATGGATGTTATGAAATGTAAACTTCAGCGAGGTTAATGTTATAAAAACATTAACAGTGGAGATTTTTGTAATTTCAAAAGGGGTGCGATCTGTAATTTAGCAAACTTAGAGAGGTCCCAAATGACCTTATATATATATATATATATATATATATATATATATATATATATATAATTCTATGAACACCCGCTTGCAACACAGATGAAATGATCATTTGTTGAAATCCAGGAATCGGCCAATTTTGGGAAACAGCATCCTACTTTGCTGTCTTAAAAAAACTATATATTTCTAAGATTATGAACAAGTTCATGGGCTACAAATGTTTAAATATGCATGTACATAAGATGGACTATAAAAGAGTTGCTAATGAAGCTTAACATTTCACATGAGTTATGAATGCAATAATGGTAGATTAGATACCATCTGATCAGACGGAGGATTAGGTATGAGAAAGGATAGATCCAAGATAATGCGGACGAAAGTTGTTCAAAGATGATTTGCAAAGTTTAAGTTTAATAGTTCGGAAAAATAGCAAATGAAAAATGAGGATTCATAAAGTGATCACTGGGGATGAGTTTATTGATGATGGTTGGGGGCGATCTGCATAATAAATAAAGAAACAGAATGTTCAATAAAGAGGCTACCATTTCATTAGAAGTGTCCAGATCATTTGCAAGTCCTTCAGTATGCTTATAGAGTGCTGCATGAAAATTATAGCAAAAAAACATTAGTAAATGAGTTTTAAATACCAAGACTTTGCCAAAAAAGGAAAGTACAATTAGATGAGAGAAAATTAGATTCATTTATTCTTCCACTATCGGGGGATATAAATAGGAGAATCAAATACAAATAAAGGTAGCCCGCAATGTGGGACTAAACCTATTCGAGAAAATATGTTAATAAACCAGAAAATACGTCAATACTCCCCCTCAAGATGGCGCGAATAGATCAAGCAAGCCCAACTTGCCACAAGTAGAGAGGAGTCTGGAAGGCCATATCGCCTTGGTGAAGGCATCTGCAATCTGCTCTACGGAGGGAACATAGGACGTTTCAAGAGTTCCTGAACGGATGTGCTCCCTGAGAAAGTGAATATCAACCTCAATATGCTTAGTACGCTCATGCAGAACAAAGTCTGAGCCTAGCATGAGAGCGGACTGGTTGTCGCAAACAAGTGTCGAGGGACCAAAAGGAGGAAAACCAAGCTCGGTCAAGAGAGTACGCAGCCAAAGGAGTTCAGTAGCGCCATGAGCCATAGCCCGGTACTCAGCCTCAGCAGACGAGCGGGAGACAACACTCTGTTTTTTGCTTTTCCAGGAAATAAGATTGTCACCATAGAAAATGCACATCCCCAAAGTAGACTGTCGATCAGTAAGGGAACCAGCATAATCAGAATCTGTGTAACATGTGAGACCGGGGGACGGAGATGAACGAAAAGGCTGAGTCCAGGAGATCCCTTCAGGTAGTGGAGGATCCGAAACGCTGCATCAAGCAGAGAAGTCTGTGGAGCATGCATGAACTGACTGACCACACTCACAGCAAAGCTAATGTCGGGGCGAGTGTTGGTCAAGTAGATAAGTCTGCCAACAAGACGCTGGTATCTTCCCGGGTCAGGAAGAGGATCTCCAAACTCGGCGTGTAATCAATGGTTCAGATCCATGGGTGTAGACAAAGGAGAGCACCCAAGAAGGCCAGTATCACTTAAGAGGTCGAGTGTATACTTGCGCTGAGACAAAGAGATCCCCTGCTGAGATCTGGCAACCTCAATACCGAGAAAGTACTTCAAAGGCCCCAAATCTTTCACGTCAAATGCCTTCTGAAGAACCCCCTTGGTCTAAAGTATGCCCGAGCTATCGTTGCCGGTAAGAATGATATCATCCACATAGACAAGAATAATGACCCTACGACCATCCACAACAGTCCGAACAAAGCACATGTGGTCGACATGACATCTGGTGAACACACTCTGAAGCACGACAGTACTGAATCACTCAAACCACGCACGAGGAGACTGCCTAAGCCCATATAAAGACTTCTACAAAAGGCAAACACGGCCCAAATACTCCCCCTGAAGCTTGTAACCGGGGGGCGGATCCATATAAACTTCCTCAGCAAGATCGCCATTGAGGAAGACATTCTTCACGTCCATCTAATGAAGGGGCCGCCCATGGCAGGCAACGAGAGAGACAAGTAGACGGGCAGTAGATAGCTTGGCCACAGGGGCAAAGGTCAAGCCGTAATCCCCAGGAGTCTGAGTGAAGCCCTTCGCGACAAGACGGGCCTTGTAGCGGTCAAGAGAACCATCGACATTATACTTGACAGTGTAAACCCAACGACAGCCAACAGTTTTCCGACCAGCAGGAAGAGGGACCAAACGTCAGGTGCCCGCCTTCTGTAGAGCGAACATCTCATCCTCCATGGCCGCCACCCACCCAGGGTGCTGGAACGCCTCAGTCATCGAACTCGAAACTCTGATCTGGTCGGTAGCCGTCAAGAAAGCTCGGTAACCCTGAGAAAGACGCTGGTAGGACACATAGCTTGTCACAAGATGGTCAGTAACACAAGAACGTTTACCCTTGCAAAGTGCAATGGGTAAGTCAAAGGAGGAATGAACATCACCTGTCAGAGGATGTGGCACAAGGTCCTGTGAGCTGGGCGTAACCAGTGGATCCCGAAGAATGGGATGGACATGTGAGGGCCCGCCTGGGCCACGAGTGTATGTCTGCAACGGAAGAGAGTCGTGCAGCGGAGCCAGGGCAACCAGAGCCGGTTGTGGCGGAGCAGAAGGAGCAACCGGGACAGGGGAGGTACCATGGAAGGGGACATCCTCAAAGAACGTAACATCCAGGGAGTGAAAAGTCCTGCGAGAAGAGAGGTCAAAACACCGATAGCCCTTGGAAGAGGAGGAATATCCCAAAAATAAGCACATGATAGCTTTGTCATCAAGCTTTGTCCGAGTCGGGCGACGGTCCTGGAAAAAACACACACACCCAAACACCCGGAGAGGGACGGGAAACAGAGGGTGATGGGGAGATAGAAGACTAAGGGGTACCCGACCGGCTAAAGGCTGACAAGGCAGACGGTTGACCAAGAAGGTCCCCGTAAGAAGGGCAGCACTCCAAAAAGACTTGGGGACGTGAGATCCACGAAGAAGAGACCGAGTCACATTCAAGAGATGACGATTCTTGCGTTCTGTCATGCCGTTCTGTTCTGGTGTATAGGGACAGGAGAATTGATGAGGAGTTTCTTGGCTAGCAAGGAAAGCAGTGAAAGAGGAAGAGGTATACTCCCCACCGCTATCGGAGCGAAGGACCCGAATACGAGAGGATAACTGAGTCTTAACCATATTACTAAACTGGGTATATAAATCAAAAACATCAGATTTGGCACGCATAAGATAGACCAACAACAACGAGTAAAATCATCTATAAAAGTAACAAAATACTAAAATCCATCATAAGAAATAACTGGGGAGGGCCCCCAAACATCTGAATGAATAATATCAAACGGTGCAGAACTACGAGAAACAGAAACAGGATAGGAAGTGTGTGTATGTTTGCTAAGCTGACACAAATCACACTGAAAGGAGTTCTCAAACAAGACACTCAAAAAAAGAGACGACACAATCTAAGGACTCGCATGCCCCAATCTAATATGCCAAAGAGCAGGTGAAGAAGCAGCAATGAATGAGGGTGAGAGACAGGGCGAAGGAGGTGGAAGATCCAGCTGGTATAGCCCGTCGCGCTCACGACTGTAGCCAAAAGTCCTCCTCGTGGTCAGGTCCAGAAAAACACAGCCAGAAGTAAAAAAATGTCACCGAGCAGTGCATCGAACAAGTCAATTGACTAACAGAAAGAAGATTTAAAGCAAGTTTGGGAACATGAAAAACTGAACCCAAGGAAAAGGAGGGAGACAAGGTAACTGTCCCCCGGTGAAGAATGGGAATCACAGAGCCATCGACAAGGCGAACCTGCCGATGGACGCTCAGAGACTCAAGAGAAGAGAATAAGCATGTCTCACCAGTCATGTGATCAGTGGCCCCAGAGTCAATCACCAAAGGAGAGGAATACCCCTCTTGAGTGACATGGAAGGTCGTCGGGATACCTGACGCAGACGCTGAAGTCGACGAGAATGACGAGGAAGCAGACAACTGCTGAGCTGCTGAGCAGGAAGGGGCTGGTGCGAAGTCTGAAACGGGGACTGCATCTGGAGCTGAGACTGAATCTGCTGCACTTGAGCCATAAGCTGACTTCAGTCGGCAGAAAGGGCCCCAGACGGGGCACCGGAATCAGGATGGCCCCCAAAGTCGGAAGAAGTAGCGGCAGCAGCACGAGTGGTGGTGGACTGCTGGCGTAGGTGAGGAAAGAGCAGCCAACATCGGGCCTTCTCATGACCAGTCCGTAGACAGTGTTGACACTGAGCAGAGGCAAATGGTTGTCGCGGCCACCCCCGCGACCTTTATAGGTAGTAGTATGCCCCCCTTGCACAGAAGAAGTACGACCGGAAGCGAGGGCCATTTGGTCTGGAAGAGGAACAGAAGATGGAACTGATGAATCAACGGTCAGGCGAGCACGACGTTCATGCTCCTCCACCATGGAATAAGCATCCAATATATAAGGAAGTGGATTCATGCTGACAATCTGAACCCGAATCTGCTCAAACTCGGGTCGTAACCCCATCAGGAACTGGTACCGCTTCTCCTGCCTCCGCTTGGCAACAAGCAGATCCTCTGGATGTGGAAAAGCACTGAGTGGTTCGAGGTCAAAAAGCTCCTGGAATCGCCCAAAGAGAAAGGTAAAATACTCGTGCACCGAACGATCCCCCTGACGAGCAGTAGAAATCTCTTGGAAGACAGAGTAAATTCGTGTATCAACGTGTGTGTGACCGTAGGTACGGGTCAAGGCAGACCAAAGGGACGGCACAGAATCGAAACACATGAATTGCTCGTAAATGCGGGGCTCCATGGAGCATTGAAGCCACCCGAGAATCTTGAAATTTTTCGTGCGCCATTGACGGATAGCCTTTTCATCGGAAGGACGAGGAACACCATTCGGTTCAAGCCAATCTAGCTTGTCATGTCCGGCAAGATGGACACGCACGGAGTTGGACCAAGCGATAAAATTCTTTTCATTGAGGGTAGTGGTGATGCGCCGAGCAAAGCCATCAGTCGAAACAAGAGGTGAGGAATCCATGGGATGGGAACAAGAGAACTCCCAAAAGAAACGGAAAACGCCAAGGGAGAAAAGCCAAGAAACTCTCAAACACAAAAAAGAAATCTTATCCCAAAAAAAGGAAAGACCGTAGATCACAGATCTAGGTCATGAGAAGAAAAGAAAGGGGAAACGAGGGGGGAAACGCCAAGTACAGCCGACGCAAAAAAAAAGGTAGCCCGGTGAGAAGCGGCGGGATTGGCGATGGGGGATGCGATGCGGAAGAAGCGGGATCAGCGATGGGGAAGCGGGATCGGCGATGGGGGATGCGGGAGAAGCGGCGGCCTCACATCGGCGCGATGGAGACGCGGGATCGACGATGCGGGATGCGCCGCGGGTCGGCGATGCGGGATGTGCCGCGGGTCGGCGATGCGGGATGCGGGAGACGTCGCAGGTCTGGAGATTAGCGATCGGGAGAAAGGATTTCCTCTGATACCAAATTAGATGAGAGAAAATTAGATTCATTTATTCTTCCACTATCGGGGGATATAAATAGGAGAACCGAATACAAATAAAGGTGGCCCGCAATGTGGGACTAAACCCATTCCAGAAATATAAACCAGAAAATACGTCAATAAGTACTACAGAGTTTTGCCAAAAAGTTCAAATTTCACAATATCACACAGAAACTACCAAATAAAACATGGCATAAAATCTACAAACAAATAAAGTAGCAGTAGATTTCCGTACTTTTTTTGCGCATTTGAACAATGACAATTCAACATTTCATTAAAGGGCCATTTACAGCGACCTCGCCTTTAAATTTGCAAAATTAAATATTACACCCCTCTTACTCTTGAATTTACAATAACTTCCTCTATAAATTTACATTTCATAACATCCATAGGCATAAAAAGACCCCCTTGAAAATTTACTCCAAGGATTACTTTTGTGCATGAATGTTATGAAATGTAAGCTTACAGGGGAGTTTTTTGTAATGTAAAAATAAGAGGGGTGCAACCTATAATTATGCTAACTTCCAGGGAAAGCTTTGGTAATTATTCCTTACATTAAAGATAAATATAGTTGATTCCTTAATCCCAATATTTATTTCCCTTAGCATCTTTAATAAAGGCGCAACCCTAATCTTTTTTGGGAAGAGAATCTAAACTGCCCACATTAGAAAATACTGAATCAAATATATCACCTTAAAGTTATTTTTACTCATACCAACATTTTTCAAATCTCGCAAATGAGAAACGAAGCTTGAAACCCAAACAAAACGCATGTAATTACTATCAGAACTATGATATATGTACGGATTATAATGTTGGGCAATAAAAAGTCGGTGATATCTAAGTTGAGCTGCATGGGAGTGATAAAAATGAGAATGTTAAGATGGATGTTTGGAAAAAACTTCAAAAGATAGATCAAGTAACGATTGTATTAATAAAACAATGAGAGCATAATGAAGTTAAGATGATAGAAATAGACTAGAGTGGTTTGGACATGCACAATGTAAGACAAATAAGGCACCAATTAAATTAGATATAAAATAACATGTTATGGGTCCCCACTATTCATCGCCAGTCATGCATGTTTAATTTACATGTCTTTATGTGCCGTTATTTCAAGTGTTCGAGTCGAGTCGTAGTTACAACTAATTGGAACCGCATGTTTTTAATATTTTGCGGATCTACTTTTATTTTAGGGCACTTACACTCATGTCACTTGTAAGTATTTAAATAGACACATTGGGTCATTGTATGAGTTATCAAAGAATGAATCAATTTCTCTCTCTCTCAAGTTCTTGCCCTTCTCTCTAGTCTCATCTTCATCCCCCATTTCAACGGTTTAGGGTTGAGCACGACTCCCCTTCTTTCTCTCCCCTCACATTCGGCTCCCCCTAGTATCTCCGCCTCTACCGCCATCTCGGACGAAGCCCCAAAATAGGTCCATAACATCTTGGTATGAGAGTTGTTCTTCCACCACTCCATGTGTATCCGGCAAACATTCCCCCACCCCCATCGTCAACAACAGAAGTCTCCTCGTTCTTCTTTCGTCGTTCGTCTGCAACAGAATACTTCCCGAGCTTCCCAATTCGGAATCACCCTTCCACAATGCTCCAGCCTATTTTGTCCTTCCCATAGCAGCATCCCATCATTTTTCTAATTACTTATTACTTCAAGTAATTAAGTAATTATGAAGCATGAAAATAAGTATCGCGGAAGGGACCTCCCTTTGTTCGATGTTATTGGAGACATTAACGTCTTTTGATGCCGCACTTTCATGCTTCACTGTCAGCCTTGACTGACACTTCAGGGGCCTGCTACCACCGGTGTCGCCACTGATTCCACTACTGCAGTCATTGATCCCGTCTACGCTCAAAGTAGATGCTCCGACTGCCGCACCATCGCCTCTGATTATTCCTCCCTACAATTCACACAACCGGCCTCGTCGCCGCGGAGCCCCGCAACGATACCGCTTTATTTTGCACCGCCATTCGTCCTGGTGGTCTACCTTCCCTCCAGTCACATGCTCTGTCAGTTCCTCTAGAGTAAACCCTTCTAATAATCATCCCCGCGCCAATTTTGCAGCTTTCGATCTCTGCATCACCTTCAGCTAGGGACTCTGTCGTCGTCGTCTGTCTGCATTCACCGGGCACACTCGCCCTAACTCCCGATCTTCTGTCATATGGTCTTCCTTCTGTATGCACCTCGTCCACGTCAGATCCTTGCAGTCACTCGTGCCACATGTGAACACGTGTCAGGCACTCCACTCGTTGTAGTTTCCTCCACAGCAACGCACAATCGGGAGTTGTTCTAGCGAGAAATCAAGTAGACCGATGACCCACTTATTCGAGCCTCGTTCAAGCTCGGGGACAAGCTCGCTTAGAAAGACGAGTGGAATGTTATGGATCCCCATCATTCGTCGCCTGATTATGTATATTCCATTTACGTGTCTTTATGTACTCTATTTAGGGTGTTCGAGTCGAGTCATAGTTACAACTAATTAGAGTTGTCATGTTTTTAGTATTGTGCGCATCTACTTTTATTTTACAATATTTACACCCATGCCACTTGTAACTCTTTAAATAAACCCCTTGAGTCAATAAATGAGATAACAAAGAATGAAATCAATTTCTCTTTCTCTCAAGTTCTTCCCCCTCTCTCTCTCTAGTCTCCTCTTCATCCCCCATTTCTATGGTTAGTGTTGAGCACGATTCCCCTTCTTCCTCTCACCTCAAATTATCCACGGGTAGAGCTCGGGTCCCCCCTCGTATCTCCACCTCCACAGCCATCTCCAGCAAAGCCCCGAAGTAGGACCATAACACGCATGAAAGTTGTTCAAGATAATTTACAGTCTATTTAACACATCAGGCACCATTCAAAAGAAATGAATGAAAAAATTTATTCATTAAGCCGACTTCAAATAGTTGGGATAAGATTATTGATGATGATGGTGATAATGTGGTCATAGGAATTTTGAAATGTCTGTCAAACGAAAACATTTATGGTAGCCAATTGAGAGAAAGGAAAAAAAAATTCTGGCCATGTTCTGAGATGTGTCAAAACAACTTGGTCTTGCTCAAAAATGTCCTTCATAACTGTTGTCTTTTAAAATGTTTATGAACTTCATTTTTGACGCATAATAAAATATTCAAACATTTAAATATAGACGTGCTTGCTTAAGGATACACGTAGAGATGAAGGCCATAGAATGTATGGTATATTTTTCTAAATTCAAAAAAGAATATTCACTTATAATACTAGAAGCTTTTCAGGACAAGTTATCAACAGAATTACTAGTATCCAAGGTTGTAGATGTCGGATGTCGGGTTCATGTCGGTTTGGGTTTGAAATGTCGTATGTCGGATTGCGGGGGATATATCGGGGATATTTTACAATATCAGATTTTAATATTTAAATAAAGATAACAGTATTTATAAACATAATTTTTGCAAATAAGTAAAAATGTACAGACAAATAGCTATAGCAATGTACAAACAAATAAGTATTTATAACATTTTCTTTGAAATAATTTTGGAAGATAAAGGAGAAGCTCATGTAATTATGCAAAGTTGGAGGGGAGTTTTTCTTAGCTATTGTAAAAATCACTATAGTAGAAGTTAACAAAATAATGTTAACATAGGTTAGAAGTGCACAGAAAAAACAAAAATCACTGCAGATTTACACAAGGAAGGGTATAAACTTAGCTATTGCAAGAAAGAAACCTAACTATAGCATAAGTAAAAAGCTTACAGTAACACAAGTTTAATAAAACTTTTTGATCTTATGACTTGATAAATATAACTTCAAATAAAACTTTCAATTGTCGCAGAAACAAGAAGAAAGAAGAAGAAAGAAGAAGGGGGATTACAGTGGAGTGAATTAGTCGAAACCCTAAAGCCCGACGTCGACTCCACGCGTCCTTGCCTGCGATGTCGATTCGTAGAAAGCCCGGCGGCGTCGTCTACTCCTCGCCTGCGATGCCGATTCGTTGCCTCGTCGCCGGAGAAGGAGCTGTCGAGTGTCGACCACTCCGCCAGAGCGACTCTCCCGTAAAATTTAGGGTAGAGCGAGAAATGCTGAATGCGTGAAATGGACTCGTGAAGTAGAAAAATATGGGTCTCGTGAACTTTGTTTTTTTATATATTAAATATAATAACCGAAATATCGGGTTAGAGATATATCGGGATATATCGCCGTTTTTTTACAAAACGATATTTTTGTCAAACAAATCGATTTCGTTGCAGTTTGCACTCAAAACCTTTATGTCGGGCGACATGTCGGCCGATATCTACAACACTGCTAGTATCTAAAGGCTTTTGATGTATATATCAATTAACAATTTATTTTCTTCCTCTCTCTTTCATTATTTTCAAGTTTTCAGAGAAAAAAGAAATAGCATAGCTAAAGAAGCAAAAAAATGGAAAGTACAAAATGCACAACTCACCCTCAAATTGATTCTTGAGCTCTGTATTTTGAGTTTTCAGCACAGCCATCTTCATTGCCATTTCATGAATCTGAAAATGTAAATTTGCAGTAAGTATGAAAATAAGTAAACGGAAAATTTGCAATGCCCTTTTTCCTTCACTACCTTAAGGAAAGATACATGGTTATATCGCAAAAACCAATTTCATATGAATATTACAACACTTTTTTTGCCTTATCATGGCTGATGCATGGCCCAACAATGAACAAACCACTTGCACAGCACACAATGGACATAAAGCTAATAAAAGGGCAGCCCGGTGTACAAAGCATCCCCGCACAACGATTGTCCGGGGAAGGGTCCCCACCGCAAGGGTGAAATGTAGGCAAACCTTACCTTGCATTTTTGCAAGTGGCTGCTTCCAGGACTCAAATCCGTGATCTCAAGGTCACACTGCAACACCTCAACCGTGGACATAAAGATAATAAACATGTGAAATTGAGAATCAAATGCAATTACTCATCATAGGGAAATTGGAACTAGTTATATGTACTATGCACAAGCCATAAGAACACCAAATAACCGCCATCTACTGAGGTTTTTAAATGTCCCCGTCTTAAAACCTCAGACATGATGAAAAAAAACTAATCAAAATGGAGTAAATATTCAATAAAAAACAATTATACTTGCCAAAATATTCAACATAAAACAATACATGAGAAGCTAGATGCCAGCAATTAAAATGAAAGCGTGTAATTACGGCACTTTTTTCACGCATAAATACAGTATGTTCCATCACAACTCCAAAGTACACCATTTACCTTGCCCTCGGAAGCCACGGCACCAATCTCCTCATTTTCTTCCTGCAGAGTTCTGCATTTAGCCATTAGCATCTTACCCAGCCTGCTATTTGCCGTGAAATTAACAGCAGCGAGATTATCTTGCAACTCTTTTATTTTCTTGTCTTTCTCTTCAACCAAATTCTGTCAGTCAGAGAAGGACATTAAAAAAACAGAAGTACAATGTTTCTTCCCCTTATTTTCAGTAAGTTTTATTACAAAAAAAATCAATAATGTGGTTTATGAAGGTTAAAAAAGAAAAGAACATGAATGGTGGACTAATATAGAAAGCAAACAAGAATCATTTAGCAAGACAATTTTAGGAATATTTTTTTAAAATAATACCTTCAGGCGTGTGAATTCCTCGTGTATAGCTGGATCAAGCAACAACCTCCTTGTCTGTTCAAGATTAAGGAAACATCATGATTAATAAGAGATAGCATATAGATAGGCTGCCCTGGCTGATCAAATGGAAGAAAGAAAAATGAAGTAAAGTATTGGTCCTATATAAGCAATCTAATGCAAATAATGAGTTTCTGAGTATCAAACTATATGAACATTTATTTTGGCATATTTCACCTCTCTTCAAATATCTCCATGTCCACGTCCTTGTGAAGGATGCATTATCGGGCCCCTAGGAAGCACCGGTATGGGTATTGGGTACGATACATACCTGGTGCGGCGGTACGACAAAATTTAAATAACAAAAATACGGGCACGGCATGAAACGTTATAACAAATATTATATATATACATATATATATATATATAATTACCCAAACCTTCCCTGTAAGTTAGCATAATTAATGAGAGCACCCCTCTTATTTTTGAAATTACAAAAAACTCTGTGGACTTTTCATTACATCCATGAAAAAAAATACCCCTGGACATTGTTCACCGAGGGGGGTGTATTTGTGCATGGATGTTATGAAATTAAAACTTCAGCGGAGATTTTTGTAATGAAATGAAAAACTTTAGATTTCGAAAATAAGAGGGATATTGTCAGTAATTTAGCAAAGTTAGAGGGAAGGTCCCGGTAAATGCCGTATATATATATATCAAGTGCAATAAATAGTTTTCAAAAAATCGAAACATCAAACATAAATCATAACTTGAAGTACAAGTCCACAAATCAATGCAACATAACTTAAGTCCACTCATCAGTCTTTTTTTTTCTTCTTCTTCATTATTGGAGATCAACTTCATTGTTGGAGATCAGCATGTTCAATCTTCGGTTAGTCTAGAGATAAGTTAGCCGTTTTGTTAATAACTTGTGTTGTATCAAGTTATCAACACGTTCTGGTAAAAGAAACGTACCAGTACAAGAAACATACTTGTTATAGATACACAACTTAATTGGACGTACCAACGCTTCCTAACATAGAGCCATTTTTTTTTTACTCTAGAAAAACATACTCATATCACAATATGCAGAATGACGTGCTAAATCCAAGTGTGTCCACATAGGTGTATTCGACGAGTATCGGGTACGTACCGATACCGGATACGTATCCGGTATGGGTACGCTGCCTTCGGGGAAGTAATGGTGCTTCATATTATCGCTTGCTTAAAGTTTCAAATTTATGTAGAATGTGCACAAGGACACGAGGATGGGGACATGAAGCATACATGAAACATAATTTTTTTAAAATATAGGATTGAAACTAATTGAACACATTAAATAAAAATAATATTTTATATCTGAAAAAAACTGCAAAGCAGGATCTACATTTTATAAATATCGTTATTACAAAATATTTTTTTAAAAATTGTGATAATGTCCACTAGTTTGTATGTAAAAATTAAATAAAACACACAAGTGATTTCATAAATAAAGTTTAACTATTCATCAACAGGAATGATATATGCCATGCGCAGTGTTTGTTAGGAATCCTTTTTTCCAAAATTTTAACTCTCCCCAGAAACTAAATAATATTTCAAAATGTCATGCTTTTGACATTATTAAGTACACCGGTCAGCATGTGTCGTACACACGGACAACCATATGTCGATCCCACGGGTGTGTCCACGTGTCCTAGATGTGTCTAAGTTGTGGCATGTTATGCTCACACATTCACCCAAGTGGACCCCCTCGCCAGAACCACCAAACTGCGCATATGAAAGTCGCCGTGATAAATTCAAGATGAAATATAATATTTGTAATTAATTAATATTAATTACCCTGTTAATAATAATTAATGAGAATTAATATTAATTTGGTTAGTGATATTAATTAAAGTATTATGCATGCCCTCCCTCGTCTATAAGGGGGAGAGGCTTTAGTATTTGTGTTGAAACCATCAGCCGGTCCCAAAGAGAGTTCAGACTCAAAAGGGGTAGTCTGCACCTACTTATCAAGAATTGAGTTTCTGGCCAAGGACTTTGAACTAGGAACTAACCCAGAGCTGCAGCGCGGAGGTCCCTTCACACAACCGAAAGATCTGAGAGAGCTTCCCCTCCCAAGCCCAAGCTGAGTTGGGAACCTTGGAAGACTCTTGAATCCAACCAAAGCAAACCAGAGAAGGAAGAAAGTCAGAGATCGATTCCCTCCAAAAATGCCCTTAAGGGTCTATTTATAGTTTTCCTGACTTGCCCTACCAATAACGCAATCCCGCCTTTTAGAAATACTATGCGCAGCCCAAATGAGTCTGACAACAGCCAAACTCCGTTGTTTGAATAGACTATTAGCAAACCAACAGGGGTATTCTAGTAAAAACACTAAGGGGTGAGTGGTTCTTTTGGCTATCACTCGTCTGGGGCGGCGAGTGCTTTGATGAGGCAAGCCTCGCTGCCACCCTGGGGCTGAAGGCGAGTGCGGGCCTGCTTACCCCACTCGCCTCACTCCTTCCTTGGCTCAGGGGTGAGTGCGGGCCTATACGCCCCACTCGCCTCCTGCTAACCCCTAGACCGGCACACAGGCGAGCCAGGCGGGACCTGGTCACTCGCGAGCTGGGCTAGATCCCATTCACTCGCCCTCTCGGCCTGCCTTATCCTGAACGACCCTTCCTGGCCTCGACTCCACCATGGGGGCTCACTTGTCAAATACGGGGTTGTACACAATCCCCGCTCTGCGAGATTGCCCAAACCTCGTAAAGAAAAGTCCAACCCCGGGTATTTGGCGAGTGAACGCTTACTGCTGAAGGAATCTTTCAATGGCTCCCCCAATGATCTATATATACGTTGGACTGTGAGAAGATGGGTGAACCCTGCTTACCACCTCTCCTTTCTCTCTGATCCTTCGTACGAAATGTCACTTCCAAAAGATCTTCAGGATAAACTTGTGAATGTTCGAAAGCAAAACAAGTCGGGAAATGCTGGGCTCATGCCCTGGCTCTCTCGCAAATCCTCGAGTTCGCCATTGAGACGGAAGTCGGCCAAGAAGGCCAGGCTTAACCTGACAGTTGGCGAGCCCTCCACTGTTAGCGCGACTGTCATTACACATGGTCATGAGCTAGTTTCTTCCAACGAAAATCAGGTTCCCTCAACTCTGCTAATGTGTGTCACCTGGAAGGCCGGGATATGACCTTTCTAGAAATTCTTGCACGAGGGCCATCCCCTGGATTTAGGGGAGGTCCCGACGGATCAGGGCAAATTCCCTCGCGGCGACTCTGTCCATCCGACGATCCAGGCGACTTCTCCTGTTAATGACACGAGCACCCGCGCCTCCCCTACTAATCTCGGGCGAGTGTAAGGTGGTTCATGAGTTGTCAACCTGCCACTCGTTTTTCCCACTCGCCGAATTAATCTCAAATTGCACTTTGTAGCTTCTATCTTTGGGGTCACTGGCCAGGACAGTCAGCTTCCGAAGTCGCCGACCTTCGTTTCCCCTCGAGACCTTACCCCCGACTAAGCTCCCGCGACGAAACGTGCTTTCGAAGTTCTTGTTCCCACTTATTCTTCACTCCCTGACCAGGAATGCTCTCGCCCGGGTCAGGGAAAGTCGGTTGTTCTCCCCTTCAACGAACCTTTCATAGGTCAGTCGAGTTCCTCTAACCAAACCCTGGGGAAGGAGCTGTCCACCCCGCGAGGTTAGTCGGAACACTCGCCCCCTCCTCATCCCCCGCTTGTTGTGTTGAAGCTAATTCTCCATGACCTCGACTTCTCGCAAACAACCTGAGCGCCTCTGAAGCTGAAGAAACGTCCGAAATGGAAATCAACACGCCACCTCCCTCCCCCAAAAAAGTCTTCAAGATATTATACTTGCACCCTATATGTTATTATCTTCAATTCAGACCTTAAAAGCCCATATGAGAGGGGATGAAGTATATATGATTTGTTTTGAACTAAAACAGATGGAAGTCGATTTGAAAGACGTGCAAATAGTATGGGATTTCCCTGATGTAACTTAATTTGAAAGTCCACCTCTCTATGTGGGGGTAATCCTGGCAATTTCTCAGGGAATACATCAGGGAAATCCCATACTATTTGCACGTGTTTCAAATCGATTGTCATCTGTTTTAGTTCAAAACAGATCATATAATACATGGTCGAAGACTTTTTAGGGGACTCGAGTGATCATGAAGGAATTAAGAGGCGAATGGTCGACGTCCTTCGAAAGTACGGGCTCATACTGCGCGAGATGCAGGAGGAAAGGGCTATCGGCGTGCATCGGTTGAGTCACGTTGAGCAGGAATACACGCGGCTCGCGATTGAGGTGAGGCGAGGAGCAAGTGATGAGGTGACATCCCCTGGACCGCTCATAGATCATATTGAGTAGCATCTGCGTCTTGTGCAACTTGATCTTAGCTTTGTTTGCGAGTACAATATTCCTCTCCAATCGTCAGGGACGGGGGTGCGAGGTCAGGGGAGATGGAAATGACTCCCTTTCTGAGCCTACCGGCTTTCGCTATCCCCCTTCCCTGTTGGTCGTTTTTAATGTTTTCGTTTTTCCTTATTGAATTTCTGGACTTGAACATTCTATGATATTGTGTGTATATATTCATTTTTCTATTCCTCTCGGGGTGCACTTTGGACTGAGATTGGTACTTGTACTCGCCTTAGGCGGGCACGATGTCTTGCTTCAGTTTCCTGTTTTATTTCTCTTTTTGTCGCAATGCCACTTTGGGGGAGGGCTTGCCAGAGGGTAGAGAGAAGTTGGAGAGTCGCTCTGAAGTCACGAATCTGGGGGTCGCGAGTCGACCACCCACTTCCCCGCGGCATGCCTTGATTCCCTCTTCATGTTACCACTATAAATAGCATCCCCCCTTCTACCTGACCTACCGCATTTATTGTTTTCCGACTCTTTGCCTCTGCCTACCTTTTACACTCGCGATCAGCATTCACACGCCAGTTCTCGCTCGAAATGGCGGGTGATGACACGATCGACGGAGGGCAGGTTGAAGTGTGCGAAACGGTTCGCCGACTACCTCTTCCCCAATGGCCACTTCACTGAGGGAGAGTATTTGTCGTTCGTAGCAAATTATGTCCCGCCAGAGTTTGTCGCGCGCCCCCCCCCCCCATCCAGATGAAGCGATCAACACATTTTATGACGATGAGCTCGTGTTCCACATCTCGCACTTCGAGGTGGGGTTACGTCTTCCGTTATGGCCTGAAATTTGTCATATCCTCAAGTACTACGGAGTCGTTCCCGCTCAACTCAACACCAACGCTATCTCCATGATAGTTGCATTCGTCTGCTTCTTACGTGAAGAGCGAATCAAATTCAACCTGACCGTCTTTTGTAAACACTTCATCTTTCGGGCGACGAATGACAGCATCGCGTTCTTCTCTGGCTCGCACTTTAAGGTGTGTGAGCCAACAAGAACCACCACTGGGTGACAAAAATCGTGTTCATCAAAGGGAACCTGGGCAACATCCCGTACTCGCCGACTCAACTGGACGAGGCAACATACCGCGCCCCGTCGATGGGAGGCCAGGATGCCAACCTCCACAAAATCTTCCTCCAGAAGAATTTTGAGGTCGCCTACCGAGGTGACATGTCGACTCGCTACCCCCTGTGCTCCTTGGCGAAGGTATGAGACTCTTCCTCTTCTTCCTAGATTTCGTTGTTAATTTCCTTCTTCAGCCCTTTCTTAGAGGTATCACGATGCAGGGGAGAGGTTCCTTCCTCGGAACCAGCCTTTCGCGAGTGCCAAGGCCTCCGGTCTCTCCCTTGTCGAGACCGTCGCAGCGGCATGCCGCCAATATACGGAGGTGTCTGCCTCAAGCAGTGGAAAAAGGGACCGACTTGGTGATTCCGTCCCCCCCCCCACCCCCAGGGCCTCGCTTCCTCAGAAGGACAAGAAGATGGCGACTTCCAAGGGGAAAGAAACCCAGAAGGACCCCCGGGGCGAAGGTCAAAGCACAGAAGTCCTTCATGCGAAGGGTCCTTCATGCGAAGGGTCAGGTCGCGGGAGGCGGGCTGGAGCCTTCAGAGCCCCGAGAAGACAGACTGCCTAAATCCCATCGCAACTTCGGATTGGGTCGGGTCAAGGACAGCGCTGGTGAGCCGTTGGTGCTATGGGACGAGGCGGCGAACAGAATATCAGTCTCCACACTCCTCACCTCTTGTTCGGAGCAGCGGCCACCCAGCGGGCACGCTTATGCTCTCAGCTTTGGGCTCTACGGGCGCGAAGACGCTACGACCTATGACGACATGACCATGTAGAGACTTGTTCACGAGAGTTCACGAGAGTTCGCGAGCTCAGATGCGCTCCTTAGAGCTTGCGCATATGGCCGTGCGTCGAGGTTTTTCCTTGACCAAGAAATGGAGCGACGTGGAGGAAGCACATGCACTCGACGTGAACGAATTGCAGGACACGAAACGGAGGTTGGAGGTCGCCGAGGGTCTTCTCGCAAAGAGCTCTGGTAAGGTGGAGAGTGTGACTCTTCCCCCTCCTTTCCTTCCTTCGAATCATTAACTCATTCCCTTTGTTAAAATGCTTTCGCTATTTCTGTAGGATGCCGAGACCGCCGACCGGTTGCGGAAGCGTGTCGCTGACTTGGAGGACCAAAATAAGGGACTCAGGGGTGAGCTCACTCACCTCCTTGACAGCATATTGCCTCCCAGTCGCGGCGAGTCGACCAACAAAGGTTGCGAACCAAAGCAATAAAGCGAGCGAGAAATCGATGAGATGATAAGGACCAGCTTCATCAAGGCCGCTGAACACATCCTCAAAATGATGCAGGATCTGGAGGTGATGAAACCCGGCTACGAGAAGGTCACAGCTAAGGAGCTGGTCTCAGAGCTGTTTGTGCCTCTCGACCTCTCAGAGGATGAGTTCAGCTCGCTGTTCGGAGATGAAGCCAATGACTCGGCGGGCGAGGCCTAAGAGATAGCTTAGGAACTCTTTGTTTTGTATTCAAACTTAAAAATTATATTGTATATTTGCAAGCAATGGCATCGCCTTTTGTAAACACTTATTTAATAACAATTTTGTCAACCTTTCTTAGCTTCTTTTCTTCTTTTTGTTGCACTCATCAGTTGTGTTTGAAACGCGAGCTCATTTTCCACGGTCCTGTGCCGATTGCCCGTCTATATGAAACGTCTTGCGGAACCGAGTCTGACTAATGGCGCCCACCTCTCTCTAGATTCACCTCGTTCCCGCTTCCTCCATGCTCATAACTGTTCACGCTGTCAATAGAACTCGCGGGTAATTTTCATTTTTTGTAGGGCGCGGGTTCGATCGGCGAGTGGTCCTGGGTTCGAATGGCGAGTCGTCGCGCAGTACTCCCATTCGCCTAAGTATCGTCACTTCCCCATCTCCTCCTGCCGGCAAGTGGTCTTTTTGACTTGTCGGCTAGTTGGGAGCCTGATCTGTGGGTCAACTTGGGGTCTATATTTCAACAACTTTTTTCTTTTCATCTTGCCTCTGAGTGCCTTTCAGTCCTACCAGTTAGTGAGATCCTGACAGCGGAATCTCCACAGGGTCAATATTTTAACTTTCATTCACCCCGCCACCGAGTAACTTCCAGACCTGCCAGTTAGTGAGAGTCTGGTCAGCGGGATCTTCTTGTGGTCAATCTTTCCTTCCACCACCGAGTGACTTCTAGACCTGCCAGCTCGTGAGAGTCTGGTCAGCGGGATCTTCTCGGGGTCAATCTTTTCTTCCGCCACCGAGTGACTTCCAGACCTGTCAGTTAGTGAGAGCCTGATCAACGGGATCTTTTCGGGGTCAATCTTTCCTTCCGCCACTGAGTGACTTCCGGACCTGTCAGCTAGTGAGAGTCTGATCAGCGGGATCTTCTCAGGGTCAATTTTTCCTTCCTCCACTCGCTAGTGGCGGCGAGTTGTCCAAACCGGCTCCTTCTCCTTCGCCTCCAGCCATGAGACTTTGCCCTGGATTTTCTTGAACAGACTACGTCCACGCTCACCGCACAAAAAATGTTGAAACCGTCAGCTGGTCCCAAAGAGAGTTCGGACTCAAAAGGGATAGTCTGCACTTATCCCAAACTGAGTTTCTGTCCAAGGACTTTGAACTAGAAACTGACCCTGAGCTGCAGCGCGGAGGTCCCGCCACACACTCAGAAGATCTGAGAAAGCTTCCCCTCCCAAGCCGAAGCTGAGCTGGGCACCTTGGAAGGCGCTTGAATCCAACTAAAGCAAACCAGAGGAAGAAAGCCAGAGATCGATTCCCTCCAAAGGTTCCCTTAAGGGTCTATTTATAGTTTTCCTGACTTGGCCTGCCAATAACGCAATCCCGCCTTTTGGAAATACTATGTGCAGCCCAGATGGGTGTGTCAACAGCCAAACTCCGCTGTTTGGAGAGACTATTAGCATACCAACAAGGGTATCCTAGTAAAAACACCAAGGGGCGAGTGGTTCTTATAGCTATCACTCGCCTGGGGCGGCGAGTGCTTTGATGAAGCTAGCTCTCGCTGCCACCCCGGGGCTGAAAGTGAGTGCGGGCCTGCTTACCCCACTCATCTCACTCCTTCCTTGGCCCAGGGGAGATTGCGGGCCTATATGTCCCACTCGCCTCATGCTAACCCCTAGCCCGGTACACAGGCGGGCCAGGAGGGACCTGGTCCAGGTCCCTTGCGAGCTGGGCGAGATCCCATTCACTCGCCCTCTCGGATTGCCTTAGCCTGAACGACCCTTCCTAGCCTCGTCTCCACCATGGGGGCCCACTTGTCAAATACGGGTATGTACAATTTGGCATCCGGGAGGATTATTATTGAATGGGCTCTCCCGCTCTCCCCTCTTAGGACTCTACTCTCTCTCTCACATGTGTGCCCTTATTATGAATGCAATGCAATGTTCGTCATTTTTAGTCGTTCATTATCTCTCTCGTGTGCGCATCGCATTGAATGAGTCACTCATCAAAGATTCCTCTACAAAACAATTGGTCTGACTTGCCATTTTTCGAACGCGGATTCCATCGCCGGATTTCCACCAGTATTCCCTTCGACCGCCAGTAGGAAACAACATCTAGCCATGTTCTCCACCGCCACACCAGTCTACAAGAGACTCGATCGGCACAACGTGATGCTCACAAACATCCTCGCCATGGCGTAATGTCTCGCGACCAAACTTGATCGACTATGTGATCTGTATGTGCCACTTGATTGGCTCGCCCAAATGGCTGTGGAGGCCTTGCATCAGATTGTATCCCCCTGCATCGACAATTCCTACCACGGCCGCACCGTCTGTCTTCACTCCAGACATCGTTAACACGCCCTCTCCCATTATGGACAACAAGGAACGTCACAACACCAGTCCATGATCTAATACATCCTCCTCGCCCTCGTGCACAAAGTCACACCATCGAATACAGTGGCTCGGAAGGCTATGAAGCACGGATGCTTAAAAATATTCTACGTATCAGCTCGAACTCGTATCAAATACGGGAAACGCCCGGAAACATACGGAAACATGTTTCCGAAACTCTAGGAAACACATCTTAAAATTAAAAAAAAATAGTTTGTAATCGCATATTACGCGATTCCCGTGGTAAAGTCCCGCCCTAATCTATTTCATTTCACGCACGTCGAATTTTAGGTTTACGCGATTCACAAGTTGGTGTGTTGATCCAAATCCCGCTCCCTTCTCTCGATCCCGCCCAGCTAGTAAGCTCTTCTTCCTCCTCTTCTTCTTCCTCCTCCTCTTTGTCTTCTTCTTCCTCCTCTTCTTCTTCTTCTTCCTCTTGTTCTTTTTCCTCTTTTCCTTCCGCTTCTTCTTCTTCTTCCTCCTCTTCTTCCACTTCTTCTTCTTCCTCTTCTTCTTCCTCTTCTTCTTCTTCTTCCTCTTCTTCTTCCTCTTCTTCTTCTTCTTCTTCCTCTTCTTCTTCTTCTTCTTCTGTTACTGCATAAATTTAGGATTAATCATCCTCCTCTTCTTCCACTTCTTCTTCTTCCTCTTCTTGTTGCTTCTGTTACTGCATAAATTTAGGATTAATCATCTGTACGACTGTACTATAGTTCAATTTCATTCATCATATAATATGTGAAATTTCATTTTAAGATAGGCCATGAATAGATAACTGAAACTATTGAACATAGACTGAATCACATACGTAAAGTCTCATCCCATGTAATTTACGTTTCTAAAGATTTTAGATTTTGAGCTTCACATCGCCCTTATTTTTCATACATATAACTAGCTGAATATGAATTTTTCCAATTACCAACATGCATTTTGAATGCAGTGTTTATATAAATAGTATGTATCATAACTTACAAGTGTGTGTATATTTGTACATTTATACTTAGGAGGGCACATACATCCAAGGACAGATACATTTATACTTAGGAGGGCACATACAGCCAAGGACAGAGATAAGACTTCCATCAATTTAAATGTCATGTTTATATTATTATTTTTATGTATTATTAGTATATATATATGTACATTAATATTTATGTGCAATTATAACTATTTATATTAAAATAATTAAAAACATTTCTTGTATCTTTATTTTTTTTTAAATCACATTTCTCGTATCCGTTTTGTATCATATCCTATATCCTTTTTCCATCCCCGTACTACATAGCCGGCAGGTACCAATTCTCACAGCAGAACCGCAGGAGCAAACCCAACCACCGACGGTCCAAGAATTGCAATTACGGCCCCTCGTTGTCCAAGAACCGCAACAGCTACCGACTCGACCCCCTGTGAACAAGATTTCAGGCCTCCACGGTGGTTCCTTCCATGGCCCCACTACAAGGAGGAAGCGGCACACTCCTTTCACGGAGACATGTCGCACCTCGTCGACGAAGATCCTGCACAAAACCCTCTCTATCTTCCTTTTTTTGGCAGCCCACCACCAGGCATCCTCCGCACTCTTCCCCAATTTCAGCCCGCGTCCTGTTTTTTCTCCTTCCCGCAGCCTCTTCCTTTCCCAGGACTTACAACTGCCGGCTTGTAGCTTCACCCATCCCTCCCTGTAACTTTTTCTCCATTTCATGTGCCCCCACAATTACCCACCGACAGGCATCCTCCGCACGCTTCCCCAATTTCAAGCCACGTTTTTTTCCTCCTTCATGCAGCCTCTTCCTTCCCCAAGGCTTAAGTTATCGGGTACAATAATCAGGGACTTGCAACTACCGACCTGCAGCTTTACCCGCCCCTCCCTATAACTTCTTTTTCATTTTATGTACTCCACCGTTATACCCACACCTAACACTCAAATTTTACCCTCCCACATGGAGCCCCGTCCCATTCTACATCAACTGTCTTTTAACTTCCTTGAGTCCCCCTGTTGACTGCCAAGTCATGACTTGCCATATACACTCCCCATCTCATGTTCGTACCCAATTCACCCACTCCCTAGCCATACAGACCCGGAACTTCGTTGCTCACAACAATCCACTCACAAAGTCAATCATCACTCTACCCAAAGCTCCACCCATCTTTCCCCACTGACTTTATAAAAACATCATATCTCTTCATAGTGATATCCCATTTACAAGACCTTTTTATTACTCAAATCTCCTCTGTTTCCCTCAATTTCTCTTCCTAAAGCAAGGTAATCAATCTCTTGTTCTCAACTCCTTTTGAGTTTGACGTGGATTGAAGACTCCATTTGTTAGGATTAAAATTTCTAGGTTAACCTAAAAACTCTTCAGTTCACTTAAGCTTTCTGCTCTTGAGTTTAAGAAAATTATTAGGGTTTATGTGGTTATATTCTTGCATGATTTCGAAAACCCTAGATGGAGAAATATTAAGTACACTTTAATTTCAGTTATCTAATTACTCTAAAAGGTTATTGAAGGTGCATTCTTGGTGTAATATGAAATTAGGGCAGAACCACCCTGTTATCATGTTAGGGCAACCACCAATCATCAAGGATTTAAGTTAATTAGTTGTTGCATGAGCCCTTATATGTTATTCATAATTAAATTAGAGTATGTTGGTACATGTAGGTATATGGGCAGCAATATCCTAGTCTACTTAGCTTCCTTTAGCCTAATTAGGTCAGAAGAATCCATCTAAATGACCTGTAGTGTAATTAACATACACCAAAGGCATAAAATTGAGAATTATTGGATGGTATGTTGTGGGTTATGGCATCTCAAGGTGGTGGGAGACGCAATGACGAAGGAAGGAGGGATAAAGGCAAAGAGAAAGTACGAGAAAATGATCAACGCAAGGATAAGAGCAAAGAAATAATAGGGGTGAGTTCTTCTTCCCTATAATATGCAAGTTACTTTATTTTCTTTATGACTCATGTTGTGTTCATATCTTAGGGTAAATAACAAGAAAGATATAAGATGGTAAGTCATATCAAATCAATATAATGACAAGTAGGCAATGTAACCAAGAAAGCGTCACTACGCGATTAAGCCTCAATAAAAATGTAAGAATAAAAGGAAAAGGAAAAAAGAACACTTCAAGTAATGGGCTATAGGAAGCGTTAACCCAAATTGAAAGATGGGGAGAATAATCTTCCTTCATCGTGCGAGCTAAGGGCACGAATGATAATATGCACGTGCGAGACAAGAGCACGTGAAAATATTACATTATAAGTGTAAGACAAGGACACATAATTTACACTTCATATAGCTCACACTTAAAATCGAATTAAGTTAAAAGTGAATAAAGAAAGGCTATGAATAAGAATGACAAGTCATTATAGGACTGCAAATAAAAGGAAAGAACTATGCAAGATAATAAGAACTGGACATAGAAGGAGAAATAAGAATTCACATAGTCCTTTGACTAATAGAAAATAAAACTAAACAGGTCAAGGAAGATGCGGTCTCAGCCACCAGTAGTCAGCGTCAACCATGTTCTTCTCGCCAGGAGAAGAGGTATCGTCTTTGGGTTGAAGTCGCGACAGCGGTGTTCGGCATTCTGGATGACCACAGGTCGAGGTGCAGAGACCCAGAGTGCCCCCATGAGGAGTTTCAGTTTTATTTTTTGTAGTGTCAGTAGTTCTACTCATGATATATGTGTCTGTACATATTAGTTGTATGTTATAAGTCAGTTAGGTATGTATAGTATTGGTAAGCCCCTTTTGTTGTTTAGGGCTACCTTTTTGGACTTATGTATATGTATCAGAAACTTTATAATGAAATGAAATGTAATGGTTTTATTCTGTCATGATATTTTACTTCTCGTACTCTTTCATACATTGTTGTACTCTGAATGTTAGTACCTTGCTCATTATGAAATGCTAAGTTAAATTGTAGCGGTTGTCGTAAGGGGTCGTTACAAATAATTGGTATCAAAGCCAGGATATGAACAATGGGGTGAAATGAGTACGTTAAAGAAATATCAGACGACAATAATACCTATGTATTTTTGGTACCTTAAGATGTTTTCTGATTCCTGAATTTACCTTTTGTATTTCAGGAGCTTCACCGAACATACATGAGTAGAAGACAAAGGAAAGAATTAGAAAGGGAGCGAGTTGCGATGACAGAAGAAAGTTACAGCTCCGGAAGGTCTAATCCTCCCGTAGCAGAGGTTATGCAAGCCTTGGCGGAGGCTATTCGAATGGGAAATACTGCATCACTACCAGCTCAAGATGTGGTGGATAGACACTTAAAGTAGTTTTTGGACATGAGGCCGTCAACCTTTCATGGTGGTGTAACACCAATGGAGACCGAAGATTGGATTAAGAAGATTGAAGTCATATTTCAGGCAATGAGATGTACGGAAGATCGGCGGATTGAGCTAGTTACCTTGCTCTGCGAGGGAGAGGCTAGTAGATGGTGGGATAGTTTGAAACAAGGAATATTTTGCGGGCGGTTGTCAACTGATATTCCTTGGGATGAATTTTTGGATGAATTCATCAATTGGTTTGTGCCGCCATCTGAGAAACGGATCCTTCAGGAAAAGTTCCTTCGTCTGATGCAGGGAAATCGATCAGTAGTACAATATGAAATTGAGTTTACTCAGCTGACGTATTATGCGAGCGACATGGTTTCAAATGAGCGAGAATGTTGTTTCTGCTTTCAGCTAGGTCTGCGAGAAGATGTTAGAGTACATCTGATTTCCCAACGAATTCAACATTACAATGAGTTGGTGGAGACGGCGAAATTATTCTCCCTCCTTATTGGATTTTTGTCAGCGAAAATCTTCATTCCGCATCTTCATCAAATAGAAAGAAAAAAAGGTCACGTATTACTTCTTCTTTTTCCCAAGTAGTTTGGTGTACAATGTGTCTTTTCCACCAGACTTTGACAAATCGAACTTCTCTGTTTCGGAGTTGCTTATTCTGTCAATCCACTATTTTGTATGGCTCTGTTGGACTTGATAAGTCAGCTTCAATTTGAATTTGATCAGAAGGGACTATCATTTCCGGATCTGCTACAAACTTTCTCAAAGAAGACACGTGGAATACATCGTGGAGATTCTGAATAATATCAGATAACGCTAAGTGATACGCGACTTCTCCAATTCTTTCAAATGACTGGGAAAGGTCCGACATATCGTGGACTAAGTTTTCCAAGTCGACAAATTCGCGAAATTCCTTTGAACGGTTTTATTTTCAGGCATACCATATCACCCACATTAAATTAAATCATTTGATGTCTGGAGTTATAGTATTTTTGTTGCATATCTTGCGCTACTTTCAACCTTTCTAGCACAGTCGCAAGTTTGTCATTTAATTTATCCACTCGTTGCTTTTTGAATCACTTTTGTTCACCATCCTCCGCCCAATTTAATGGGGTGCGGCACCTCCACCCATATAACGCTTCAAATGGTGTCATTTGAATACTTGATTGGTAGCTATTATTGCAAGAAAATTCTACCAATGATAAATATTTTTTTCATAATCCTAGTAGATCTAGTACGACCATCCTTAGGAGGTCTTCTAACATCTGAATGGTTCGCTCGGACTGACCTTCAGTTTGTGGGTGAAATGCAGTGTTATACAGTAATCTTGTTCCCAATCTTTTTTGTACTAACTTCCAACTATCAGATGTAAAGCGTCCATCTCTGTCAGAAACAATAGATCGGGGAATTCCATGATATTGCACAATACTATCAATGTACTGGTTGACTAATTTTTGAACTGAACTGTCATTCTTCATAGGAATAAAATGTGCAGCTTTGTGAGTTGATCCACAATCATCCATATACCATTATTTCATGTTTTGCTCCTTAGTAACCCCATGACGAAATCCATAGTGATATCTTCCCATTTCCACTCCGGGATGGGTAAGGATTGTAAGTATCCGTCATGCTTCTGATGTTCTGTCTTTACAAGTTGACAAGTATGACACTTGGCAATATATTTGATGACATCAGTCTTCATTCCTGGCCACCAAAACTCCTGTTTGAGGTCTTGATACATCTTTGTTCTTCCATGGTGAATTAAATAGGTTGTATGATGCGCTTCATAAAGTAGTTCAGATCGAATTGAATTGATATTAGGAATACACAACCTTCCATTTAAAAATAACAATCCATCATTCTCTACAAATGCGGTTGATTGGCCAGTCTTAACCTTTTCCAAAAATTTCACAAAGATAGGATTTTGATTTATCACCTTTCTTACTCTTTCTTTAAGTGAGTGTTCCTCTGTCAATTGAAAGAGTAAGCCTTGAGTCTGAGAGGTAGTGATGCATGTAAGCAGTTCTAAATTTTATAGAACTCGCAATAACTCTTTTTGCTCTATTATTGGTACAATCATGGACGTTAAATTCTTCTTGCTGAGTGCATCAGCTACAACATTAGCTTTGTCAGGATGATATTTAATATTAACATCGTAATCTTTTATCAGTTCCAACCATCGCTTTTGTCGCATGCTGATTTCCTCCTGGGAAAAGATGTATTTCAAACTTTTGTGATCCGTAAAAATCTCACATTGGGCACCATAAAGATAATATCGTCAAATTTTAAAGCAAACACAATTGCTGCAAATTCCAAATCGTGAGTCGGATAATTACGTTCAGCATCTTTCAATTGTCGTGATGCATAAGCGATAACTTCACCATTTTGGATTAATACGCACCCAAGGCCTTTTAAAGATGCATCACTATAAATTTGAAAACCTTCATTGTCACACAGCATAACCAACACCGGTGTTGTTGTCAACCTTTCTTTTAATCCTTCAAATTCCTGCTGACATTCATCAATCCACACGAAATGGATGTTCTTTCGAGTTAATTTCGTCAGTGGTAATGCAATTGTTGAAAAGTTTTTTACAAATTTCCTATAATAATCTGTCAATCCAAGGAAACTCTGAATTTCTGTGACAGAAATTGGTCTTGGCAAGTTCATAATTGGTTCTACCTTTGTTGGGTTTACAGATAATCCATATTCCGTAACAACATGACCCAAGAAAGAGACTTCTTTCAACCAAAACTCACATTTTGAGAATTTTGCATATAAGGCGTGGTCCTTCAATATTTGCAACACAATCTTTTAAGTGTTTTATGTGTTCCTTCTTGTCCTTTGAATATATCAAAATATCATCAATGAATACAATAACGAATTTGTCTAAGAAGTCCTTGAATATTTGGTTCATTAAATCCATAAATACAGCTGACGCATTTGTTAATCCAAACGGCATAACTACGAACTCAAAGTGTCTGTATCTCGTGCTAAATTCAGTTTTGTAAATATTTTCCTTGATTCTCATTTGATGATAACCCGATCTCAAGTCAATTTTTGAAAATACTTTTGCATTAACCAATTGATCGAATAATTCATCAATGCGAGGTAGCGGATATTGATTCCGGATCGTCAACTTATTAAGTTTGCGATAATCGATACACAATCGTAGCAAAGCATCTTTCTTTTTCACAAATAGCAATGGGGCTCCCCACGGTGATGTACTTGGACGTATAAAATATTTATCTAATAATTCTTGTAACTGACTTTTCAATTCTGTCATTTCCTTGGGAGCTATACGGTATGGTGTTCTTGCTACAGGTGCTGCTCTTTCCACCAAATTAATGGTGAACTCAACCTCTCAAAACAGAGGTAACCCTAGTAACTCTTCCAAAAAGACATCGAGGAAACCACACACCACAGGAACTGCAGTCGGTTCACATTTCACTGTATCACTCCCCTTTAGCATTACCAAAATTACCTCACAACCATTAATAAATTTTTTCATTACTTTCAAGGAGGATATCATGATCTTTGAAACTTCACTCATTCTGGTAAAACTACATCGTATCCAATTGTTCACTGTAAATGCAATTTCCTTCTTACAATTGATGATAGTTTCATGTCTGGTTAACCAATCCATCCCTAAGATAATATTGAATTCTGATAGGGGCAGAACGACAACATCTGCTTCGACTGGCTGATTATTAATTGTTAGACACACTGTGCATCTAAGCCTTGTATTCATTTCTGTATTGTTGGGCATTGTGACTTTTATGTCATTACAGGACTGATGAGGTCCTATGTTTAGATGTTTCATCGCCGTTGAAGCTATGAAAGAGTGGTTCGCTCCAGTGTCGAATAAGACTTTCATAATATGATTGTGAACAGAAATCATACTTGTTATCACCGTATCATGTGATTTTGCCTCTTGTTGGTTAAGATTAAAAACCCTTGGTTGCACTTGTCTTTCCTCCCTGGATTGTAAGACGGATCCTGACGCTACTGGTTCAATGACATTTCCTTTGTCAAGAGAATGTAAGGTTGATCTTTGACCTGGGCCTCCTCTAGTATCCTTTCTATCTTTTGTTTTCCACAAGGGACATTTGTACTTCAAATGCCCGGGACGATGACATTTAAAACATACCCTTGATCCCTTTAAACATTCTCCTGTATGAGCTTTTCCACATTTCCCACAAATGAAATAACTGATAGTACCACTGGTTGCGGGTGCTAGCGTCGGAGGAATCCTTTTAAACTAGTTCCATCTTGAGCCTCCACTTTACCTGAAACGGTCTTACTCTGTTCTTCCGGCAACCTCTTTGGTTGAACTTCATTCCTCTTCTGCGAGCTCTCCACATCCCTTTCAATTAATTTCGTTGTCTCCACCAACTCACTGTAATGTTGAATTCGTTGGGAAATCAGATGTACTCTAACATCTTCTCGCAGACCTAGCTGAAAGCGGAAACAACGTTCTTGCTCATTTGAACCATGTCACTCGCATAATATGCCAGTTGAGTAAACTCAATTTCATATTATACTACCGATCGATTTCCCTGCATCAGACAAAGGAACTTCTCCTGAAGGATCCGTTTCTCGGATGGGGGCACAAACCAATTGATGAATTCATCCAAAAATTCATCCCAAGGAATATCAGTTGACAACCATCCGTAAAATATTCCATGTTTCAAACAATCCCACCACCTACTAGCCTCTCCCTTGAAGAGGAAGGTAACTAGCTCAATTCGCCGATCTTCCGGACATTTCATTGCCTGAAATATGACTTCAATCTTCTTAATCCAATCTTCGATCTCCATTGGTGTTACACCACCACGAAAGATTGGCGGCCTCATGTCCAAAAAATGTTTTAAGTGTCTATCCACCGCATCTTGAGCTGGTAGTGATGCAGCATTTCCCATTCGAAAAGCCTCCGCCAAGGCTTGCATAACCTCTGCTAAGGGAGGATTAGACCTTCTGGAGCTGTAACTTTCCTCTGTCATAGCGGCTCGCTCCCTTTCTAATTCTTCCCTTTGTCTTCTACTCATGTATGTTCGGGGAAGCTCCTGAAATACAGAAGGTAAATTCAGAAATCGGAAAACATCTTAAGATACCAAAAATACATAGGTATTATTGTCATCTGATATTTCTTTAACGTACTCATATCACCTCATTGTTCATAAGCTGGCTTTGATATCAATTACTTGTAACGGCCCCCTTACGACAACCGCTACAATTTAACTTAGCATTTCATAATGAGCAATGTACGAACATTCAGAGTACAGCAGCCTATGAAAGAATACGAGAAGTAAAATATCATGATAGAATAAAACCATTGCATTTCATTTCATTATAAAGTTTCTGATATATATACAGAAGTCCAAAAAGGTAGCCCTAAACAACAAAAGGGGCTTACCAACACTATACATACCTAACTGACTTATAACATACAACTAATATGTACAGACACATATATCACGAGTAAAACTACTGACACTACATAAAATAAAACTGAAACTCCTCATAGGGGCACTCTGGATCTCTACACCTCGACCTGTGGTCATCCAGGATGTCGAACACCGTTGTCGCGACTTCAACCCAAAGACGATACCTTTTCTCCTGGCGAGGAGAACATGGTTGATGTTAACTACTGGTGGCTAGGACCGCCTCTTCCTTGACCTGTTTAGTTTTATTTTCTATTAGTCAAATGATTATGTGAATTCTTACTTCTCCTTCTATGACCAGTTCTTATTGTCTTGCATAATTCTTTCCTTTTATTTGCAGTCCTATAATGATTTGTCATTCTTATTCATAACCTTTCTTTATTCGCTTTTAACTTAATTCGCTTTAAGTGTGGCCTATATGAAGTGTAAATTATGTGTTCTTGTCTCACACTTATAATGTAATATTTTACCGTGCCCTTGTCTCGCACGTGCATATTACCATTCGTGCCCTTAGCTCGCACGATGAAGGAAGATTATTCTCCCCCCATCTTCCAATTTGGGTTAACACTTCCTATAGCCCACTACTTGAAGTGTTCTTTTTCCTTTTCCTTTTATTCTTATATTTTTCTTGAGGCTTAATCGCGTAGTGATTCTTTCTTGTTTACATTGCCTACTTGTCATTATATTGATTTGATATGACTTACCATCTTATATCTTTCTTGTTATTTATCCTAAGATATGAACACAACATGAGTCAAAGAAAACAAAGTAACTTGCATATTATAGGGAAGAACTCACCCCTACTTTCTCTTTGTCCTTATCCTTGCGTTGATCATTTTCTCGTACTTTCTCTTTGTCATTATCCTTGCGTTGATGATTTTCTCGTACTTTTTTTTTGCCTTTATCCCTCCTTACTTCGTCATTGCGTCTCTCACCGCCTTGAGATGCCATAACCTACAACATACCATCCAATAATTCTTAATTTGATGTCTTTGGTGTATGTTAATTACACTACAGGTCATTTAGATGAATTCCCCTTGACCAAATTAGGCTAAAGGAAGCTAAATAGACTAGCAGATTGCTTCCCTTATACCTACATGTACCAGCATACTCTAATTTAATTATGAATAACATATAAGGACTCATGCAACAACTAATTAACTTCAATCCTTCATGATTGGTGGTTGCCCTAGCATGATAACAAGGGGGTTCTGCCCTAATTTCATATTACACCAAGAATCCACCTTCAATAATCCTTTAGAGAAATTAGATAACTGAAATTAAAGTGTACTTAATATTTCTCCATCTAGGGTTTTTGAAATCATGCAAGAATATAACCACATAAGCCCTAATAATCTTCTGAAACTCAAGAGCAGAAAGCTTAAGTGAACCGAAGAGTTTTTAGGTTAACCTAGAAATTTTAACCCTAACAAGCGGAGTCTCCAATCCACGCCAAACTCAAAAGGAGTTGAGAGAAAATGATTACCTTGGTTTAGGAAGAGAAATTGAGAGAAACGGAGGAGATTTGAGCTTCCTATGGAGATCGGCGTCGGGCGCTTCCTGGGGCTTCCATCGGGTGTGAGTTCGGCTCAGCAAGAAATGAGGAGTGCGGAATTGATTTCCCCCATAACTCGTGATGTTGCTTCCCCTTAGTGTGACACGCACACGTAAGACCGCTTCATGCCAGTCTATTACAACCCCAACCGGTCAATTTTACTTCCTCCAACCGGTCAATTTTACTTCCTCCAACCGGTCAAAACTCAAATAACTAGTTAGACTAAAAAAATACATTAGACCGGTTTTGGTTTTGATGAACACATTGCTTATATCATAATCATATAAATTAAAAGAATACTTGTACAATTTTACGCGACGTCACAATCCGCCTCCGCAATGTTATGTTCGTCATTTGGAGTCATCTCAAGACCGAAATCAACAATATAGAGAGGAAGCCAAAGAAGAGAGATCGATAAGGAAAATTCTTTTTCTTCATTTATATCTCTCAAGGTTCCTCTTCTCTCAAGGTTTCCTCTTTTGATTATGTTCATGAAATCCATACATTACACTATTATGGACGTTAAGGACCCACAATGGAGGCGCACGTATCAGCAACACATACAATCCACCAAGGATTGATAGTTCTCGTGTCACATATTTTATATTTTTATCATGACGTGAATAGGTTAATTTGACTCACTTGTCTTATACTCATATCTTGGATTGATGAAATTAGGAACCAAGAAGTTATGATCTCATTCTCTCTTTCTCTTATTTTCCTTTCCTCCGCTCTTTAATTCTCGTAACCCTACTCACGCACGCCGAACAGTGGTTACGCGTGTAACCCGTAAGTTCGTCGATTCCAGGTTTTCGCCGAGTCCTTCTCACTGGAATAGTTACCTCCTTCCTCTCTTTTCTTCTGGTCCTCTCCCTTGCAACCATAGTTCCACCAAGATCAAGGAAGGGGGACTCAAATTCCTTGAACGACTTCTCCTTCGCTCGCCATAACACTCGATCTCAAACCGGAGCACACAACATGTACATGTTGGCTTGATTGTTGGAATACTTTGAACAACTTTATCTATTTATCAATATAACATTAGAATATATCTTCAATTTATCTGCGTGATTTAATGCTATGTATCAATATTTTTTGAGTATCATTTTCATAATCTTGGTATTCATATTTTCGTAAGACTGTGTACTATTATATGAATAGATCGTGCGTAGATAAAGAGAGTTGCGTGTAATCTTGAAAGAATGAGACACCATAAATCTTTCGGATTAAGGTCAAATTAAATAGCGTGATTCATAGGACTTCGTGCATTTCAATGCTTTTAAGGTTTCTTTTGTATCCTTTTCATAATTGAGTGTTCATATTTCCATAGGACTTTGTATACTATTATATGTGTTACAGAATATTAGAGGAAATGATGTAAAAGCCCAAATAAGTGTGGCCAAGTTATAAGTTCACTTAGCTTTCTTGTTTAGTCCCACGTTTTTTGAGTGGGAAACTCTCTCTCCTTTCCTATATATATGTACGCATACTTGTGATTTATACACAATTGGAGAATACAATTATTATTTTCATCATGTTTTCGTGTTCTTCTACATGGTATCAGAGGTGAAGATCTCTCCATGCGGTTAGGTTATTCTTAACCGCCTGTCTGGTCTTCCCTTCTCAACCCGCACAGGGCAGCGGCCAGGTTTTTTTCTAACCGCCTCTTCCTCCTCTATCCCGTGGCTTCCACCTCTCTTCCCCCCTCCCTCCCTGCCCTGCCTTTTATGCTCTCTGCCCTCCTGCCAAGTGGGCCCCTCTCGCTGTCGATCGCTCTTACAGTTGGCATTCCTTACTTGCGGTCTGGTATGTTAGCCGTTGTTGTGCTCTCACAACGATCTGATCGTTGTCCACCACGATCTATTCGTTTCTCCTCTCGTCGCTGATTAGTCGCCGAATTCGGCTCGGACTGCTCGCTTATCGCAGCGGCCTCAGCGGACTGTCATTTGTTCCTAATCAGTTTGCTGTAGCGGCCTCAGTGGTCTGCTTGCTTGTCGTCGCAGCCTCAGCGGTCTGTTGCTATCCTCTTCAATGCGGTCTGTCGTTGGTTCCTGATCACTGTGCTCGGTCTACCGCTAGTCTGCTCTTCCTAATGCCCCTGTGTGCTCTAACTGCACCCCTAGCGGTATGCTCTTCTCGTGAAGATCTCTTTTATCTGCGGCGATCTCTTATATTCATTGCAGTTTGCTGTTCTCGCTGCAATCTAGCGGTCTGATCTATTCGATGTGATCTCTCCTATCTGCTCTTCTCGCTGCGATTTCTATTTCCCGTTGCGATCTCTTCAGGCCCTCTACGGACTTCTCTAGCCGCATCTCTATTTGTTGCGAGCACCTCTAGCCATAGCTCATCTCTTCAGTCTGTCTGTCCTAACCGCACAGTCTAGCTCCTCTGCCCGCGGCTTTTATCCGCCTGTCTTAACCGCACAGTCCGCTCCTCCATGGATCCCAATGTCGTTTCCACTCTACCAGCTCGTGTTGTTGCTCACGTGCTTGAACTTCGTGATGAACTCCGGATTACCATCATCTCCCTCAGCGGGAAGCGGAACTTTATGGAATTGGTGCACTTTGTTCGTCGTGTATTGCAGACGAAAGCCCTTCTTCATCATCTGACACGTGTAACTCCTACTGCACCCACCGATGAGTGGCTCTGTGATAACGGTCGAGTCCAGACATGGCATCTCAACTCGATGGACATTGAGCCCTACAGGATGGATATGTATCATGAAACAGCTAAGGCCATGTGGAGGAGCTCCACTCTCTCTATTCTGGGCAGAACAATCTTCAGCACTTGTTTGACATCATCTATGATCTTCAAACTCTTGATCCCGATGCACCCGGTGATATAACCTCCTTTACTGCCAAAACCAAGACCCTTCTTGAGGCCTGGATACAGCATCAGCACCCTACCATAGATTTTGGTTACCCAACGGGCCCAGAAAGAAGCGGTCGGAATTACCATGATGATGGCTCGTGTTCCTTCTCATATACACAGTGCTCGGGCTCAGATTCTTCCTCTACAACTCCTCTGTCAGATGTTTGTTCTATGCTTCTGAAGGTTACCCCGCCCCCGGATGCTCCTGTAAATCTTTCTCCAGCTCTTCTACAGTAACCTACGTCAGTTCCCTCAGCTCGAGGTTCCTCGGCCCGTAGGGGTCGCAACACGTCTCGAGGACGAGGACATGCTGGGAGATCTTCCTTTAAATGCACTTATTACGGTCGGGATTGTCACATTGAGGCCACCTGTTATCGCAAACATGGTTTGCCTCCAAATCTTGTTGCATCTGTTACAACTGAGCCTCCTCCCACTTCTCCCTCAACGGTCTGCCTCCTCCACCCGTGATGACATCAATGCTATGCGCACCCAGCTCCAACATCTGCAAGGGGTGATAACTCGCTCATCTGGATCTGTTGCGTCGATTTCCAATGAAGGTATATCCTCGCTCTTTCGGAGCTCTCAATGGATTGTGGATTCTGGTGTCACGCATCATATTACTTCGCAGAGACCCCCTCAATACTTGTTGACTGCTCATCCCAAGTTCATCACTGTGGCCAAAAGTGATACCACCCTGGTGTCCGGCACTGTTGATATGCCTCTCACACCCACTCTCTCTATCTTCAGCCCTTCATGTTTCGGGATCACCATTTAACTTGTTGTCTGTTAGCCATCTTACTCAGGACCTTAATTGTTGTGTTACATTCTCACCCTCTACCTTTGTTGTGTAAGATCGGCAAACGCAGAATATCATTTGTAAGGGGCAGCTGTCTAACGCGGTCAACCTCCTGGATGTTCCCCATTCTGCTCTCTCTGTTGTCTCCTCTGTCGATTGACATCGTTATCTTAGGCATGCTCCCCTCTAGATTCTCAAGAAAGCTCTTTTGGTTGTCTCTCTGCATGAGTTTACTTGTGAATCTTGTATCTTTGGCAAACAACATCGTACTTCTCTTAGTCCTGCTTGTACTCGGAGTGATACTCCTTTATCTTAGTACACACTGATGTTTGGGGACCCTATAAAATCCCTAGCATGTTTGGTTATCGTTACTTTGTCACTTTTATTGATGATTACTCTCGTCTCACCTGGTTATACTTACTTCGCGTTCGTGCTGAACTAACCTCTACATTTCGTGCATTTATTACGGAAACTCGTACTCAGTTCTCCTCTCCCTTAAAAATCATTCGCACTGATAATGTTCACGAATACACTAGTCGGACAGTCTCTAATCTATGTACTGAGTTTGGCATTATCCATCAAACACTGTGTGTGTATACGCCTCAACATAATGAAGTGGTCGAGCGGAAGAATTGTCATCTTCTTGATGTCGCTCGATCACTCATGATTCAAATGCAGGTCCTCACACTATATTGGAACTTTGTTGTGTATGCAGTTTGTCATCTCATCAATCGCATGCCCTCCTCCATGCTCGACTTTGCCACTTCGTTCAGTCTCTTGTTTCCTTCCAAATCCTCGTTTACCCTCACGCCTCGTGTGTTTGGATACACATGTTACGTCCATAATCTTGATCCACCCACGGATAAGTTTGCTCTCCGTGCCAACAAATGTATGTTTGTGGGATACTCTCAGACTCAAAAAAACTATGTGTGTAATTCTCCCACTACTGGCAAAGTGGTCGTCTCGGCAGATGTCACCTTTCTTAAGGACCAACCGTTTCACCCTTCTCCTTCCACTCCTCTTCTCCTTCCTCCCTTACCTCGTCCTACCGTTCCCGTCACGTCTTCTCTACCGCCCCTCCTTCCCACCCCACACTTGGCACCAATCCCATCCAAACCACATCTTCGTGTCTACACTCGTCGTACTCTGAACTCTGGAGCCCTCTAGCAGTTACCTTCTACCAGTGCTATCTCACGGCCTGTCGATCCAGCATCAACGTATACGGCTCATCCCCTGGCGAATTATGTGTCTTTACATCGTCTCTCTCCACCTCTCCTCAAGTTTGCTTTCTCACTCTATCCTCCATCTTTATACCGAACTCTTTGCAGGAGACTCTTCAACACCCAGGGTGGCATACGGTTATGGATGATGAAATGACTGCCCTTTGGACAAACCAGACTTGGGATCTGGTTCCCCTTCCTCCAGGACAGTCTTGTGTCAGCTGCAAATGAGTTTTTGCAATCAAACATGCTCCGGACGGGACAATTGAACGCCTCAAATCCCGGCTTGTGGCCCGAGGGTTCACTCAACAAGACGATCTTGATTATGATGAAACTTTCTCTCCCGTCGCCAAGTTAAACTATGTTCGGGTACTGATCTCCTTAGTCGTTCATTGCCGCTGGCCTGTCCATCATCTAGATATCAAAAAAGCTTTTCTGAACGGCGACCTTCCCGAGACGGTCTACATGCACCAACCTCTCGGGTTTGAGACCACGGGGGAGTCTCGTGTGTGTCATCTCCGAAAATCAATTTATGGTCTCAAACAGTCTCCCCGGGCTTGGTTTGACAAATTCAGTAAAGTCGTTCGTGAAGTTGGATTCAAGCGGAGCTCGGTTGACTTCTCTCTTTTCACTCGTCATCAATCAACTGAGACTGTCATTCTCCTGGTCTATGTGGATGATATTTTGATTACTGGTGATGATTTCACGGGAATACAACAAATCAAGCAACACTTAAACTCCATCTTTCAAACTAAAGATCTGCGAACTCTCTGGTACCTCCTTGGACTTGAGGTTATGAGACGACCTGATGGTCTTGTCCTTTCACAATGGAAGTATTGTCTTAACCTTCTTCAAGATGCAGACTACTCAGGGTGCAAACCCGCGAAAACCCCGATGGATGCCAATCACAAGTTGTGTGCTCATGGATCTGACTCTGATTCTCTGCTTACGAATCCAGAGTACTATTGGTGCCTTGTAGGAAAACTGATATATCTGACGGTTACAAGACCTGATATTTTATTTGCAGTTGGAGTGGTCAGTCAGTTTATGCATGCTCCACGGGTCTCTCATCTCCAGGCAGTCGAACGCATCCTCAGATATTTGAAGACTGCTCCTGGACAAGGACTTGTATATAAGTCATCCTCCTATATATCTCTTATTGTGTATTTGGATGCGGACTATGCAGGCTCCCTGTATGATCGACGTTCCACTACTGGCTTCTGCACCTACTTTGGAGGAAATCTTATCACCTGGCAAAGCAAGAAGCAATCTGTGGTTGCTTGCACTTCTGCTGAAGTCGAGTATTGTGCAATGACGGTCGTTGTATCAGAACTTACCTGGCTTGAGTGTCTTCTTGGCGATTTGGGAATCAAACTATCCTCACCAGCTATGCAATAGTCAGACTGTGATACATATTGCAAAGAATCCTGTGTTCCATGAGTGGACCAAACACATTGAAGTTGGCTGTCACTTCGTTCGAGAAAAGGTTCAATTGAAGAAGTTAGAATTAGAGCATGTTCCTGCTTCTGGGCAAGTTGCTGGCATTCTCACCAAGGCACTACCATGACAAATGTATCATCAGTTCTTGTCCAAGCTTGGTGCTTACGACTTGTATGTTCCAGCTTGTGTGGAAGTGTTAGAGAATATTAGAGGAAATGATGTAAAAACCCAAATAAGTGTGGCCCATTTATAAGCCCACTTAGCTTACTTGTTTACTCTCACATCTTTTGAGTGAGAATCTCTCTCTCTCCTTTTCTAAATATATGTACTCATACTTGTAGTTTATACACAATTGGAGAATACAATTATTATTTTCATTCTGTTTTGGTATTCTTCTACAATATGAATAGATCATGTGTAGATAAAGAGAGTTATGTGTAATCCTGAAAGAATAGAATTTCAAATCTTCTTTCATTTCAACTAATTGAACCTTAAATATTTTATTCTTTCATTTCAATGTTCAATCAAACTCTCAAAGCCTTGACGTTTCCTTTTAATAGTATTGGTGCATTTAATATTCCAATGACTTAACAAAAGACATAAACGTACTAGGGTTGGCCAAGCCAATTTCCCTTGATCTGTTGGGTTTTCTCCCTAATATGATAATCAGACGATTCAGATTTCATCTCACAATCTCGCTAATTGGGTTACAATCTAGTGGTAGTCCTTTCCTCATCAAAAGATCATCCATAGCATGTAGAATTTCTCCAAATTCCACATCCAACATCAAGAGCTCAAAAATCTGAGTTTTTTTACATGCGTGTTCTTCAAAGTTATTATCATCACGTGGCATGGAAATTCTGATAAAGTTTTAAGGTTATTATCTAACAATACTTCTGTCTTTTAACTTTGAGGTTTTATTTATTTACTTTTTTGATGCAAAGCAAGCCAAGGTCGCCGACTTAGAAGGATTTTAGCTGATATGGCAGACAGTTAATATTGAAAGTAAATAAAACGGTAATTGATAGTCAAATTGAACTTGTGGTGAAGTACCCCAAGCTAACAACATAAGATTATGCTCCACGATTTTATACATTAAAATCACACAGCATTCACGTGAAAAAGAAAAGGTACAACCCTGCTCCACTGAAGGATTATTGTGTCTGCACGCTGGGCCTAACTTTGCATCTGTGAGATGAAATACGACCATTTTGTGGTTGAAATATGATCATTTAAAACCATTTTTTAATCATAAAATGATCAAAATTTAATGATAAAAATAATCTTTTGAAGATCATTTTAAGATTAAAAAAATTTCAAGTGATTGTATTACAGCCAAAAAAGTCTGTGTTTCATCTATAAAATGCAAATTGCAAAATTAGGTCCAATACCCGATGCAATCATTTCTCACTATACAAGCCCCCAATATTTTATTGATAAAATAATACACTGTTGATGAGTAAACTCGAGTGTTTTATAAATAAAGCTTTACGGCATATACCACCAAGGACGAAGCACATGTTTCCTTTAGATCGAGGATTATCAGGAAACAAAGCACTCATTAAACATGCATACAAGTGACGTGTATGAGCAAATCTTTGGCAAATAAAACAACAAATGTGATGTGTCTCCACCATATTGGAGATAGGGCATCTAAGAAAGTAAGTACAAACTGAACAACAAAAATCTCAAAGTATTTAAAAATTTCTACCTGCATGGATGGAGGTTGCAACTGTTTCTTAAGATCACGAACAGCAGCCTGAAAGTTTACCATTTGAAATTATTGATACATTCGAAAGAGAGAAAAGTAAAACATGATTAGTTAAATTATACAAAATAACTAACAATATTATCTACACAAGCGATTCAAATGTTAAAATTTGAGTGCAAGTTAGAAGTATACATATATTGTCTCATATTAACTAGCCAGGGATAGATCTTGGTTTTTGTTCCCTATAAAAAGATAACAAGGGATTGCACGAATTGGAGGCAGCGTTTCTGAAAAGCAAACAATGAAGTGATGGAATATCATATAGATCAGTACATAACAACAAGAGACAAGTACGCAAATCAAATTTAGTTTCTACCCCTACACAGACCAGTAAACTAAATATTAAAGGAAAATAATAATCAAGGAAAGAGAATGATCATATCAAGTACACAGTAAGATTAGTAGGGGAAAGGATATCTTCAATTAGGAACTAAGAATACGCAAGGATATTCATAGAAGTCATTTATTATACATTTATCAGTTTGACTTTGTACTTCTCGGGCATCAATTTAACAATCATAATTTTTCAAAATTCGAGAAACTTAACTTTCTATATCGGTGATAACATTTGATTGGTGATAGCATTCTATGTTGTATGGATAAGAGCGTACAACATAATTAAAAATACATCACTGATATACAAGTTGAGTATGCCCTATATGAGAATATAGACTTGGAGCTTTGGCAAAATTAGAAAGGATATATTAAAACTTAATTATATTAAGGGTGTAGTGAGAGTAAAACCAATTGAAGATAAGGTAATGAACAATAGGCATAGGTAATTTGAACATTCTTGGCTTCATGCTAGAAAAATCTACAATACAAACAATTTTTGTTCGAAAATAAATAATGGAAGAATAAAGAGATCAAAGAAAATTATCTCATGATTCTTGCTGATCTTGAGAAGACATAATTGAGTCCCATGAGATTTGATGAGGTGCACATTAAATAAGGAAGGTGTGTGTCAAAGGTATGTTGAAGTTATTAAAAATATGGGCGATGAAGCAATAACTAGTACTAGAAGCAATTTTGGAGTGACCGAAGAATTTGTATTCACATTAGGTGAAAACATCAAGGATCGAGAATCTTACAAAAGATAATCAAAGCAAGGTGCTTTGGTCAATGCTTTTTGAATGACAATCCTAATCAACGAGCATCTATGAAGTTCAGTAGAAAACCAGAGAAACGCAAATATTGTCTAGAAGAGAGATTGCTTCGAATTAATAGGGGAAAAAGATCGGGCACATGCAATTTTAGTAGAAAAAAAATTAATATTAACAATTATCAGTCTAGCTTACAATAAGATAAAAATATACAAAGGTTTAAAATATTAAAGTATATTGGATTGATTATAGAGATGAAGGAGGATATGGATGAGGATAAAACTTAAACCCTCAAGAGTTAAGGTTGAGTGAATAAAATAGGTAAGTTCTTCAGGAAAACTAAGAGATAAGTTGATAGGTTACAAAAATAACATCGTAATTAGACCGACGTTGCTAGTTAGATTTCAATATTTCTTCCAACCTTAATTTCAACATGTGTTCCATTACAATATCAACATGTTTGCATGCCAAGTAAATATTTGCTCTGTGAAATAGTCAAAAAGATATCCCGCCTTTGTTTTTGTAAACTTTCAGTAAGAAAAAATACTTTAACAATCAAGGCACGTGAGCTCAAGCGCTCCAACTGCATACATTAAGTTATCTTGTGTCATAATTATGCCATTCATATAGAATATTAGGACAAAAATCTTATGTCCATCAAAGTATATAAGACAGCATGACCAACATGAGCTTGGGGGTATACTCATAGACTTTTGACAAGTTGTGTAAACTTTTCAAACGTCTCCGCTAGAGATTGTTTCAGAACATAATGAGCAAATATGCCTTATTGTTCCCTACAAAAACACTGAGAAGGAAAATCAAAATAAACTGCATTTAAATCTCCAATTAAGAGAGTTTTTTTTTACATCAATTGTTATAAATGCCAGTATGCCACTACAGATGAAATTTATGGTAATCGAACATGACGGAAATTCTTGGGATTGTTGAGGCTCAAAGTGAAAATCATTGATAATAATATGACAAATACCGACTTAACATGTGTGCTTTTAAAAAATAAAGTGTCTAACCAAGAATTGTTGAAAGTAATCCCCAAGGAAGAAAGACGGGGATACCAAAACCTTGGCAGAATTGAGACATAAAAAGGATAAAAGTAGTATCTTATGATGGAAAAAGCCAGTAAATCGAACCCTCGATAACATTCAAAGTCAATCTTATGACCTCCTTCACTGATAGGGTTTGTGACAAATTGGGGCAGCACTAGGTCGTTCTCCCTCCTTTTGATTCAATCAAAAGAGATACAAACATACATAATGATATAGGAGGATCCATATTAAAAGACAAATACATAGGAAGCCGAGTAGGGAAATCATTCCGCCATCGTGTAAGAGGCGCACGCAAGTTGTGTATAAACACGTGAGTATCGTTCGCTAGGGATGGGATTGCCCGTGCCAGTATCAACACCTCCGGTTTCCAGAATGACCTTGTCCTCAAGACCAAAGTCAGGGATCTGTGACTTGTACTCCTCCACGATCCACGTGACTTCCTCTGCTGGTAGTCCCCTCCACTAGATGAGTACATGTCATACCTGCTGACCCAAAATTCCCTCGATGCAAGATCCCAACACCGCCTCCGACTCGTAGTGGAGAAAGGACTCGACAATCAACTCCTCGGGTAGGGTGGCTTGGAGAGGGTGATCTCCCAACGCCCTCTTAAGCTAGGAGACATGAAAGACTGGATGAATGCGGTTGTCGGAAGGTAGCTACAGGTGGTAGGACACCTCTCCTACCTTCTCCAAGATTAGGAAGGGGCCAAAGTAACGGATAAATATCTTGGGAATTGAGATGTAGGTGGCCGACTAAGGAACTCTGGCATTAGGCCGCAATTTGACGAACACCTTCTTGACCGACGAGAAGACCACATCATGGTGGCGATTGTTGGCGGTTGGCTGGATGGACCATGCGTTGCTGAGCTCAGAGAAGATGATGCTCGTCGCGATCCTGAAGATCAGTGGCCAAGGCATGCACTTGGCACTCCCCAGGCAGGCCAAACGAAAGCTTTAGGGGTGGTCGCCCATAGACTACCTGAGGTGCAAAGGAGACTTGGAGCCTAGGCGCAATACTAAAGGCACAGACGCACGCTTGATGAGGCAAGGCGCGACTGCATCCATTTTAAATAATCAACATTAAATATCATTTCAGCTTTTTGATCAAATTCTTCATCTAGTCTACTAATTAATCATTCATTACTATCATTTATCTCTTAAAAATAGAGTCAATGTGGTCACTTGCATCATATCTAAGTCTCAATGCACAATTAACATTCACAAATATTAAATCAATCAAAAACTATTTAGTTCTTACATTATTTTTTTCTTTATTTTTGGAAAAAAAATTACAACAAAAATCTCACTCAGACGCGCCTTTAACAACATAAAGCAGCCTAGCCTGAGCGAGGGTCTGATACTTGGCCTTCTGACATGTGAGGCACTTGACGACGACGGTTGCACTACCCGCATCATGCCCCATCAATGCAGAGTGACGGCCAATCGACGATAGGTAGGGTATGTGCCCGAGTGTCCTACTCTAGAGGTGGCATGAAACTCGTGGAGGAGAAGAGGAATCCACAACGATGAATCATGACCACTAGAGAATCGCGATAATGGAGTCGGTCGCCAACTAGGCGGAAGGGAAGATGCGATCCTGGGTTCCACTATAGGTCTTGGATCATGGAAGCGTAGTGGGTATCCCGCCGCACCTCGACATTGATGGCGTCAGCATCGCGCCAACGCGAGTGCTAGATCGTCGATAGGGTACCATTGATGACCTTGCACGAGAGGGTCTCCATTGCGGTGTTCGCAGTCCCCGCCTTGTCCTCAATGGAAAAGTGATAACCAAAAAGCTTGGCGAACCAAACTTTTTATGTGGGGAGGGTCTTGATCTTTTGAACACAAAGGTGTCGCACACTGTGGTGATCGATACGACCCACAAATGGACAGCCCAGTAGGTAGGGGTGTCGAAGCTGAACGGCCAAAATTATTGCCCGAAGCTCAATGTCGTAAGCTGAGGCCGCCGCTCATCGATCTGAAAGGCCATGTTGAAGTAACTGATGGGACGACCCTCTTACATGAGGAAGGCGCTCACCTCCTTCCCCGAGGCATCACACTCAATGACAAATGTCTTGGTGAAGTCGAGCATGCTGAGGACGGGGCGAAGACCAAGGCCTGTTGTAAGGTGTGTAAAGCTTCCTGGGACGTCAGGCTCCACTCGAACGGCACCCCCTTCTTGAGGAGGTGGGTAAGTGGGCGCACAATCGCGTCGTAGTTGCGGATGAAGCGACAGTAGTACCCTGTGAGGCCCAAGAAGCCTCGTATTGCTCGCATGCAAGTTGATGTCGCCCATTGAAGGACGATTGCGACCTTCGTCGGGTCCATGGCAAACCCGACAATTGAAATGATATGACCTGAGTACTAAATCTGTTTCTGACCAAAAAGACACCTCTTCTAATAGGTTACAAACTTGTGATCCGCGAGGAGCTACAGTACGGTCACCAAGTGGTCGAGGTGGAGCTGCCAGGAAGAGCTTAGGAAGAGTTGTAAACCAATGTGTCATCAAAGAAAAACAGAACAAACTTACGCAGGTATATGCGGAACACATCATTCATGGTAGACTGGAACATCGCGGGAGCGTTAGTCAGATCAAAAGGCATGACTAAGAACTCATAGTGGTCGTCGTGTGTGCAGAAAGCCGTCTTGGGCACATCCTTAGACCGAACGTGAATCTAAGGGTAGCTTGAGCGAAGGTCCAATTTTAAGAAGTAGGTCGCGCCTTGTAGTTCATCTAACAGCTCCTGGATAAGAGTAATCAAGTACTTGTTGGGGATTATGAGCTTGTTCAGCCCCTGATAGTCCACACAGAATCTCCAGCTACCGTCCTTCTTGCGCACAAGAAGAACCGGGCTCGAGAATGGACTGGTGCTCAACAGAATAATACATGCGTGCAACATCACCACCATCGTCTCCATGGTGGTTTTCTGAGCATGGTCATATCGGTGTAGGAGAACAGACACAACAGTCACCCCGTGCTGAAGGGCGATGGAGTGGTCTGAGATTATACTTGGGGGAAGTATGTGGGGAGTGACGAAGAGGGGAGTATGTCTAGACAACAGACATGGGATGTGTGGTTGCGAACTAAACGGCGTAACAGGCACTTCTGCCCCCATATGCCACAGAAGAACATGAAGCTCAGGGTCGACAGTCCTAAGGATGGAACGCAGGCAGCCGATGAGCAGGCTAACGCAGGACCAAGCCCGACGCCGCTTCCTCCTATGTTGTTTCATCCCGACGCCGCCTCTTCCTCCCTCCAGCGTTCACCTCCTCCGACGACAACCTCCGACCGAGCATCGCCACCACTGCCTGAAGACGCGTCGCCTGCGGTTGTCTTCCCCGACGGAGATCTTCCAGAAGCTCCACCGATCGCCGTTTCAGTTGCCTGAAGATTCATTGGTCGTCGTTCCTGCCCCCAGTCCCACTCTAGGTCTCCGGCGACCTCCTGTACTTGTTCCTCTTGCAGTTTCAGCAAACCTCCGGTGATCTCCCACTTCCAGCATCCTATTCCTTCGTTCCAGCCACCACTGCTTCCTGCAAATCCAGCTCCGACTCCAGCAAGCGGTTCCAACCAGCACTCCACTGTCCAGGCAGCCCCGATCTCATCGTTGCTACCCCCCATGGTATACCTCGTCATTCTCCTACTCTCAATCCACGTCTAATTTATTGTGTCGTCATTTAAATGAATAGGTTAATTAAAGAGATTGCCCTAGTTAATTGTTTTCTCCTGATTATCGCTATTATGTTACACGTTCTTGCCACCACTTTATTTTTGTGTTCGTGGAATTAAGTTTGTGATGATACTACGTTTGCGTGGTATTTTATATTCGTGTGCGACACTTAGGGTCGTTTTATCGGTTTAAAATAGCTCGTGAAATCCTTCGTGCCGCATTAATTTAAATAGGTCGTCATTATTATTTTCAAAACTACAGCCCTAGGTTTAGGATCACATCAGTTTGGTGTGGCTGCTGAGATATCTCACTCCTATCGTGGGATAGCCAAGCGCCGGTCGTTTTCAAATTTTAAGTTTAGGGTTTTTCAGTTTATCCATGGAATCAAGAATGGAACACCTAGAGGGAAATTTAGGAGATATAGGTAAGCGAATGGAAGATCTTATGGCCGTCATCACCACACTTACTCTCTCAGTGAGAGACACAAACCAAGTCATGTTAGGGTTGCGTACTACACAGTTAACAATTTGGAAGCACAATATCACTTAAGGGGTCCTCCTGCACAACCCCCTGCTCCTCCTGCACGACCTCCTACACCTCCACCACCAGAACCCCAGCTAGCCCATCAAGATAATAGGAATCCCCCTAGGTGGGATGCCGGTATTAAACTAGATGTTGGGGATTTTGAGGGCACACTCGAGCCTGAGGTGTGTCTTGATTGGTGCGAATGACTTGAGCGATTCCTCAGCTGAAAGCGCACACTTGCCCACCAACAGGTGGAGTATGCTACCCTGATGCTGAAGGGCACCGCACTCACATGGTGGGGGCAAGTTGAGCGGATGCGATACACTATGGGACAACCACCTATCACCACCTGGGTTAAGTTCAAAGCTCAACTCAAGAGGAGGTCCCCGCTGATTTTATGCAGACCTTGTATTGTAGGTATCACAACCTACGACAAGACAAGCAAACTATCGACGAGTACACGAATGAGTTCTTAGTCCTCCAGTCACGCTTAGATCTGAATGAGGATGACCACATGGTGGTGGCCCGTTATCTGAATGGGCTACGGTACGCTATACGAGACCAGTTAGAGTTTCATGATTTTCGGCACCTTGGGGAGATCTCTAGTCGAGCACGTCGAGTGGAGGCCCTCCAGAAGAGGACATCTGGTCAGAGATCTACTGATGAACCTAGGTCTACTGATAGACCCACTTCGAGCACCACCACTACTACACCCACATCTGCTACTACTGATTCCCCGCCTCTTGCCATTACTGGAGCCCCGACTCTTCACCCTGGCCCGTCCCGGGTTAAGGAGCCCATGGGAGCCCGACCCCACACTGGAGTGTTTCGATGCTTCAAGTGTATGGAGCTTGAGCACAAATCTTCTGAGTGCCCGCGACGCCAGTTCGTTGTTGTGATTGATGTCACCTCCGGGGGTGAACCCGAGTATGGGGTCTTCCTTAGTGACCCCCAGCCTGAGCCCCTGCCCGAGGCTGATAGTGTCATCGAGGTCGAGGGAGAGCAAGCGGAGAACCTAGTTTGTGCTCTTCACTCTAGTTTGATTACCTCTAGCGAGACCATTGAGCAGGATCCTCGAAGAAAGGAGATTTTCCACACTACCGCCGCATTCAGGAGTATTTCTGTTCCATTATTATTGATAGCGGCAGTATGGAAAACTACGTGTCTCAGCGAATGGTGGAGAAGTTAGGACTTTTGACACGCCCCTTAAAGCAGCCGTACCATTTATCTGGGGTCAGTAGTCCGTTGACTATACTCATTACTCATCATTGTCAGGTGGAGTTCTCTATCGGGGACGTGTATCGTGATTTGGTGTTATGTGATGTCGCCCCCATCGATATTTGACACATACTTCTAGGACGACCATGGCAGTTGACAGACATGTTCTGCATGATGGTGTGAGGAACTCTCATTCTTTTGATCACCATGGGCGCAAGATTATTCTTCTTCCCCAGAAGAATGGTCCTGTTCCTAGAGCACCTGGGAGGACCTCACTTGCATCTACGTCGTCGTCTTTAGTCTCCACTACACCACTCATATTTAGTGCTACGCTTCGGCCTGGGCCATCGCTCCAGGAAGTGGCGTCTGATTTTCGAGAGTCATCTATTTTGGGTGCTCTGGGAGCGCCACCTTTTATTGACTTCGTTTTTGACGAGCACGCGTTTAGTCCGCATCGTTGGTCCTTGGTGGCAGCTGAGCACATTGAGGCACCTCACCTCGATCGTTTGAGGTTTGAGATTTTTAGGTCGAGTCGTCGAGGAGAGTTGAGATGACCCGTAGGTTTTATACTCCTTATCAGGACACCCGTTTTCATGGGTTTTTGTGGAAGATCATAATCAATAAATTTGGGATCTGTTTAAAGTGTTGTGACTCGAGTGGGATGTCATCAGATGAAATCAAAGCGATGGACGGTCCTGGTCTAGCGGACAATCGTGAGTGTCTACCAAGCAAGAGTATGTTGCGTCATGAGCTACTGGTTCCACGGCTTGCTTCCATTTTTTTCACGTTTTCCCTTTCACCACTTGTTCGCTACACACACCGCCCCTGTCATCCTCTGCAAGCTCTAATAATTACTATTTCTTTAAATGATTTGCATAAAATTTGGCTAATTGATTGCGAGTTTGGGGATGAAATATTACTTCCATGTTTTGGTTACAACAACGGCACCAGCAGGACACCTACACAGCTTCTCTTTGACACCCGTCATGGACTTGATCGCGATTGGTTGCATTGAATTCTCGACGGGGCCGAGTTCTCTCAAACCCGGGGAAATTGATGCAACTTGTGGTGCATCTTTTATTGTTATTTTTATCGTACCTGTATTTTTTGCTTTATCGCGCATGTTATTAGCGCTTTTTGTTCATATTGTATCGCGCACGCTTTCGCGCAAGTTTTGTTTGGCTCGTTGGTGTGACCGGTCAACGAGACCTTAAATGCATAGGTCCGATATTTTATGAGGTAGGTTAATTAGGGCAAGATTTAATTTAATTAACTATTTTATTTTAAACTTGTATAAGTTTGAAACACCCATTTGGGTGAGCCCAATAAGCCCACTTCCCTTTGGCCCATTTCCCTAATTTCTATATACATTTAGATGGCTGCCAATAGCCTAAAAAACCTAATCCCCTTCTATAAAACAAATCCTCCCCCTCTCTTAACACAGCTGGAAAAAGAACGAAACAGACCGCATATGCGTGCCCTGTTTCGTTCCCCTCCAGCGCCACCTTCCTCTACCCGACGGGACCAAGCCCGACGCCGCTTCCTCCTGCGTTGTTTCATCCCGACGCCGCTTCCTCCTGCGCGACGAGCCCCGACGCCGCCACTTCCTCCCTCCAGCATTCACCTCCTCCGACGACTACCTCCAACCGAGCATCGCCACCACTGCCTGAAGACGCGTCGTCCCGCAGTTGTCTTCCCCGACGGAGATCTTCCAGAAGCTCCACCGGTCGCCGTTTCAGTTGCCTGAAGCTTCATTGGTCGTCGTTCCTGCCCCCAGTCCCACTCTAGGTCTCCGGCAACCTCCTGTGCTTGTTCCTCTTGCGGTTTCAGCAAACCTCCGGTGATCTCCCACTTCCAGCATCTTGTTCCTCCAGTCCAGCCACCACTGCTTCCTGCAAATCCAGCTCCGACTCCAGCAAGCGGTTCCAACCAGCACTCCACTGTCCAGGCATCCCCGATCTCATCGTTGCTACACCCCCATGGTACACCTCGTCATTCTCCTACTCTCAAGTCTCAATCCACGTCTAATTTATTGTGCCGTCATTTAAATGAATAGGTTAATTAAAGAGCTTGCCCTAGTTAATTGTTTTCTCCTGATTATCGCTATTATGTTACACATGCTTGCCACCACTTTATTTCTGTGTTCGTGGAATTAAGTTTGTGACGCTACTACGTTTGCATGGTAGTTTTATATTCGTGTGCGACTGATACGCACTAGGTATTTGATTACGAACGAGGTATTACAATCGAAAAGAATGGCTTTGGGAGGAGAGAGCCGAAGGAGAGGAGGAGACGAAGGGGATGAGGAGAGGAAGAAGATAGTTAGGGAGCAACCCTAATTCCAAACATCCAAAGCATACCTATTAAGATAGTCTCCCCCCTCTTATATACATGAGGGGGTGTGGATAACAAAACAACAATTAATGCTGAAATAGAGATAACGGGACGGGGGGTGCGCAATCGTAACAATGCAGGCGTCTGGAAAAACTGTCTTGTCCTCAAGGCAGTGGTCAATGAGCTGACGGCGGACGGTCTGTGGCGGCAATCGTGCCTGAGGGGCCGGCCCCCCCAGGGGTTCCCGAGGGACTCGAAGTCCTCCCAGGTGACTTCCGGGTCACAGTCGTCGATGATGGTGTGGAACTCTTTGACGGCACAAACGTGCGTCGGGGAGTATGGCTGGCGGCAACGGAAGCACAAGCCCCTGCTGTGAAGGTCATTGTACTCGTTGTTGGAGAGGCGTTGGGGCGGAGGGCGTCCAGGGCGCTGATCCCCGTGGCCTGGTCGTGGCTGGACTGTCGGTGGTCAACTCTGCAGAAGGCCCGCCAGCGGAACGGGTGGCCACGGGTAGATGTCGGCCTCGACCAAGCGGGCCAATTCGAGAGCGTCTGCGGATTGTGCGTGCGGAGGCGGGAGCGGATAGCGGGGAGAAGACCTTGCATGAAGAAGGCAAGGTAGTGATCCGGCGGAAGGCCCGGAACGTGGGTCACCAAGGCAACAAACTCATCAATGTATTCCTCCAAGGAGGCCGATTGCCGAATGCCGCACAGACGCTCGAAAGCGGAGCCGCTATAGCGAAAGTCGTAACGGCCAATCATTTCTTGCTTCAAATCTGCCCAAGTAAGGGCGGGGTTGGACTGGAGGAGCCAATGAGCCCAATGAAGAGCCGAGCCATCCAATCCGACGAAGACGTGGGCGACTTTATCCTGCTCAAGAGTGGAGTGTAGGTCGAAATATTGTTCCGCCTTGGCGATCCACCCCAGCGGGTCTACGCTGGCGAAGGACGGAATGTCGAGGGAGAGGCCGGGGCGGTTTGCAGGGGGCAGCGGTAGCGGAGCCACCAGTGTAAGGTCAACCATCGAGGGTCGCCCTAAGATAGACGCCGCCGCGGAGGAATCCGCCGCTGAGGCAGTGGTCGGCGGTCCCAAGGAGTCCAAGCGAGTGAGGATGGCAAACAGGGAGGCGTGGAGAGAGGCGATGGCTTGGTCCTGTGCGTCGAGGCGGCGAGCGATGGCGTCGTTGTCCATGGGGTCGGCGGGGTGGTCCGGATGCAGCCGGGTTGAGCGGGTCATGGACTGCCAGCGATAGCTAGGGCGATGCAGGAGCCGTGCGATGTCGCGGGCGAAGGCGCGGTGCGATGTCCCGTGCGATGTCGCAAAGCGATGGCGCGAGCGACGCGGAGGGCGAGGCAGAACTGGGTGACGCGGCTAGCGGGGTTGAGCGACGCGGGCGAAGGGCGACGGGGCGACGGGGCGACGCAGGGGATGTCGCGGGAACGTGTCGATGACGCAGGCGAGGCGTAAACGACGCAGGCGACGCGGGCCGATGCGGAAGCGGACGATGCGGGCTGATGCGGAAGCGGGCGATGCGGGCGATGCCGATGTGGAAGCAGGACGACGCGACGAGGCCGATGTAGGGCCGGCGCGCGGGATCAGACGGAAGCTTCTCCGGCAGCGTTTATGTTGCGGGCGGAGCGGCAGGTCGGACCAAATGATACGAACTAGGTATTTGATTACGAACGAGGTATTACAATCGAGAAGAATGGCTTTGGGAGGAGAGAGCCGAAGGAGGGGAGGAGATGAAGGGGATGAGGAGAGAAAGAAGATAGGGAGCAACCCTAATTCCAAACATCCAAAGCATACCTATTAAGATAGTCTCCCCCCTCTTATATACATGAGGGGGTGCGGATAACAAAACAACAATTAATGCTGAAATAAAGATAACGGGCCGGGGGGTGCGCAATCGTAACAACGACACTTAGGGTCGTTTTATCGGTTTAAAATAGCCCGTGAAATCCTTCGCGCCGCATTAATTTAAATAGGTCGTCATTATTATTTTCAAAACTACAACCCTAGGTTTAGGATCACATCAGAATGGCGTCAAGACCGCTCAGTCCGAACATATAAAAATCTACCGTGCCCGAATACAACCCTGTGGAGAGGGAAAGGCCCGCAGTGCGAGTGTGGTGGTCGTCGCCGAGAAACATGTGAAATCCTGGGGCGGGTGTCACTGCAAGTTATAGCTCGGCTATGAGGTTCTGTGAGATGAAATTGTGGCCCGCCTCACTGTCGATCAAAAGCACTGTGACGCGATCGACAGTCGCGGAGTAAAGTTGCCAACTTCATAGAATAGGGACCCCAATCATCCTGCCCACCGAGTAGTAAGAGACATCGAGGCCGTTGAGTTGAGTTGGTGGAGGGGAAATCAACTCATCCTCATCTAACTTCAAGACCTCAAAGTCGACCAACAAAATCCTACCCGGAGCATTTTAAAATCCTTGTTGGACTAGTCATGTGTAGGGGAATAGGGCCCTTTGCGGCGGAAACACAAGTCTTTGCCGCAAAGGTCCATGTACATGTACTCTTGATAGGATATCTTTTGCACTGCCATCTTGGGGTGGGGTGCGGGCATAGGCCGCGGCGGGGGCATCCCGGGGTGGTTGCTGGTTCGGCTGGAGGACAATCCGGAAATGTGGAAGGCTTGGGCGGGTAGTGATGGCGAGGAGCAGACGATGTGTTGGTGGTCCGCTGAAGGCAACTAAAGGAGGTGGGGAAAAACTATTCCACATAACCAGCTTGCTCCATGGATCGAGTTGGCGGTCCGCAAATTAGGATAGAATGTTGGGTCGTTCTCCCTCCTTCCGATTTAATCAAAAGAGATGCAAACATGCATAATGATAAATACTCAGCTCCTACTTTATATATAGAAGGATCCCTATTAAAAGAAATGCATAGGAAATCTAGTAGGGAAATCATTTCGCCGTCGTGCTTGTGGCACGTGCACGTCATGTGCAAACACGTGTGAATCGTTGGTCAAGGATTGGAACACTTGTGCTTGTATCATTAACTCGCTCCCATGGTTGCGCTAATAAATGGTGCAAAACCATATAAATTATGATTTTATGATAAATGAATGTAATGGTAGATTACAACGTACGTTTCTCATATAATTATGAAGTTATCAACAATCATAAGTTCAATTAAAAAAATAGGTGAATGAGTTATCAATGTAATAGGCAACCTTCCATTTCAAAACAGATTTTTAGAGATAGCATTCTCATAAAACAATGAATAACCATGATACAACTCACCAAAGCGAGCAATTAACAATAGAAAAAACTACTCCCAAAGTCTCCAAAAGCAAGTATGTTTCCAAATAAATAAATTCTTTCAGATGAACTAATCAACAGATACGAATAAAAAGCTAAAAGACCGAAGCATTTTCCAGATAAGAAAGAGTTGTTTAGAATGAAAGCAAAGCATAACAAAGAAATAACCATTCTCAAGGATTCGTTGTTTAGCCCAAGGAGAAGAAAAAGGGAAGACAAAAATAAAATAAAAGCAAGGAGATCAAAAGATAGTTGGAAGCATAAATGGAATAACATGTTACCTTCAAGTCTGCAACCTCTTGATCTCTTTTTGCAAAAGTTACAATGAATGCGGCTTCCCTCTTCTTAGCCTTTTCAAGCTGAAAATAAAAATATGCATCATTTTACCCAATGGAATGAAGCTAATTTTCTGTATGACAAACTGTGTTACTGATATGAAGCTGACCTGTTCTTTCAAGGAATCTTCTGAAGATTTCAAACTTTGAAGATAGTTAACAACTAATCCAGGTTCTGTGGAGGTCAGTAATTAGAGAATGTACATTAAATTTTAAAACTGGTGGGAGAACACAATATGGCATACAAGCATGAAAATAAATAAACTAACAAGCTTAAAATGTTTATAGATAGAAGAAAAAAAACTAACCTGAAGATGCACCAGAAGGCAAAGCTGGCCCATTCTGAAATGCAGCATGCCACTTCTGAATCTCTTCCCGCACGACTTCTAACTCGGCCTGTAATAAAAATGATAAATGAATGGGGAAACTATATCTAAAAAAACAAAATTTGTTTCAAGTAATTTTTTACCATCATGATTTGGCACTTTACTAAAAAAACTAGAATAATTCCACTACTTTCTAGTTCAGCATTCATGTGTATGTTGATCTAATAAGTATCATCATTACAATGTTTCATTTTTCTAATGTCTGTCATAACAAAATCCACACCTTGTTCTTCTTACACAGAAGTTGTCAAGAACACTATGAACCAACCTACTAATCCTAGCTACAACAATTCCTTGGATTCGTATCCGGCCTATACTCCACTCTCAAACTCTATCAATTATGCCGGATGCACTCAACCGATGACTGCACTTGATCCCAAAGCGGCAATTCATAACATCCTATTTAATCACACTCGCCGAGTAGGAGAATGTCTTTTCATCCCACTCCTTGAGAATCTTAGGCCCTCTCTTGGCTTCTTTCGCAACCAATTATTCATTGGCTCATTGGCCGCTACTTACACGGCAAAAGCACTATCATTTCACAATTTCATGATGATGCTTCAAATGGTGCTTAGGTCAACACAACTCATCATTGAACAGTAGCCTGGATATGTATGTCCATTTTGTGTCTATATTTATACCATATAAAAAAGGTAGACCAGTGCATTAAGCATCCCAGCGCAGCGAGGGTCCAAGGGTCCCGCCACAAGGGTGAAATGTAGGCAAACCTTAAACTGCATTTTTGCAAGCACAATATATTAAAGAAATTCATTAGGTGAACTGTTCTTCTTTTTCCATTATACCTCTGACTACTTCTCTAAACTGTCATGTTGCCCACTATATTTGATTTGTTTTTACATTTTGACCTGTTTTTTGGATTTTCAGAGTAAGTTTTTTCATACATTTTGGTAAATAAAATATTATGTTTTCATGCAAAATTTAAAATAAAATAATGTGCACATTCCCATGAGAGCACTTCAACAATATTTTAAAAACTGATAAAAATGCACAAATATTAAGAGATAAAGGGTTTGAAAATTAGCATATGGCCCACACATGCATTAGAATAATTTTGTAAAGGTCAAGTAATAACCTGCTTGCAAGTCTAAAACCAAGTACAATCAAAATGGGGGCATACTGACTTTACTCAATATCAGAAGATGCATGGAAACTTCTAATTTTCTACATGATGCTTAGGAAATCAAACGCAATTAAGAAAGAGTCTGAAACATTACTGATTAGTAAATGCAATAAATAATATTGTTTATACAATGAAGGGCAGATACAAGTAAAATAAAGCACAGTGAACGACTTTAAATATTTTTCAAAGGTTGAATACCAACCTGGCAAGTCGCATAGTCATCCTTACAGTTCTGTAAGCTGAAAATAGAACTCACAAATGAGAAGACATGCAATATAATAAAATAATAAGTTTGATTTGATTAAACCGTGTTGTTTAGAGACAATGAAGTATTCCCTAAAGTTTTGAAACTATACCTCTCACGAAGTGACAAGATCATCCCTGTTGCAGCACCAGGTCCACTCTCTTCAATGCTTTTCTTTGCCTTTATTGTAAGAAGAGTGGAATTAATACAAAAACAAATGCTAACTCCTAGAAGGCAATAAGACTCTGTTTGTTTGAAAGGAATTCATAGTTGAAAATTGAAATTGGCCCAATTCCTGCAAGAATGAATTGGAATTGAAATCAATTTCAATTATGTTGTTTGGCTGAAAACAGAAATTCTATCACAGGAATTGAAATTAGTAATTATGATATTCGTCAGAGCACAGAATTTCTAATTCTTAGGTCATGAGGTCGAAAAAAGTATTTGTGCGTGTGTGGGTTGGGGTGGGATGGGGGGTGAGCTACTTCCAATGGGAATTGATTTAAATCATTTTTGAGTGTCGAATGGCAAAATTGGAATTGAGGATTCAACTTCAATTCCTTATATCAAATTCCGCCCAAACGAACAAGTGCAAAGGATTTTTTTTTCTATGGTATAAGCTGTCCATGGTAACAAGATAAAAAAAAATTTAATGTGTATCTAACTCATATCAATTCGATGCAACAGACAACGAGATCAGCGTAGAAACAGAAAGTGCATTGGCAAGGTATATAGGAGCGATAACAAAATAATTTATCTCAAATAGCACCAATACACAAATAAATCGCCAAAAATTAGTAAGATTTTGGCTCCGTTTGGTGGGTGTTTTTGTTCCGGTGAGTTAAGATGAAAACGCCTCCATCATGGGATGTATGTTTGGCATGAAGCTACGGAGCTACACGACGACGAGCCTCCTTGGAAAGTTTACACGGGCCGGGCGCATATATCGGATGGCCCCACAATTACCGCAGAAGATAATTAGAGATTTTTTGGTTGTTTCTTTTGTTTGAGACGTTTTATTTGTTGTTGTTTTTGCTTGTATCATTTTAAGTATTTTTGTATTTCCTAATTTCTGAATTTCCTTTTGTATTCGCTCCTCATCGCTATAAGAGGACGCATAAGCTCTGTATTTTTTTCATTCTGTAATGAATGTGTTTTTCCTTTCTTCTCTAAACCCTAAATCCCTCCTCTCTTTCTCTCTCTCTCTCCTTCTCCTCCTTCTCCTCCTCTCTTCCTCTCTTCCACGTAGCCGCCTTTTTCCGACCCCCCAACAACTGGTCCGACCTGTCGGACCGCACGTCGTTAGCCACCGGTTGATTCCGCGATCCAAGCCCGCACGTCCGCGACTTGTCGTTCCGCCTGTTTCGCACCGTGCCTCTGCAGCGCCATCCAGTCCGCTGCCGCCCGTCCACGCCCGTCCAACCCGCATTGCGCCACCGCTGCCGCTCGTCCTTTCATGGCCATGGCGCCGAACACTCGCTCCACCGTCGAGGCCCCATCAGAGGATGCCAGCGAGGCACTCCTACGTTGTGTCAGTGCCCAGGAATCCATCGTGACCTCCTTGCAGGCCTCCTTGCTCGTCATCCACACAAAGCTTGATGTGTTGCAACCACTGGTGGCCTCCTCCGCCAGCGGATCCGCGTTCCCGGCCATCGGCACGTCAATCCTCGAGGCAACACCACTTTCGCACATCGAGGACGCCGCACCTTTTTTCCCCCGGTCGCCCGGCCCTTGCATTGGACCTCCCCACCTTCGTCAGGGTAGACCTGATTGGGTGGATCGCCAAGGCAGAACAGTACTTTGATCTCCACATCACACTCGAGCAGGGGAAGGTCTCTACCGCCGCCGTGGGACTCGATGGCTTCGCCCTCCACTGGGCCCGATGGCTCCGCCAGACTAACCCGACCATCTTTTGGTCGGAAATCAAGCAGAAAATGATTTGTCGCTATGACAGTCGTTATTCCGACTCTACCATCGAAAGACTGTGTGGAGTACGGCAATATGGTGCGCTGGATGACTAAATCGATGAGTTCGTGGCCCTCGTCACCCATGTTCCTGGCCTACCACCAGATCACTATCTTGGCTTCTTCATGCAGGGCCTTCGGCCCAACATCCAGTCCCAGCTCCGCACCCACCACCCCCGGACGGTTTCCGAGGCCCTCGACATGGCCCGCCTTGTGGAAGCGGAATTGTCACCACGCCCCCCCCCCCCCCCCCCCCCCCCCCCCCCCCCCCCCCCCCGCCGATTAAAGGCGGGCCTCAGCCAGGCGGCCGACCATGGAGGACTACTACCCCGGAGCCCCAAGCCCTTCAGCCCCCTCCGGCCGCAAGACCAGGTCGTCCTGCCCCGCCTCAGCGGTTCTCCAACCGCAATTTCGACGATCTTCGCCGCAAAGGGTTGTGTTTCCGCTGTCGTCAGTCCTATTCTCCTACCCACGTTTGCGCGGTCAAGGAGTTTCATGCCATCATCGGCAACTTCGAGTCTGAGATAACTTTGGCAGACTTTGAAGACCTTGAGATCACGACAGAGGACACCACAGAGGGTGACGCTGACGCAGGCCTTCACCATTTGGAGCTTCCATGCTTTTCTGTGGGCGGCATTTCAGGCCCCCAAACCATAAAGTTGGCGGGCAAGTTGGGCGACCACCACATTGCCATCATGGTAGACAACAGGGCGAGTCATAATTTTCTTTCATCTCATCTGGCCCAGCGGCTACGTCTTCCAATGGAACCTTCTTCGGATTTCACTGTCAGTCTAGGCGATGGCCGTCGCCACTCGATCCAGGGTCGTTGTCCGACCGTCTCGCTTTTGGTGGGCCCTTACTCGGTGACGACGGACTTCTACGTCTTCGGCCTTGGCGGGATCGACGCCATTCTGGGAGTTGTGTGGCTTTGCACGCTGGGCAATGTACGAGTCAACTGGGGGACTATGACGATGCGTTTCCTCCAGAACGGTCGGGAGTGTTGCCTTGTGGGAGAAGTCACGCTACTTCGTTCCCTCGTCTCCGTCCACGCGATTCAGCGAACTGCGGACGACGATTTTTTGGCTTAGCTCTGGCCCATCTCGGGCGCCACGCCACCAGCCTCAGCGCCACCTCCGGACCTTCAGGCCCTCCTATCCGAGTTTGCGGATCTCTTTGTTGCACCATCCGGGTTGCCACCAGCTCGGCCGCACGATCATGTCATACCTCTCCAGCCCGGCGTGTAAGCAGTCTCGGTCCGACCATACCGCTACGTGCACGTGCAAAAGGACGAGATCGAGAGGCTGGTACACGATATGTTGATGGGGGTCTCATCCGCCCCAGTGCCGGCCCCTTTTCCAGCCCGGTCCTGTTAGTCAGGAAAAAAGACGGCAGTTGGCGCTTCTGTGTGGATTATCGGCAGTGGCGGAACTAGGATATTAGTCTGACCCGGGCACAGACAACTTAAGCTTCGTTTGGTGCGATGGCGACGATCGTGAACGCGATGGTCATGAATGCCCGACCTCACCTAAAAAAATACATACATTTTATACTCAAACCTAGTTTATTTTCTTGGTAGCAGTCATAATCTGTCTTATCGAACATGCATTCTATGATAGTAATGACGTATTTGGCCAAACACATTAGAGCAAATACGCCGCGTTCAATGAAGCCTTAATCTTTTTTTAAAATTTTTAATTAAATCACAATTTCAAGTAATTTTCTTATCAGCATCAACTATTGATCTCCTAAGTTGTTATAATCTACCAAATTTTTAAACAGAAAGCAGAGTAAAATGTTATTCATTAACTAGTCAATGGCAGGAGATGAAACTTCAAACAGATTAGTAACATAAACATTGTTATTCAAATTAGAAAAAAAAATACAAAAAAAAATTAAGAGGGATTCAAAGTCAATAGGGAAGAGATAATGAGAAAGGAGAAATATCGACAAATAAATTATAGATCCTTATCACTCATCTAAAATGGCGGATCAAATAGCACTCAAGAAATCCAGGGTGCATCTAAAATGGTGGATCTGCTAACAAGCAGTTCACCAGAAAAAAAAACCTAAAATGGCGGAAATGTTATTGCAAAGTTGGAATGAAAGAAAAAAAATCACTCATCACTCCCGAAATCCATAAAACCAGAGCATGACCGCATGAGCCAGGAAGAATCAAAGAAGAGCGAGGACTTGCTCCAGTTCGGCAGTTCCTGCAACCTACTCAAGCTCTTCGTTTCTTCCCACTGTCCCAGTAGGGAGAAAGCTCGATACAGTCGACCTCCACTACCGTGACCTCATCTCTCTGACCAGGCCCTAGCTGGCAAAAAATAATAGCGCCAAAACACACCCGGGCACGTGCCCAGGTGTGTCTAGTTGTGGGTCCGCCCCTGAATATCGGGAACTCGACAAAGCCACCATCCCAGACAAGTATCTGATTTCGGTGATTCGGGAGCTTTTGGATAAGCTCCATAGCGCGACCGTCTTCACCAAGCTGGACCTCCGTGTCGGCTACCACCAGATTTGCGTACGACCGGCCGACGTCGCCAAGACGGCTTTCCGGACCCATGGCTGCCACTATGAATTCCTTGTTTTTGCCTTTCGGCCTGACCAACGCACCGACAACTTTTCAGGCCACGATGAACGACATTTTTTGTCTGGTACTTCGTCGGCACGTACTTGTTTTTTTATGACATATTGGTCTACAGTTCTTTTTGACAGGAGCACCTCCAACACGTCCGCCATACATTGGTTACTCTACGACGCCGCTACCTAAAGCTCCACTCAACAAAGTGTTCCTTTGGGGTTCCAAAGGTGTGCTATCTGGGACACACCATCTCTGCTGCGGGAGTCGTCATGGACAGCGACAAGATCGAGGCCGTCCTTCAGTGGCCGATGTCATCCTCTCTCAACAATGTCCGGGGATTCTTGGGATTGACCGGGTACTACCGTCGGTTCATCCAGGGGTACGACACGTTGGCCCGACCCCTCACCCAGCTACTGAAGAAGTCAGCCGAAGCCCCTTTCGAGTGGACGGCGGCAGCCTCTGCCGCTTTTACTGCTCTATAGCAGGCTTTAGTTTGTGCCACGGTGTTAGCCATTCCGGATTTCTTCGAGCCCGTGGAGTGCGACGCGTCGGGTGTCGGCGTGAGAGTTGTATGGATGCAGGTCGGCCGCCCTGTGGCCTATTTCAGCTGCGCCTTTTCGGACACGATCCGCAGCCGCTCCGCTTACGAGCACGAGCTCATGGGCCTCGTCCTCGCTGTTCAGCATTGGCGACCTTACCTCCTGGGTCGGCGGTTCGTGATCCGCACCGACCACCATAGCCTTCACTACCTCCTACAGCAGAAGATCGCTACGCCCGCTCAACAAGTATAGGTGACCAAGCTACTAGGCTACGACTTCAGCATCGAGTTCCGATCAGGGAAATCGAATCGTGCGGCTGACGCCCTCTCGCGCAACCCCATACTCACAACCATCTCCCGCCCAGTCTAGGAGGATGCGAATACCCTTCAACAGGAAGTAAAAGCTGACCCGGCACTCAACGGGATATGGATAGCACTCCACACGGACGCCACGGCCCACCCATCGTACTCCTTGGTTGACGGCCGCCAACTCTTCAAGGGTTGCCTCGTACTCGCCCCCTCCTCCCCAAGCATTCATTTGTTGTTGGCAGAGTTTCATGCTTCACCCACAGGGGGACAGGCCGGGGTTTACCGGACATACCAACGGCTAGCCGCCTCCCACTATTACCCTCACATGTTCTGACAGGTCAAGGACTTTGTGGCCGCCTGCCTCACCTGCCAGAAGGCCAAGTACGAGGCCATGTTTCCGGGTTGTCTACTTCAGCCCCTCCCGATCCCCCCGATCGCATTTGGGACAACGTCGTCGTGGATTTCATCACACGACTGCCCCGATCACAGGGACACGACTGCATTCTGGTCGTGGTGGATCGGCTCTCGAAGTATGCTCATTTCATTCCCCTCTGTCACCCATACACGGCTGCCACAGTCACCAACAGCTTCATCCAGGGCGTCGTGCGCCTCCACGGATTTCCTCGGTCGATCGTGGGCGACCGCGATCCGCTCTTCCTGAGTACTTTTTGGACCGGGATGTTCCGCTTACAGGGCACCCGTCTCCGCATAAGCACGGCATACGATCCACAGGCAGACGGCCAATCGGAGGTCCTCAGTCAGTGTCTGGAGACATACCTCCGCTGCTTCGTGGGGGAACAACCTCGCAGTTGGGCCAAGTGGCTCGGGTGGGCCGAATACTCATATAATACTGTCTACCATCAGGCGGCCGATACTACACCATTCGAGATCGTTTACAGCCGCCCTCCTCCATCTATTGTCCGCCATTTTCCAGGGGAATGTTAGGTGGAGAGCTTGGCCACCGCCCTCCGTGACAGGGGCACCATTCTGGATCAGTTGAAGCACCACTTACGTCGGGCTCAACATAAGATGATTTCTTATGCTAACAGGAAACGTAGGGACCTCTCCTTCGAGGTAAGAGAGAAGGTTTTCGTCAAACTCCACCCCTATCGACAGCTCTTGGTGGCCCGCCAACCTTGGCTGAAACTGGCACCTCGTTTCTTCGGGCCTTTCGAGTTCTTCACCCGTATAGGGGCAATCGCCTACCACCTACCATCCGGGAGCCGCATTCATCCGATTTTCCATGTCTCAAAGCTACGACGCGTAGTGGGCGAACACACCCCCACAGATCACATTCTGGCCAACCTCGACCACAGGAGAGGCACTGTACTACCCCGCCATGGTCCTCGATCAGAGATGTCGCACCCATGGGACCGTACATTGGAGGAGGTCCTTGTGGCTTGGACCGGCTGGCCCGACTCGGAAGCGACATGGCTGCCCCGGGATGATTTCCCCGCCAGTTTCCCGACTACCGTCTTGAGGACAAGACACATTTTCCAGATGGCGGCATTGTTACGGAGCTACACGACGACGAGCCTCCTTGGAAAGTTTACACGCGTCGGGCGCGTATATCGGGTGGCCCAACAATTACCGTAGAAGATAATTAGTAATTTATTGGTTGTTTATTTTGCTTGAGACGTTTTATTTGTTGATTTATTTGTTTGCGTCATTTTAAATATTTTTGTATTTCCTAATTTCTGAATTTCCTTTTGTATTCGCTCTTCATTGCTATAAGAGGACGCGTAAGCCCTGTATTTTTTTCATCCTAAAATGAATGTGTGTTTTCCCTTTCTTCTCTAAACCCTAAATCCCTCCGCTCTTTCTCTCTCCCGCTCCTCCTCTCTTCCTCTCTTCCCCGTAGCCGCCTTTTTCTGACCCCCCAACACATGACAACGGTTATAACCACTACGAAGAAAAAAAAAACTAGTCTTGAACATAAAAGTGAATGAAGTTCTTTAGGTGAGATCAAATGTTCACGAACGATGGGTCATAACCACGCATTCCCAACTGCTACCGTTGTGCCAAACGGAGCCTTTTGCACCAGAATCAGAAATGCTCGTATAAATTTGTACAAGAAAAACAATGTTAAAGACCTAATTCAGCAATAAGTTACAAAATTAAACAACCAGTTTCAATAGTAAACATGAACGTTCTTGGTCCGATTATAAGAAGAATTGGTCTTGACAGTTATTTGCTAAGCAGAAGAGCTAGAACACAAGATCACCTTCTTTGTACCAAATACATCTTCTTCTTCTTCATCGAGGTCACCAAACGTCCTTTTCTCGGCTGCAAAACGTTCGCCGGATAGCGGAATTAGGGATGCACAAGCGCGTGACTACGAAAGAAATGGAAAATTCAGGGAAAAAATACTACGGCGAAAAACCTGAGATGCTTCTGCCGCCGTGACTGCCCGCATAGTCGCCTCCGAAATCGTCGTCCTAAAACATGACGATAAAGAAGTCGGGAAAATTAACATGAATCCATGAAAGAAGGGAACGAGCTGCTCGTATTCGAGATGGAAATCAGAGTAGGAGGAGGTCAAATCAAAAACCTACATCGTCGAGATGGGAACGAGAAGCCATCGGAGTGTAAAACCCTAGCCTTCGATTGCTCCGTTCTTCCCTCGCTTTTACGGGGATCTCCGAGCTCAATTTTCTCGAATGCAGTGACCTGCCCAGAACTCCGACAAGCGACGCCATTGTCTTTTATATTATTTTTTTCTTAATTTCAGCCAACTTGGCATGAGAAATTTTTTTTGGTCAGTTTAATGTATGTGCGAGAGAAAATAGTCAAAATACCTTAATACAGTCCTATTTTCATTATTTTTATACTATTATTTTTTAAAATATGACCGCATTACAAAATACATTTGTAATATGATTGAATATCCTCCGTGCACAAAATAGTAGTAGGTGTGTTAAATGTACCAAAAAAATTCACTTTGTATCCAATACTTCGAGTCTCGAAGATACACACGTGCTAATATTGGGCATGGTTATATATAGGTCATATTTGACTATATACAAATCATTGTCATATACAAATCATTGGCCGCTATTGCGGACTGACTCGATGTCTCGGTCGGACCGGATAATCTTGGACCGCCTTAGCTCGCGGAGCGATCAAGCGCGCACACAGTCAGTTGAAGAGGGGAAATGTACATAAGGAGTTTTAACGTGGAAAACCCTTTAACCGGGTGAAAAACCACGTGACCGGTTCGCTGCCAGTCAAAATCCACTAGATCAGGGTGATTACAGTATGTTGAGTGAATCGGGGCGACAGGCCGCTCCCGTTACAACTTGCGGGGTGAGAGGATGACTATAACTGCCGGCGGACAACAGACTGCTCCGCCAAAGTGACTTAAACGGTGAAATGCGCAGGATGCTTCTGGCTCGTGCGCCCGGGGGCGGCGCGCTTGCGGGCTTCGACTGTCTTCTTCGCTCGACTTCCTCTGACTTTGGGCGCCTCCTTCCCAACTGCGCGTTGGTGGAGTGCCAATAGCCGATGGCGGGTGTTGATGGCCGCTGGTGGCCGCTGGAGGTCGCTGGTGGTCGCTGGTGGCCGCTGGAGGTCGCTGGTGGCCGCTGGTGGCTGACGGCGAGAGGTGACCGACACGGTGGAGGAGGCGGGAGAGCTCTCACCTGAGGAAGAGGGAGAAGAATCGTAGGAGGAAAATATGAGAAATGAGGAGCCCATGTGGGTCCTTTTATAGCTTCCAAAGGAGGATCATGGCGGGGCCCCACCACTAAAGTGGTGGGATAGTGGGTGGTTACCCCCTTAATCGGACGGCGACCAGGCGGTTAGGCCGGCTAGGCGGTGGCGGCTAGGCGGCGGCTAGGTCGGCTAGGCGGTGGCCTGGCGAGGTGGCCAGGCGGCGATCTGGCCGGGCGGCAAGGCGGCCAGGCGGCCAGGCGGTTAGGCCGGCTAGGCGGTGGCAGCTAGGCGGCGGCTAGGCCGGCGAGGCGGTGGCCTGGTGAGGCGGCCAAACGGCGGTCTGGTCAGGCGGCCAGGCGGTTAGGCCGGCAAGGTGGTGGCGGCTAGGCGGTTTCCTTCCATGGGGAGAGGGAGTGGGTCCCGCTCCCCCATGATTCTCTCATCATGAGAGTTCATGGGGATGGCACACTCATGATCCACTTTTGGAGGAGATCATGGGAGGTCTTTTTCTCCTATAAATGAAAGGGGGAACCCATCAAATGCCCCCCAAATCTCTACTTGACCGGGAATGAAGCGAGCATGAGGAGAGATTTCTGGAATTCCTTGTTGTCATGGTGGGTGCCGGCGAGAGATCCGAGGCGGCGGCGATGGATCGTGGTTCTAAGGTATTGTGTTGTGCGGAGGCTTGGCGAACGGGCGCCTGGATGCCTGCGGACGGGGGCCGGTGCAGTACACGAGTGTCAAAACGGCGCGCGCGAGGAAGGGCTGAAGGGGCGGGTGCTGGCCGCGCACGCAAGCAGCGCGCGGGCTGGTCGCGGGCGTAGGCCTTGCGCGCGCGCAGGCCGCTTGCGCGTAGGCCGCGTGCGCAAGCAAGCCGCGCGTGCAGGCAGGCGCGCGCACAGGCAGGCGCGCGCGCAGGCAGGCCGCGCGCGCAGGCAGGCCGCGCGCGCAGGCCGGTCGCGTGCGCTGGCCGCGCTCGTAGGCCACGCGCGCAGGCAGGCCGCGCGCGCAGGCAGGCCGCGCGCGCAGGCAGGACGCGCGCGCAGGCCGGCCGCGCGCGCAGGCCGGCCGCGCGCGCAGGCCGGTCGCATGCGCAGGCCGCGCGCGCGCTGGCCGCGCGCGCAGGCAGGCAGGCAGGCCACGGGCGCAGGCAGGTCGCGCGCACAGGCAGGCTGCGCGCGCATGCAGGCCGCGCACGCTTAGGCCGCGCGCGTCCGTGCTGGTCGCTTGAGGAAGAGTTGCGTGCAGCTTGTGCGCGATATGCGCAAGGTGTGCGGCGTGTGCACGAGGTACGATGCGCACTGTATGTAATGTATACGATGGATAGTGAGTGACACGTGCGTGATGCATGTTGCATATGCGATGTGCGCAAGGTGTAACATGCATGGCGAACTAAGTGCCCAAGGGAAGAGATTAATGAGGTGGAGTTTCGTTTGCCCCCCGAGTGTATCACCGAGTACTTCTTATACAAGGTCGGACGAGGAAACTTGCTCCGGCGAGGTTCCCGGATGTGAAGACAGTGCTTTTAGAATGGTACCTCAGTTGAAAAAGTGCATGTTGTTTCGCGTGAGTTTGACGCGTAACGTTGTTTTGCGCGAGACTGATTCGCGACTGTTGCTTGCACGAGCTTGGCTCGTGACTTTTGCTTGCACAAGACTTGCTTGTGAATTTGCCTTGCGCGGTTTGGGACCGCGTTTTAGTTTGCAAGATGCTGGCTCGCGGCTTCGCTTGCACGAGGCTGGCTTCCGAATTTATTTGCGCGGTTTGTGACCGCGGCTTAGTTTGCGTAAGAATTGCACGCGGCTTAGATTGTGCGAGGGCTGCTCGCGGCTTGATTTTCACGGTTTGCGACCGTGTCTTGACTTTCGCGAGGGTTGTTCGCATCTTAGATTGCGCGAGGGCTGCTCGCGACTCGGCTTGCGCGATGGCAGTTCGCGGCTTAGATTGCACGAGTGCTGCTCGCGGCTTAGTTTGCACGAGGGATGCTCGCGGCTTCTTCGTGAGGGGGCAGGCCCCCACGGTGTCGTCGGAGAGTGTAAGTACTCAATCCGACCGTCGGAGAGCGTAGGTGCTCAATCCGGGTGTCGGAGAACGTAGGTGCTCAATCCGGGTGCGATCGCGAGGGGGGCAGACCCTTGCGATGGCGTCGGAGAGTGTAAGTACTCAATCCGACCGTCGGAGAACGTAGGTGCTCAATCCGGGTGCGATCGCAAGGGGGGCAGGCCTTTGCGATGGCGTCGGAGAGTGTAAGTACTCAATCCGACCGTCGGAGAACGTAAGTGCTCAATCCGGGCGCCGGAGAACGTAGGTGCTTAATCCGGGTGCGATCGCGAGGGGGGCAGGCCCTTGCGATGGCATCGGAGAGTGTAAGTACTCAATCCGACCGTCGGAGAACGTAGGTGCTCAATCCGGGCGCCGGAGAACGTAGGTGCTCAATCCGGGTGCGATCGCGAGGGGGGCAGGCCCTTGCGATGGCGTCGGAGAGTGTAAGTACTCAATCCGACCGTCGGAGAACGTAGGTGCTCAATCCGGGTGCAATCACGAGAGGGGCAGGCTCTGATGATGACATGACGTTGAAGGGGCAAAGTTGCTGAAGAACCTGCTTATTCGGTTTGTAAGCACAGTTTTACTTTAAAACAAATATGATATTGTACTTAAAAATAAACTTGGTTCGTGCGCGCCTGAGCTCATGACTTTTACTGTTCTAAAGTGGCAAAGTAAGACGATGGAAAAAGCAGACGATTAACATCATTAATAAAAAATACGGAGGGATGGATGCGACGCAAATTCCGGGCTGCAGGTGTGCTGTAGAGGGTCGTCCTGCGTCGGGGAGAGCGTCCGTCTTAGGTATTCATTGCGGGGGATCCGACGATGGTCTCTATGTTGCCTACCATCTGCCTTCCTCCACCGTTTCCTTGTGCTGGGATCTGTGCTTGTCCTTGCAAAAATCTCCCGAGGAGCCCCTGGCGGACAAGACGTTCAATTTCATCTTTTAGACCGGCACACTCTTCAGTGTTGTGACCCGTTGCGCGGTGGAACTCGCAGTATCTTGTCTGGTCTGCCTTGGGGTTTGGTCGTGATGCTCTTGGTCGTTGGAAGGTTGGATCATTTTGAATGGCGTACATCACATTAGTGCGGGTGGTATTCAGAGGGGTGTATTCCTGAAGTGGATGTTGCCCCCCATTCCTTGGAAGGTCTTGCTGACGGCTATTGCAGCGACGCTCACTCTGACATCGCTCTTCTTGTCTTGTGAGGGTTGGTTCCTCTTCTTTCTTCCTTTTCTGTCCTCCTCCAAACTGTTGTCGGTGCGCTTCAATAGCTTCGTCGGCTGCTATCTGGGCCTCGACCCGATGAACAAGTTCTGGATAACTAGGCACGGTCTCCCTCATGAGTGCTGAATAAAAGCCGTTGGGGCGGAGTCCGCCAAGGAAGACGCCTCTGAGAAGCTCGGGGTCGACGCCTGGAATTTGACGTGCCTCAGAGGTGAAGCGACGAAAGAAGTCCCTGAGACACTCCCCTTCATTTTGTCGAATACCTGAAAGGTGAGAGGGATCGCGAACAATTCTCCGATTTGCGATGAACTGGTCGGTAAATTGCCTGGTAAGCTCTACGAAGTTAGTAATGGTGCCAGCTCTCAGGGAATGGAACCATGTGCGAGCCTGTCCTTTGAGTGTTGCTGCGAACACTTGGCAGAGTAACTGGTCTGGAGCATTGTAAATCCTCATGATGGTGGTGAAGTGGTTGATGTGTTCTAATGGATCATCAGTCCCATCAAACGTCTCGATGTTTGGAAGCTTGAATCCATGTGGAATGGGATGATCGAGGATTTGCGGCGTCAAGGGGGAGCCTTAGCAGAGCGGTCGGTGAGCCTGAAAGTCTGTTCTTCCAGCCTGGCGGTATTCTTCGGCTATAACTTCCCGAATTTCCTCCCGAGTAAATCTTTCGAGAGGAGGGGGGTGAACGTCGCCAGCGAGGTGGTGATGAAGATGATCTGCTCTTACTCCTCTTTGAGCTGGGTGAGTGGAGCCGGCGGCGTCAGAATAATCCTCGGGCTCTTCCTGGACCCTTTCCGGGTTTTGTTGCAGCGGAGGATTTGCTGGGGCTGGCGGCATCGGGGGAGCAGGAGGTGCTCCCATGTTTCGGAGTAATGCAAGCATTTCCATTTGTTATTCTTCCATTTGGCGGACACGCCCCTCCAGGGCGATGACGGGGGCGAAAGCTACTTCGGCAGTCAGTGGCACGTCTACCAAAGAGTGAGAACGTGCTGGTTCAGTGTGTCCGCAAAGTGCGGATCCTTCGGCAGTGCGGGCACTTCTCTTTGCCATCGCGGTTGCAGGGATGGTGAACTTGTTCTGCGAAGGATGCTGGGAATGTTTCCCACAGACGGCACCAAACTGTTGCGGACTGACTCGATGCCCCGGTCGGACCGGATAATCTTGGACCGCCTTAGCTCGCGGAGAGATCAAGCGCGCACACAGTCAGTTGAAGAGGGGAAATGTACACAAGGAGTTTTAACGTGGAAAACCCTTCAACCGGGTGAAAAACAACGTGACCGGTTCGCTGCCAGTCAAAATCCACTAGATCAGGGTGATTACAGTATGTTGAGTGAATCGGGGCGACAGGCCGCTCCCGTTACAACTTGCGGGGTGAGAGGATGACTATAACTGCCGGCGGGCAACAGACTGCTCCGCCAAAGTGACTTAAACGGTGAAATGCGCAAGATGCTTCTGGCGCGTGCGCCCGGGGGCGGCGCGCTTGCGGGCTTCGACTGTCTTCTTCGCTCGACTTCCTCTGACTTTGGGCGCCTCCTTCCCAACTGCGCGTTGGTGGGGTGCCAATAGCCGATGGCGGGTGCTGATGGCCGCTGGTGGCCGCTGGAGGTCGCTGGTGGCCGCTGGTGGCCGCTGGTGGCTGGCGGCGAGAGGTGGCCGACACGGTGGAGGAGGCGGGAGAGCTCTCACCTGAGGAAGAGGGAGAAGAATCGTAGGAGGAAAATATGAGAAATGAGGAGCCCCTGTGGGTCCTTTTATAGCTTCCAAAGGAGGATCATGCCGGGCCCCACCACTAAAGTGGTGGAATAGTGGGTGGTTACCCCCTTAATCAGACGGCGACCAGGCGGTTAGGCCGGCTAGGCGGTGGCGGCTAGGCGGCGGCTAGGCCGGCTAGGCGGTGGCCTGGCGAGGTGGCCAGGCGGCGATCTGGCCGGGCGGCAAGGCGGCCAGGCGGCCAGGCGGCCAGGCGATTAGGCCGGCTAGGCGGTGGCGGCTAGGCGGCGGCTAGGCCGGCGAGGCGGCGGCCTGGTGAGGCGGCCAGACGGCGGTCTGGTCAGGCGGCCAGGCGGCCAGGCGGTTAGGCCGGCTAGGTGGTGGCGGCTAGGCGGTTTCCTTCCATGGGGAGAGGGAGTGGGTCCCGCTCCCCCATGATTCTCTCATCATGAGAGTTCATGGGGATGGCACACTCATGATCCACTTTTGGAGGAGATCATGGGGGGTCTTTTTCTCCTATAAATGAAAGGGGGAACCCATCAATATACAAATCATATTAATTCAAAATTGGTTATATGTAGACAATATTGTTACATATATACCAATATAAAAAAAAATCAAATTTTTTTATAAGCAATCCGGAAGAGCTTGAATTCGTGAATATTTTGGGCTTTGATGATGACGATGGGTTTGCATCTCGGAGAGCTGGAATCGTGAACATCCGAACAATCTCATTCTCTGTAAAACAATGGTGATTTGTTGAACAACGATACAGTGAATCAAAACCCAAATTGGGGATTTAAAGCGTTGAAATGGATTAAGAGGGTCATTAACCTGTTTGTTTTAGGCTCCGTTTGAGGGGACTTATTTTCACCGGTCAAGCGGTTACGACCGCATGAACCAGACCAACCGCTTGACCGGTGAAAATAAGTCACCTCAAACGGAGCATTAATCTCACAGAGAGAATCTGCGAAGTTGACACAGCCCGCTTCAAAATGAGATGAGCAGGACTCCGACGAGTCATCTCATGATCGTCGTTGACTATAGCAGTCGGATGTATGAGACTGAGAAGAAGGCTGCAGTTCAAATTTGACAGAGTAATTTTAAAGAACTTCGCCTCGGTGTTCTCCCCAAAATTTGGACAGAGTCTGGCAGCTCTGCGTCGTTGTGGGCGCTTGGCATGGCTGATAAGGCTATCGCGGTCCCTCACGAGAACAGGTGGGGAGCGTCTAGGGCTGAAATGAGATTTGTTTTTTTTAAATGGAAGTTTTAAATTGTTTTGTATGTAGTAGAAAAAAAAGTCAAAAAAATGAAATTTTTTGTTTGTATATAGCGAAGTGTGGTCTATATATAACGATGTCATTTTATTATGGTCCCCCCCCTAAATTTTAACGTGAAAAAAAACTCTTAACTGTGTAAAAAATCACGTGACTGGTACAGTGCCAGTCAAACTTCACTATTAATGGAGGTCGTTTACATAGTGTCTTGAGAATCGAGGGCGACAGATCGCTCCTCGTTACAGTTTTGAGATGAGAGACGATATTACGCTTGGTGGGCATCAGGTCGCCTCACACAAAGCTTGTTCCTTTCTATTTTCTGATGGGGACGAGCGTTCTCAGACGCTGCTTGACTGACAAATTTCGTGGTGAGATGCGTGGAGATGCGTTGGCAGTGTCTTAAGGAATGCCGCGCACGTATGAGGCTTTGCAGAATGATGAGCAGAATGCCTTGTTCTCAGGAGCGTCATGGACAAGCAAATTTTCAGGTGGCTCGGCGGATGGATGAGGCACGTAGGAGGATTTCGGCAGAGCTCTGCCCTGAGGAAGAAGAAGACTGTGAGGAGAAAAAGTTAGAAATGAGAGAAGTCCTGAGCCCTTTTTATAGGATCCAGGAGGTGGTTACAGTGGTTATGCGGTTATCTGCACACCTTAACCACCCAAAATTACTAATTGAAGACCGCATTTATTATAGTTTCAGACGTATATTATTTCCATGATTTTGACAACATGCAGACCAATAAATAGATAAATAATATTCTCCACTAACCATGAGGGTTAATGGGTAGTTACCCGGGTAGTTACTCTTGTAACGAACAGTGGTGATCATGTTGGGATGATCAGACGGTGGTGATGGCCAGCTATGCGCAGACGGCTAACTTAACGACGATCGGCCGCCAACGGACGAGTCGCGGCCGGCGGATTGATCGGTCATGGCGAGTGAGGTCGCGGTCGTGGGGGTGGCCCCGGGTGGAGACCGCGGGATGCGGCCGCCCTTGCGGCCTTGTCCCCGCGACCATGAGAGGGCGGCCGTGGAGTGCTGCCGCCCCACTTGGGCGCGGTCCCGCGACCGCGGGAGGCGGGTGCGAGAGGGCGACCACGGGGGTGGTCGTGTTATAAGACCTCCCCTTGCGGCCTTGTCCCCACGGCCACGGGAGGGCTGCCGCGGGGTGCAGCCGCCCCACTTGGGCGCAATCTCACGACTGTGGGAGGGTGTCCGCCCTTGCGGGAGCAGCCCCACGGCACGCAGCCCCGCTGTCGCGGGAGGGCGGTTGCAGGGCGTGGCCGCCCCTTGCAGGAGTAGCCCTGCAACTGCGGGAGGAAGCCTTGGGAGGGCGGTCGCGGGGTGTAGTTGCCTTGAGCGGGAGAGGTCCTGCGGCCGCTAGAGGGCGGTCGTTGGGTGCGGCCGCGGAAGGACGACCGCGGGGCGTGGCCGCCCTTACAGGAGCAGCCCTACTGTCGCGAGAGGGTGGTCATGTGTGGGGTACGACCGTCCGTAGCGGGAGCAGCCTGCCAAGCACGGGAGGGCGGTTGCAGGGCACGACCGCCCCTTGCAGGAGCAGCCCTGCGACCGCGGGAGGCATCCTTTGGAGGGTGGTCGCGGGGTGCGACCTCCCTGAGCGGGAGAGGTCCCGCAGCCGCTGGAGGGAGATCGTGGAGTGCGGACATGGGCGGCGGCCACGGGAGGGCGGGGCCGGCTGGGCACAGACTATTTGACGTCGGGACGGCGGTGTCGGCATCCAGTTGTCGTGGTCGCGTGGCAGGAGCGTGTAGTGGGATTCGTGTGGGGGTCGTGCGATGGATCGGGCGCGTCGATCGCATGCGTGGTAGTGACATCATGATCTCACTAAGTTAGTGGGGATAGATCATGATGGGTGGGTTATCTGCACCCCAATTTTCTATAAAAATCATAACGACCTCATCAAAGACGTCTGACGTGCTTATTATTGCATGCGAAAATAAAAAACCTTTTTTAATTTGTCGGGCCCACTCATTCTCCTCCTAATTTTTGCATTTCCCTCCCTTTTTGTTTCTCTCCCTCCCCGATCGAAAGGAAAGAGAAGCAAACGAGACCTAGGAAGAAATTTCCCCTGACAGAACCCGACGATGAACTCGACGCAACAACTCCGAAGATGCTAGCTTCTTAACTTCGCCGCGCACCAACTCGTTCTAAACTTCATAGTGAAGCCACTGTGGAGAAAATCTCAACTTTGTCAGCGCCGAAAATTGCAGCAACATTGCTACGACTAACTACAGCAGTTCTTTAAACTCAACTTTGCCGACTTCAATGACTTTTTCATTGCTCGCAACTACTCATTTTTCTAACCTCCAAGTATTTACAAACTCTTTTGTAGGATTTTTAGGGCTGGTAGAATAATTTGGTACATTTTTGATGAACAATCAGCCATCTTGAAATGCGCGGGAGAAAGAGATGAATAATGTAAGATACTGTCTACATACTACTGGTTTATTGTAAATACAAATGTTTTTATTTTAATACGGTCTTTTTTATACTTCAAACATACTGCCAGATCCTCATTTTTCTAACATCTAAGGATTTACCAACTCTGCTGAAAGATTTCTGGAGCTGCTAAGAACTTAATCTTCCAGTATGTTAAAGAACAGTTTGCCATCTAAAAATGCGTAGGATGAGAGGCTGAATACTGTAAGATATTGTTAACATATGATCGGATTCTTGTGAATATGATCGTTTTTACTATAATACAACATCATTCATAAATTAATTGTCAAACAACTCTAGGCAGGGGAACAAGAAAGTTGTATTTTTTTCCTACAATTCATTCTTATAAGGAAGCTTATACAATGTACTTGACCTATGCTCACATTTGTGATTTCAGCATCCGAAAACAATATATATACTACTGGACCCATACCAGAATTATTAAGGGACAAAAGTATTCTTGTTCTAAAGCTGGTTTAAAGATTTCCAAGCAGTGCATTAACGTGCAGAAGAAATTTCACCATTTTGATACTTGCGCGGGATATACAATACAAGAAAAGAGGTCTACCAACACATATTTTAAAGCCTTTGGTGGCGTTTTTAAAACATCGCTATTGATTTCATGGCGGTTTCAAAAACGCCGTAAAATCACCGTTGTTGCGAGCGTCGGCATAGCTTGTTACAACGTTTTGTTTTAAAAATGTTGATGTAGCTCTTAAAAGCTACCACTGTGCTTTTTCAAAAACATTGTGTTATATATTTGTTAAAAGCGGTGATTTTATAAATGCTGCAATATTCTTCTTTTTAAATTTTAAACTATAGAAGCTTTGGCAATTTGGCCACACTTTTTTCTATAAATACTGCATATGTAATTTTTTTATTTAAAAAAGGCTTACAATAGAAGAACAAATTAAAAACTCCAACAATTATATCCCAGCAGTAATAAAGCTGATCAGACAATTAAACTTGGCGATAATTGAGGTTGGTATCGTAACAAAAAAACTCTCATTCCGCACAACTTCAAGCCCTCTTTGAAATAACTAATTAAACAAATTAATGATAATCATAAAGAGATAAAATTTAAGAAGAAGTAAACAGATATATGTATACATGCCTAAATAGATACGACATCACTAATTAAATATAACAAAAAAATAATACATTTTTAAGTTTAAAAAGATAGATCCAAAGTACAAAACAAAAAGTTATGTTGATATTTTTATATGTTAAAGAGATGCAATAATAATAATAATATATTCTTGGTGTAGGGTCCAGGGTGGGCAACTGCCCACCCTGAAATTTGCAAAAAGTTCAATATATTACGAGTTTACGGCGGCGTTTTAAATTTTTTATGTTTTATATGCTTATTATATATATATATAAATATAAACAATGTTTAGATGTTTTACTTTGGTGGAGTGGTAAAAGTTTTAGCTTTGAAATATTTTGATGACCACCTAGATTCGAATCCCAGCATGACAGCATCCTTTTTTTTTGCTTTTTTTTAACTGTTAGATTTAATCCAACGGTTCAGGTTTGCCCTAAATTAGGTTATGTATTTCACGGTCGATTCTCATCAGTTATCCACTCATCCCTGTCGGCTGCCGACCGAGCATCCCTCCCCGAGAATTCCTCCACGGACCACGGCTGACGACTCCGCCGCGGCACCGCTCCACGTTGTGACTGCGAGTCTCTGAATCCGACTCCGACGGGCGACGGGCTAGGGGCGGACGGCGGCTGGCTCCGTCCCTGTTAAATCGCCAGAAACAAGAACTAAGAAGGTATGGAAGAATCTTCTTGAAACCATAATTTTCGGGTCCTTCCTCTATTCACGCAAGGCAGGGGATTTGATGGGCTGTTTTCTTCTTTGATGCCTTCAAGTTTCTGAAAGCAGGATAGTTCCTAAATTTGAAAATACTCTTTTGTTTTAAACCACAATATAAACCTACTTAGCTTTTGGAAAGTCTCAAGATAAATTATTGAGTTGAATATGCAAATGATTGGGAATTGGGATAGATGTATTATTTTTTAAGCAAATAAATTTGCATTCCTACTGTTTGTTGAAATGCTTGAATGGGATTCTCTGAAGAAAAAAATCTTTTTGTTTTGCAATGGATTTGGTCTGGTTACTCCATATTTCTCCATGATTTTCACACAATTAGTATATTTTGAAACATATTTAAGTGGGAATTCTGGCTAAACTAGAGTTTGAGAAATTCCAGGGAATTTCCCCTCAACTTTTAGGGTAGTAGTTTCAAATTTAAAGCTTTATAGTTTCATTAACATGGAATATGCATGTGTGATGTGGCATTGTTATAGGCTTTATAGTTCCTATTTTCCCGTCTTTTGTTGTGGAAAGTAGACTCGAGGCTAACCTTCTTTGTTTTTTGTATTTTTTGGGTGTTATTTACAAAGATGAATAAGTTTTTTTAGAAAATTCCAATTTCAAAATCATCTAAGAAACGAATTTGTTAAGATGATTTGGAATCAAATTCAAAGAGGTGTCAGCTTGAAGCTAATCTAGACAACATAATAGTCGATCCAGGATTACGAGTTAGAATGTCAGATTACAATGTTAATGATAGAGATGAAATTAGAATACAATATTTATTGAAGGGTCCATGCCAACCACGACATCATCAGTTTCGACAGACAATGTTTGAGAATACACATAGAAGGTTTAATTATTCATGGTTTGAGCAATTTCCTTCTTGGTTGGAATATAGCATAACAAAAGACGCAACATTCTGTATATTTTGTTATTTATTTAAGCCTGAAATGGGACAACAATCAAGGGGAGATGAACTTTTAAGTGGTACTGGTTTAAACCAAGAAAGGACTTTGAAAAGAGCTGGTGATACTAGATGGGGATCGCATTATGATTCATTGCTTAACATAATTGTGATGTTTTCCTCTATTATCGATGTTCTCGAGATTGTTGAAAATGATCCACATTCAAGTTCTGATCATAAATCAACGACTTTTTCATTATTAGATTCACTTCAACCATTTGATTTCATAATTATTTTACTTTTGATGAGAGATATATTGGGAATAACAAATAGTCTTTCACAAGCATTGCAACGTAAAGACCAAGATATCAGTAATGTCATGCATTTAGTGCAAATTTCTAAACAAATATTGCAGGATAAACGAGATAAAGGTTGAAAAGACTTATTTGATGAAATTTCTTTATTCAGTAATAAACACAAAATTAGTGTTCCAGATATGAATACTTAATATGTTGCAAGAGGCCGGTCAAGAAAAAGGGTTCAAGAAATGTCAAATTTACATCATTATCGAGTTGAGATATTTTATAATATGATAGATATGTAGCTTCAAGAATTGAATAACTGATTTACAGAGAGAAATACAGAACTACTTCTTTGTGTTGCATGTTTGAGTCCGAATAATTCATTTTCTGCATTTGATAAGCAAAAGTTGAGACGGCTTGCTGAGTTTTATCCATCCGAATTTTCAAATTTAGATATTATGGAATTGAATTGTCAATTGGAGACTTATGTTTATGATGTTCGGGTTGATAGTGACTTTGCACAAGTAAATGGAATTAGCGATCTTGCAATAAAGATGGTTGAGAAAATAAGGATATTTTATATCCTTTGGTTTATTTACTAATGAAATTATCATTGGTTCTACCAGTTGCAACAGCTACAGTTGAGAGAGTATTTTTTGCAATGAATATCGTGAAAAATCGTCTGCGTAATCGGATGAGAAACTCAATAATGAATGATTGCTTTGTTACATATATTGAAAGAGATATATTCAGAAGTATTGATAATGAAACTATCATCAAACGCTTTCAAAATATGAAAAGTCGACATGGTCAACTATGAAAGGTAATGTTATGTGTTTTTAATTTAAATTTAGTTGAAATATTGTTAAATATTCATGTGTTATTTTTTGGCATTAATACAATTATTTGAATCATTAAAGTTACTTTTTTTATTATATTATGGAAGAAGTCTGCTCACCCTAACATTACCTCTTGGCTCCGTCCCTGGTTACAACTACACATCTACTTCATGATTGTATGACGTGCCTTCCAACTGCTCGTTCCCCAAATTGCATCGCCTGCATGAAGGCATAACATATTGAGGTCAAGAAAACCAATGGAAAAAGAAATCAAAATTTTAAATGTGTTGTTAGCTAGGTAGTTGTGTGATGGAACCATTGTTAGTAGAAGTGACCCAAAATTGCTTTTTCACAACAAAACTATGCATAGCACAAACAAATAAACAACAAGACAAGAACAATATAAATAACCTCAGTTTCATAATGATGTTGCTAACCAATTAATTCAAGTTGTTGGCATTGAAATTTATGAATAATTATGCATGAGAACAATAAAAAATCCCAGTTTCAAAATTATGCATAGGGTAGGACTTTGCAGTGAGAAAATGTGTAGAGGTCAGAAATTGCCATTTTTTTAGTTTAGAAATTCAACATGCCAAATTTTAACTTTTTACCACTCATACTTTCTTTTTCTCCTCCCTTTACTTTATTTAAAAAAACAAATCATCATCTTATGTCTGGTTTTTATTCCTCAAGAAAAACCTGCGGCTCTGTTTGACGCGGTGGTGATGGTCAGGAATGTGTTGTTATGTCTATTACCCTTGGCAAATATTATTCTCGTCTACAAAGGAGGAGTACTGTAAGTTCTAGATTTGTGGCGTACATGTAATGTGTTAAGCGGGAGTAGATAACAAAAACATCAAAATTTATATGAATTCCTTATTAGTTGTGACTGGCTAACTAATTCATATTAAAAAATAAAAAATAGTCCGCATGAAATTATGATAATGTAAACGTAAAGTAAATTTGGATTTCATATATTAACGTTCATAACAAATACAGATCCAAAAATCGAAGTCACGGATTAGAAATTCATAAATAAATCACAATTTGTAAAGTTTGTTACCTTATAGATTTTTACAACCTAATAGCTTTAGGTTTCTTAACTGAGAAATGTGCAAACCACCTGCTTCTTGGAAGTATTTTCTTATTGTATTTTCTCTGCAACACGGTAAAAAATAACCTCAACAAAAATATTTTCTTTTTGCATTCATTAAAACGATAGAAAGTTCATTTAAATTGTAATGTGAACTTAAATGTGTAGCTAGAAAGCTAGGAACTGATTCCAGTAGTCGTGTAGCGAGAAAGCTAGGAACGGATTCCAATAGTAGTGTAGCTAGAAAGCTAGGAACTGAATCCACTAGTTACTAATATGAAACTGTAATGTGAACTTATTATACAAAATAGTAATTAATAAGAGAAGAGATGATAATCATGACCACCACCATCTAAATCCCAAGCATTTATGATCAGTTCCATGAACAATACATTAATATGAGCATGGGTGAAAAGAATAATCCACAACTTCGGTCTCTCTTCATGGACAACTATATTGGCAAAAGATCAATTAGGAGAGCGTGTATGAGAAGTTGGGGCTCCCTAAACCCTGGGATAATGAGGGGTATTGAAAGTGGTAACTTTGCCATTGAAAAAAAAATCCTTTAATCACAACATGAAATGAGTTTCCAAAGTGAAATTTGTTTGTCTCAATAGTATAAACTATTTTTCTTTCCACCACATTTTGTGGAAGCAGGCGTAAAATGATTGGCAACAAATTATAATCATAGCTAGATAGATGATAGCCCATGAAATGTCAAACTCCCATGTTAAGTATGAGAGTTTTTTTAACAGCGCGCTAAAATCATACATACTTACTACTTTTTATGTATTCATGTCCACGACCACCACAACAACAATAAACCAGTCAAAATAATTAAGAATCATAAAAAGGAAAAAGACAACAAAAAAACCAATGTTAAGGAGAAATATCCTAAAAACGGTGATAGAAAATTCTACGGAGAAATGAGTGTCGGAATAATTAAGTTGGCAATCCATGTTTCCTATCAAAATGTTTCAAGGAGATTATGACGGAAAGAAGACTACTTACTGCTGACGTATTTTAGCTTTCTTTTCTGCCAAAGCCTATCCAGAACAGTGTTTCCCTGCAGAGAAAACGATATTAAATATTAGAGAAATTTATACAGTATAGGCGGGAATCCATACTTGATGGCGCAGTCATGAAGAAGTAAAGATTTGAGACCGGGGCTCTCTCTCTCTCACGACAATGTTAGACTGAAACTCTCTCTCTCTCTCTCACGATGATGTTAGGGCACCGCGACTCTCTTTCTCTCTCACGACGATGTTAGCGCACCGCGGATCTCTCTCTCTCTCTCTCTCTCTCTCTCTCTCTCTCTCGCGCGCGCGCGCGCGCGCGCGACGATGTTAGGGCACCACAACTCTCTCTCGCGCGATGATTTTAGGACACCACGGCTCTCCTGCTCGCGATGATGTTAGGGCTCGAAGATATTGATGATGGACGCTGTTGGAATAATTTATCCAGCAGGCCACGTGCATGTGGGACCGCCCTCTGACTCCCCACCACGTTCCTGGTCTGATTGTTGACCCCGGTGGGCCCCTCTAGCGGAATATCCCTACACGGTCCTGTGGTTGGCATTAGTCCCACATTGCTCGCAGCGCTCGCTCCTTCGTGTCTATGTACCCCGCTCCCCTCCATCTTAACACCTGGGTTTTGAGATGCGATGTGGGGCGACGGGTTTCTACATGGTATCAGAAGGAGGTTGTCATGCTGCGGGGGTGTGTTGGAATAATTTATCCAGCAGGCCACGTGCATGTGGGACCGCCCTCTTGCTCCCCACCGCGTTCCTGGTTTGGTTGTTTACCCCGGTGGGCCCCTCTGGCGGAATATCCCTACGCGGTCCTGTGGTTGGCATTAGTCCCACATCGCTCGCTGCGCTCGCTCCTCCGTGTCTATGTACCCCGCTCCCCTCCATCTTAACACCTGGGTTTTGAGATGCGATGTGGGGCGGCGGGTTTCTACAGACGCGATAGAAAGCAAAGAGAAAATAAGCATGGGAATATGGTTTTAACGATATTATAGAGTTATATTGTTTATTTTAGCGGCGCTAATAAGAAAACCGTGGCAAAAACCCAATGAAATAACATTAACAACATTTTACTCAAAGAAATGCCGCGAAATACAAAATACCTACGACAAAGTTTTTAAAAGTGTCGCAAAATAATCGTAGTATTGAACCCAATTTGTTGTAGTGATGCTTGGTTTGCTTACACTTCACTGTCAATGAAGAAGGTAAAAACTAGAAGGTCTCCAAATTTATTGAAGAGCGCAGTCATCTGCTAGCACCCAAAAAAGATGCCCATTTATTGAGATCACATCGCAATGTATCTGATGGCCAAGCTATTTTGATCAAGAACATGATAGGAGTCGGTATACGAACAGTTGATGTTTATAACTAGATAGCGGAAGAAATTAGTGTTGTGCAAAATGTAGGCTTCACGAAGGGAGATACTTATAACTTTGTACACCGAGAAAGAAGACCGCTCATTGAAAATAGAGATGCTGTTAGTTTGCTGGAAATATTTACGGAGAGGTAGTTGGATGATAACATATTCTCTTTTGATATGCAAACATATGAAATGAATCAGCTGCATAATTTCTTTTGGATTGTTTAGCCTGGGAAATTGGATTACGATTGTTTTGACGATGTCATCGTCTTTAATACTACTTATAGGTTAAAAATATAATTTGTCATTCGCTCCTTTCATAGCAGTGAACCACCATGGGTAGAACGTTTTGTTGGCGGTGCATTTGTAGCACACGAAACGATAAAATAATTTTGCTGGATTTTTTAGATGTTTTTTAAGTTTGTTGGAGGTAAACAACCAACCACTATTTAGATAGATCAAGATCAAGCAATGATAGTTGTCATTGAGAGGGTATTCAGAAGTACTTGTCATCGCTTATGTCAATTACATATTTAAAAAAATACCATTGAAGGTACCGACTTTATATCATGATAAGCAGATTAGATCTTTATTTAATCCCTACATGAGTAAATGTGACAATGAAATGAAGTTTGAGCTATATTGGAGAGAAATGATAATCAATGGTAACTTGCAAGAGAATCGATGGTTACATGATTTGTACAACATTAAAATGAGGTGGTCCACAACTTTTATTAAAGAAATACTGGATATCGACATATTATCTACCCAACGTAGTGAATCAACAAATAATTGTCTATATGAATGCTCAAAGGTTACAAGTTCACTAATTGAATGTTTCCTTGGAATGAAAAAATTGATTTATGGTTGGCAAATGAGTAAACATGATTAATACTTCAAATGTAAACAAGGTACAATCATTTTAAAATACAAAAATTGTTTAATCCTAAGCAAATGTAAAAGATATATACTATAAAAATATATTCAATATTTGAGCAAACATTTATGGAGGGTGCAGTAGGTTTGATGGCAGCGACAGAAACAATATATGACCAAGATTTGGTTGTATACAACACACGCATTTGTGACAGAGGTGATGTTGAAAAATAGTAGAATATGACAATAGAGACTAAGAGCATTGATATAGAGTGCTCTTGTAGGGGTTTTCAAACAAAGGGTTTATTGTGCAAACATGCATTGCGGGTATACAATTTTCTTAATGTAAATAATATTAAACCAGATTATATTTTGAGGAGATTTACAATACAAGCTAAGAAGTGAAATAATTTTGCAATGCCCACAACCTCAAACCACAATGAGTGCAACTTAATTTTCAAAAATCACAAGATGTGGTACACATATGATTTATGCCAACAAATTAAAAACTGTCAACTAGCAAAAGATTACTTTGTGAATGTAATAAGTGATGTCGGTGTATAAATAGAAGATATGGTTGACAAAGATGAGAATATTAAAAAAGGGCTTTGTTGACCAAATTGACAAAGACAAAGATGTTGTGAAAGATCCACTGTCATTGCGACCAAATGGAGTATCAAGCGCATGTTTGAATAATTATTGGGAGTACACCTCCAAGAAACCAAGTAACATTATTTTTTTATAAAATTTATTTGCACCAAATTGATATTCACTCACTATTTTATGTATTTTTATTATCAATTTTTTTCAAACAGAGAGGTGTTGCGTGATGTTAAAACAAAAGAGTCGAGTATTATAGATGTTCTGGTGCAACCAAAGGAGCATAATTTCATGGACAATTCATGCGAGCTTGATTCAAATTCAAACTCCACTTCACCAAATGTTGATTTGAACGATAAATTCTCTATGAATGACAATCTATCTATTAATGTACCTCTAAAATTTTCATCTATTCCTGATGTATTCAAATGATGAATTATATGTAATTGTAAATGATGTTGTGCTTTCATGCAGCTTGGACTTCGTAGTATGTGAAAATATGAGTTTACTAGTTTAGAAACATTAAGTTCTTAAAATATGTGTGTGCATGTTGGTAAGGATATTTATATATAGAAATAATGATTTATTTAACAAGGTACCTTTTTACTTGATTTATAATAATATATATGCATGATTTATATTGTCTATCAAGTTTTACACACACAAAAGTAGCACAACAAGAAATATTATGAATATGGTAAAACGATCGTAAAAAGTGATCAACTAGTTACATCTACAACTGACATTTGATTTCTACTAAAATCCCCTAAAAACATTAATGATTTTGTCTCTAATGCATCAATTTTTACATTTCCTATCATTTGATAATATTACCACCAGTAGCACTGAGCAACCTTCCATATAACCCAAACTCTTGTTTGCTTTCTTTTTTGAAGCTGCTTCATTGAGTGTTCAAAATTCTGAGTGCAAAAGTTTATGCACCGCTTCAGGTCAATTATACTTCCCAAACTTTTCAAAGCCTCCGAAGGTACGTAGCCAAGTTGGTATTTTCATAATCTTCAAAGAAAAAGTAGCTTGCACAAAACATACTAAATAATGGTGTCAACCTTTTTCACCTCTACCTCTTTAGACCATTGTGCTTCAGAAAGTCGTAACAGCACAAATGTCATGTTCTTCTGCTCATTATTTGCAAGATGTGTCCAATTAAAGTTGAAAGGAAGATTTGTATTTGGTAAATCATGCTTTAATGCGACTCGGCTGATTATCATCTTCCTATACACCTTTCCTAATTAGAAAGCTTTTTGTTTGGGAGAGTGTGCCAAATCATTGTACTCAAAAGAGGTATATTTTGATTTAGGTTGGGAATGCCAAGGAGAGGAAGAATTTCAGTAGCTTCTAAATCACTTTGTGAACTTTCATTGAGAGCATTTAGTAGCAGTTTTGCTCTCTCTTTGAAAGATTGAAAGAGGAAATGACACAGCGACAATTAAGTGTTGTTGACCCCGTTATCTGCAAAAAACAATATGTAAAAGATAATTTTTAAAGTAATAAATAACTTATAAATGTTCTATTTAATTATACAATCCTATTATAAAAAATAATGTAGTGCATATACGATTATATATAAGAAATACACATGTTACCTCTTACAACCTTTAAATTCATTATACAGCTGTATGGTTTACAACATAATATTCCTAATAAAGCAGTTTTGATACATAAAATCAACATAATTACGGTTGTATCTGCACTGAATATGACTTGACAGAATAATTATATGGTCGTATTTGAACTAAAAAATAATGTAGTGCAGCTACGATTGTATCCAAGAAACACACATGCTAACTCTTGCAACCTATAAATCCATAATATGTTTGTATGGTTTACAACACAATATTCCTAATAAAACAGGTTCAATACATAGAATCAACATAATTACGGTTGTATCTGCACTGAATACGACTGTACATAACAACTATATGGTCGTATTTGGACTAAAGAATAATGTAGACAACTACGAGTCTCGATAGTTTCTAAGAAAAATAGAGGCTATCTCTTGCAACCTTCAAATCCATAATACGTCTGCATGGTTTACATCGCAATGTTGCTAATAAAGTAGTTTAAATCCAAAGAATCAACATATTTGCGGCTGTATCTGCACTAAATTAATATGACTGTACACAACTATTTTATGGCCATATTTGGACTTTAGCTATGGTGGAAACCACTTCAACACAGCTTTTTACGAGAAACAATCTGGTAATATAACCTTAAAAAAATTTAGATTATATAAACTAAAAGAAAATGCATAAATGACAAATCCATATTGGTAGGTACAATAGTGAGATTCCTCATGGTAATTCAACGAAATTAACGACAAAAACTATAGATATGGTTGTATCTTTGCCAACTTTAGTCGGAAGAAATGAATTCAATCTATATTGTTACGTCTGTATTTGAACTATATCTATAGTGGAAAATCTAAATACGGCAGTATCCCTTCCAAAAAAGATTCCCCTACAACATTCAGCCGGAAATGGGTAGAGAAATGATAGCCGTAAGCATACCTTTACTTGACGCTGAGGATGATCTCCGTCGGCGGTTCCTGCGTTGAGTTTGTCGCTGATTCCATCAAAAAGCTAGGTCGTTGTAGGGAAGGGGAAGAGTTGCGGGGAAAACGTTTCAAAATGAACTAAGTGGGCCCAACAGATTAGAAGAGGCGTTTTTATTTACGCATGTAATAATAGGTACGTTAAACGTACCAAAAAAATCCCCCACCCCCTGCATAGCCTCGCCAAACATGTGGTTTCGCGGTCCGACGATCCCATCAGCGCAGATTCTCTCAGTCAAACGGGATCTATATTAAAACTAATCCAACTTATTTTTATACAAGTTAAATTTTTTCATTAAATCTTATTTGTTAGAATCATGCATATTTTTCACATATGATCAACCAAGCTACATTTGAAAAATAATTATATGATTAACAGAGGTATGCACTCATAAACATTTATTCACTATCTTAGGGCTTGTTTGGAGTGGTATTTTTGCTCACGTGAGTTTGGACAAAAACACCACCATTGTTGCAGGTCACTAGCCCAGTTCAAAGAATTGAACTACCTTAGTTCGAGAGTCGGTCGAGTGTGCAAACAGTCAAAAGTGATCCAACAGTAATAAAAAACGAGGCGTTTTAGCGTGTAAAACATGAAAAGGGTGAAAATCACGTGGACGGATCTGTGTCGGTCCAAAATCCATTAGTTCATTTGTTGTTACAAGTGTTGAGATCCTTGGAGGGCGATAGGTCATCTCTCCATTTACAAGCTTTGAATGTAAATAAATTAGGAAAAAAAGCTACATTCGTGGAGTTGGAGCGTTCATGAGAGCTTTCATATACGCCTTCTCATGTGCTTGCTCATGAAGCGTTCCCGCGAGCGCTGAAAGCAAGCAAACTTGAGAGCAAGTAGAGAAAATTCGGAGCGAATGAACGATTTAAGTTTCACGTTCAAGTCGCAAAACCTCAGAGCCATCTCTAGTCTCTCTGATTACATATCTTCAAATGAAGGCCTATGGGGTTTTTTATAAACTTCTTGAATGAATGTGTTGGTAATTGTTTCTGAATGGATCTTTAGTTGACGAATAACATTGCTATATTATGCTCACTTGGATCACCAATTGTCCATAAATGACGAACATGCCCCCCGGTCAGTCTGGGCGGCCTGGGTAAGTTGTTGGCAATGGAAGCGGTGGAGGTGGTCAGAGGCGGCAGAAGTGGCGGTTGTCGTCGCATCGTAATCTTGAAATGTGCAGAACGTACCGGTTCTCATGTGTGCCAGTGCATGTGTGCGTGCTTGGTTTTCGTCCACCCATTTAGGGTGATTTTGATCCCTTTGAACGGTTCTCTCGGTCGGGTCGGCTTGCCTTAGCATTCCGATCAAATTCCTACTAGTTTGACTGGGATTCTTTGAGATGAGCCTCATCAAATGCTCCCATTTTTTTTCCGAGTCCGGATCCGCTAGGCGATAAGCACAAAATTTTAGATATAATTGTGTTGTTCTTGGGTTGTGGACTTCAAATTATTTTTTTATGTGCGTGTCACAAGTTACTTCTTGTTTGCAGTATGAGATGTCCATTTCATTAAGCCTGAAGACATGTGTTGATCACTTAACGCCACTCATGTCAGTCTTGCGAGTTGAAGATTCCATGGCGTTAAACGGTGATTCTTTGCGGTTATTTGATCATGCATTGCCTTTGCTTGTCATGTGGCTCTTACAACGCTTTGCAAGGACATTCTACGCTTTGTGCACTGTGATGGTTTGGAAGTATTTTGCTTTCTAAGTTTCTCCTCGTACGAACGCGCAAGCATGACATTACATGTTAGCTTTAAAAGTTGTCGTTGGGCGTTAGTGTCGGGGGAGGATGCTTGAGCGTGATGTGGAGGGACTTTCATCTTCTTGTTTTGGAGACGCAGAAGGACCAGTGAGTCTGTTCCTATCGGAATCCAAAGGTGGATTCAGGTATCACTTTCATCTTGGGAAGCAGATGGTCCCTGTGTCTATTCCAATCGTGAAGTAAAAGGTAACTGGGATTGTTTGCTTATGAGATGTAGAAGGACTCGGGGTCCGTTCTTATTAGAAGACATAGAAGGACTCGACGCACATTCTTGTGAGGGTGCATAGAAGGACACAATGTTTGTTCTTTTAGGAGGTACAAAAGGACCTTTTGTCTGCTTTTGTATAAGTAAAAGGATACGAGGTCTGTTTTTAACTTTTTATTGAGGTTTGATAAGCTTGTTCTTCAGTGAAGACAACCTGTAGTGTGGGAGCCAGATGTCTACGCGCGGGAGCGCGCTACCTCCCACCCACCGCCACCGGGGCCTAGTTCCTGCCCGCCTGCGGATGGTGTGGATTCATTGTGCCTGGCGGTTTATGTATAGCTTGACATCTGCCATATAATAGTCTAAGTAAGAAAATGATGAAACAATGTATCCCTGTAAAACATTCATATAAGCAGCATGGTAGAGGAAAGAAAAACAACGTGGGTGCAATTATAACAATGTATTAATGTAACAGTTAACAAGATAAGTTCTTATGTCTGTAAGATATGTATCAGTGTATGCAATAAATCAGTGTAATTGTATAATTGTATAAGTCCTTATGTTTGTAATTTATGTAACAAGAATAAGTGTTAGGATCTCATCTTTTAAGATAGGTAATGTTAAGGATAACTGTTACAGTATCAATATAAATATTTTAGTATTTCAGTTTTGGGCAAAACCCCTTGTGGTTAACAGTATCCAAATCAGTACATTCAACAAGTATTAATGCCTTTCGGCCGACTGATTTGACAAACCATTAGTATCCTTTATGCGCATTTACATTTAGTTTTAACATTTCCAGGCATCGATGCATTTTTATTGACGTTAGTCGTATTCAATTCCGTAATATACATAGATTTATTTCTTTGTTAATCCCCTCAGAAGTTAATCGTTTAATTGCCTTTGTACAAGACTATATGTTATAGCGATTTACGTTATCAGTGATACAGAAAATTCATGCGTCATATGTAAGCAATTATATAATCAATCTTCTTAAAAGTAATGGTGCACATAATTCAAAATAGGGAAATAAAACCTAAATTAAACAAATAGTTCTCCCCATCCGTTGTTCTTTTCTTTTATCGCTCTTCATGATATTGTCGCGTCTATTTTGAGATGTCATTCTTCGCGATATTTGTATAGGAATCATATCATTTAGGATCTTTTATATCGGGGTTGCACCTAGTCAGTTACAACGTTGACCATTATGATAACATCACTTGGAAACTACTCAACCAGCCCTGTAACATCCCAGATTTTGATGTCGCATTAATTGAATTTCAGGGACTGAAAATGAGCATAATTAATCAAGTCGACGACTTGTGGAGGTAATAAACTATTCTTAATTAATTTTTTTGTATGGTAACTTGAGAATGAAGTGTCAACATGTAATGTTAAAATAATTCGTGGTGGTCGCGATGTTCTATTTTGCATGCACGTTTTATATTGAAAGAAAAATTATTCCTCATGGTCTTCTACAAGTAATAATAATAGAATTAGTAAGAGAAAACCTTTACTATTCCTCCTAAGGCCAATTCACGGTTATTAAAAACCATAAGTTTTCTCGTACCCCCCCCCCCACGTTCTTTTAAACCCGCATAGTCGGCGGATTAGTCACACTCCCCAAAGTCGTATGCTTCTTCTCCGGTAACCACGGAGTCGTCCGACGGCAGGAACCCCCGATTCAGCCCTTCCTCCTTGCTGGAACCAAGCGCCGACTCCACCTCCTCCCTCTACTGACTCTAGCGACCTTCCTCCTCCCTTCCAGTGTCGTGGGAGGCTTCGTTCCTAAACCTAGTCGATGGTAGAAGTTTCCTCTTTCGCCGTTTTTGGTTCTGGTAAGTGTGTTTTGCTCTTTCTCCTCCTATTCGATCTAGGGTTTCTTCACTCCATTATCATCAATTATACCTTAATGTTCTAGCGATTTCAAAAATTGTAGGGGTTGATATTTCTGGGTGTTAAGGCTTGTTCGATCTTAGTGTAAACCCTTGCCGTGAGGATAAGGCAATGAACTTTCATTGGGTTTACTTTCGAATTAGTTATGTCTCGCTCATTTTGGCATGTTTTGGAGTAACCCTAAATTTTGTGGGATCTAATTTCATAGAGATTTCCACTTAATTTCAAATTTGTTAAAATGTGGGTACTGCGAATCGGGGAAGCTTTGCAAATTTTACCACCGATTTGTGGTGAGATCTTTATCTCCGATTTCCTTTGCTTTCAAATAGATTCTAATTAGCGAGTTAAACTCACTTAAAAATCGATTCTAATCCTAAAAATTATATGGATTTTATTTTAGGCTCTCCTAGCTTTTGGAAAGGGGATATTTTGTCTCTAATTAGAGGAGTTCATCGTGAGCAGAGCTATTGAAAGAAGAATCATGTCACTTCGTCGTGTGTACGAACGTCGTAACACCACTGTAAGAAACTCGACTCCTTTTAGTTTAACAGTTCAGATAAATTTTCAATTCATGTATTAATCACATTGGTATATGCACTTAAAAATTACAAATTTCTATAGTCAGAACCAAGTCAACGGGGTAGGTATATGCTTATGCTAAGTTAGCAGTTTCAGTGTCATGAAAACTCTAAGCTCAGTATTTTTTTAACTAGAGCGCTACTCGGTGTTTGACTCATTGAACACTAGTCCAAGTTAATTCAGAAAAGAAAAGGAGAGGAAGTTTTACCCTCGTGATTATGGTGGAGGAATACCACCGCGTGCTCAGGGCCAATAGGCCACCACTTGAACTTCAAGCTCAAGGTCGATGTCCCTTGCTACTGATACATAACTCTTTAGGTAGGAGTCTGTGTTGCACTTGAGGGACATCCAGTTCAGGGCACCATCGGGTTTGCCACTCAGACCACAGTCATTAAGTTGTGCACAGTCGTCCTTAGTGACAATTAAGTGTTAATAAGACAACCTAGAAGCTGGTTGAATCTTACAGCAGTCAAAATCCAAACTACAAAAATCAATGATTTGTACAATTGAGACAAGAGCGTGTCAGATCACACAATAGGACAATGATATCCCAGATCATGAACTCAAATGCCAAGTTTTATGTTAGAATAATTATGCAAAATTTAAATTCAAGTAATATTCGCTTATAATATTTCTTTAAGTGTTGCTGGAGGGAGTAGTTTTTCTTACTCTTCAGTGAGTCTGACCCATTTAGAACTTGTTTTTACAGGAGGCTCGGGTCATAAAATTCGCTTAGGATAGACGGTGCAGTCTTCTCAGTTTTCAGTTGTATTCAGTTGTACCATTGATGTTGTACTTGTTTCTCTTTATAGACATTATGTATATGTTGTACTTCACTCATGTTTTGATGTATTTACTTCAATTTGACGGTATATTAGTCTCTTTTAGATTTACTAACTTTTTTCCGCTGTAAGTTTTCTTTTTTTAGCACTTTTATCTCTTTTATCTGTTTTATGTTAGTTCATATACTGTTACTTAGTTTACTTGTTATCGCGGGCTTGATCGGACTGCTGATTTTTTGTTAAACTTGATTGGGGTATTATAAGTCATCTAGTTTTCATAACTATAAAAGAGACACAAGTGCAAATCTAATGAGCACTCCAGATTTTAAATAACATCAGTCGGCCAGAAGGCAAAGCAAAGTCCAAAAGCAAAATCAGTAAACACAAATAGGAACCAGGAAGTAAAACCACATAGCTTATCAGTCGAAACCATTCGGACAAGGATTAACCCATAACAACCACTATCCCCTAACTCAAAGCTGGGCAAAAAAAGTAAAGCAAGTAAACAAGATACTGAGCCAGAATCCAGCCCCCTTTTTTATTTAAACCAAAATATCATGTAGTGACATAGAGGAGAGCTTAATAATAAATACCACCCATAACTTTTCTTGCAGGAGCCGGCCAAACAAAAGTTGTTCATAACCCTCACTTGCGGTAGAATGAAATCTAGTCCACAAAGGGGAAAAAAATAAGGCTCCGTTCGTTTTGATGGAATTGACATTCAATTGTCAATTCCAATTGTGACTGTTCGGCGGTCATAAAATTACCTTGAAATTGGAATTCATTTCAATTCTCATGGGAATTGATTACAGAAGAAACACGGCTCCCTCAATTCTTACCTCACGAGGTCTTCATTCGTGATTCCCATTCCTACCAGCGCTTCCCCGACTCTCTTAAAAAACATCAACGCAAATTCTGTTGTTCGCACATGACCACATTTTTTGCCGAAGAGCGAATTATTCGACGGGGCGCACATTTTTCTGCCCGAGATCGCATTTTTTGCCCGATCCCATATTTTTCGGCAGGGTGTGCATTTTTCGCACATGCGCGCATTTTCTCCCGGGCGCAATTTTTTTCGCTCGGGGGGTGAATATTTCGCCTGGGCGTGATTTTTTTGCCTGGATGCAAGTTTTTCGCTTTGAAGCAAATTTTTCCCGCGGGCGCGCATTTTCCCCCCGGACCTGCATTTTCCTCTCTAACACGTATTTTTTCCCCAGGAGCGTATTTTTCGCCCAGGCGGGCATTTTTCGCCTGGGGGCACATTTTTCGCCCGGGGGCGCATTTTTCTACTGGGCGCGAATTTTTTGCCAGGGCACGAATTTTTTTGCCTGGGCGCGAATTTTTTTGGCTGGGCACGAATTTTTTTGGCCCTGGCACGCTTTTTCGCCCGGGCGCGAATTTTTCCCCCGGACACGAATTTTTCAACCGGACGCGCATTTTTTGGCCGGTGCGGATATTTTTCGCCCGAGCGCAAATATTTCTCCCGGGTGCGAATTTTTCGACCGGACGCGAATTTTTCGCCCGAATGCGATTTTATTTGCCTGGACGCCCATTTTTCGCCCGTGCGCGCATTTTTCTCCCGGGCGTGCATTTTTCCCCCGGGCGCGAATTTTTCGGTCCGGCGCGCATTTTTCGCCCAGACGTGCATTTTTTTTCCTGGCGCGCAATTTTGTTTGGGCGCGCATTTTCGCCCAGGCGCGCAATTTTCACCCGGGCGCGAATATTTCCGGGCGAATTTTTTACCCGGGTGCGAATTTTTCGCCTAGGCGCACATTTTTCGGCCGACCGCGCATTTTTCGACCGAGGGAAATTTTTCGCCCGGGCGCGATTTTTTCGCTCGGTCTCGAATTTTTCTCCCGGGCGCGCATTTTTCGGTCAGCGGGCAAATTTTTCGCAGTGGCGCACATTTTTGTCGAACGACAAAATTGCGCGCCTGGATGAAAAAAATGCTCACCCGGGCAAAAAAAAAAACGCGCCCGAGCTAAAAAATGTGCGCCCTAGCAAAAAATGCGTACTCCGACGGAAAATTTCTAATATGGAGCGAAACAGTGAAATTACTAATTTAGATTCCCATTACAGAATTCCTACATTTAGCCAAATGACAGAATTGGAATTGACTTCAATTCCAATTTCTGTGGGAATTGAAATTAAAGTCAATTTCAATTCCTACATCTCAATTCCCTCAAAACGAACGGTGTCTAAGAGAAATCATGGGAAAAGAATGCTTACTGGGCACTGATTCAACACGAGAAAACCAACCCAAATGAACCTCAGATCAAGTAAGCCTTGCTGAACTTCGATATCAGCAGTAAGGACAAAGAACCAGCTCGATATCGTACAGTATTGAGAGGAAGAAGGTGAAATCCCTAGCTGCGACAGGAATGAGAGTGAGAGCGATAGAGGGAGAGTCTGTCGCAGATAAGATAAAAAATAAATACAATCTCTTCAACTTATTTCTCCTCGTTGCCTCAAATAATTGAAGTTTAGTTTTACTAAACATTTTTAAATATTAAATCAAAATCACTGACTTAATTGTAACTTTTACCAACAATGACGTAATTGTACAACCCCGTATTCGCAGAGTAGGGCCCTCCCGACAGGTGCAGGACCAGTTTTGAGATTTTAAGCTTTTGAGAGGTTTTGCACTCTTGGTGGCAAATTTTGGCTTAGCCTTGGAAATATAATAGTAGGAGGAAAAAATATTTGTCTCTCTCCCCGGCCCCCTCGGGGGGGCACCCAGCATCGAGCTCGCCCAGCTCCCCCCAGGCCGTCGAGTACCACCCAGGCCGCCGAGGACCACCCAGGCCATCGAGTACTCCCCAGGCCGCCGAGCACCACCCAGGCCGCCGAGTACCACCCAGGCCACCGAGTACTCCCCAGGCCGCCGAGCACCACCCAGGCCGCCGAGTACCACCCAGGTCGCCGAGTACTCCCCAGGCCGCCGAGTACCACCCAGGCCGCCGAGTACCACCCAGGCCGTCGAGTACCACCCAGGCCGCCGAGTACCCCCTAGGCCGCCGAGTACCCCCCAGGCCGCCGAGTACCCCCAGGCCGCCGAGTACCCCCCAGGCCGCCGAGTACCCCCAAGGCCGCTGAGTACCACCCAGGCCGCCGAGTACCACCCAGGCCGCCGAGTACCACCCAGGTCGCCGAGTACCACCCAGACTGCCGAGTACCACCCAGACCGCCGAGTACCACCTAGGCCGCCGAGTACCGCCCGGCTTGAGGGTCTGCCCCTGGTGGACTGCATTTAGATGTTTGGAACATCGGGATTTGGCTGTTGGCAGATCAATTTGGGGGCATTTCAGTAACTTCAGAGCAACAGAGGTTGGATATTGGCAGGCTATTTCCAAAAAGCTATAAATAGACCCTTGAGGGTGTCTTGGAGGGATCACTTCTCCATCACTTGAATCCCCTTGCTTTCTTTCTCCATGGCACCTAGCTCAGCATTGGCTAGGGAGGGGGAGACCTCAAAGGTCTTCCGGGTATGAGGTGAGACCTCCACACTAGAGCCGAGAGTCTGTTCCTAGTTTCCTGAGCCTTTGGTCCGTGACATTCTCCTGAGTGTAGTAGGTGCGAGGTCACCCCTCTTTTGGGACCCCGAACTCCACGAGAGACCAAGTTTTTTTGTTTCAACATTTTGGTGCGGTGAGCGTGGAGAGTGACCAACATAGAAGATCTCGGGAGAGTGTCATGACTGGAGATCAGGGAGGTAGTGATTATCTCGGTGTGCTCCCCAACCCCGGACCCTTTGTGGGAAGGGAGGAGTTCATAGCTTCCATCCAAGGCATCATGGGGATGCTTAGAAGCATTGCCCCTCGGGCTGACAGCTCAACCCCCACCCCCAGGGACTTGCTCCCAGGGGTCCCGGCGAGCTAACCTAGAGTGGTCTCGGGGAGCTGCCTCCCAGGGACACGGGTGAGGTGACCCCAACAGGGGGAGAAGGAAGTGCACTAGGTAGGCGACCTGGGAAGGAAAGGATGGGAGAGAGGGTCGAGCGAGACCTCCTCGGTCGGGAGCTGTTCCCCAGCCCGGCGAGTGCTAGCCCTCCAGGCGAGCAGGTCGCGTGAGTAGAGGTGGCGAGAACACCCCTTAGAGGATCACCCTTCAGTGAGTTGATCATCTCAGCTCCCGTTCCCGAGGGGTTCAGAGAGCCAGACATGACTTACTATACCGGGAAGGATGACCCAGTCCAGCACCTGTAGTGGTTCGAGGATGCCGTCTCCATAAGTCCGATGACGGATGCCTTCAAGTGTCGCCTCTTTGCGATCACGTTGAAGGAAAAGGCAAGGGACTAGTTTCATCAACTCCCCCCGAGGTTGATCTATTAGTTCGAGGACTTGAGCCGAAGCTTCCAGCTCCGCTTCTCCACCTCCAAGAAGAGGAAGAAGAATCCTGAGTCCATCTTTCTGATAAGGCAGAGGGTCGAGGATTCGCTGGCCCACTACATTGACAGGTTCCAAGAGGAGATCCTGGATATCCAGGAGATATCGGGGGTATGCTCTCCAGATGGCCTTCACTGTTGGGCTGAAGGAGGGCTTATTCAAGATGAGCTTGACTCGGAAGGCCCCCTTTCCTTCGAGGAGCTGATGGAAAGGGCGGCAGAGGAGATAGCCATGGAGGTGGCCAATCCAGCATTTGTCAAGAGGTTGGCAAAGTTGACGGAGGCAAAGTCAAAGGAGCAAGGTGGCTCGAGACATCAGGAAGGAAGAAGGAGAGAGGAGCAGAGAGCTCAGGGGTTCCAAGGACGGAAGGGTCCAGAGCTAGGTTGGAGGCAGCAGGGAGGACCTGCCCAGGGTTTAGGAAGAGCTCTCATCCAGGGTGGGGGGGGGACTTTCAGGGAGGCCAAGGAAGATACAACTTCCAAAGGCAAGCCCCTAGGCAGCTCCTACCCCAACCGCAGCAAGCGATGACGATCGTTCGAAGGGAGAGGAGAAACCGCGCGGGAAGAGGAAGAGTCAGAGTAGAGTTACCCTACTGTGAGTTCCACCAGGAGGAGGGCCATGCAACAGCTACTTGCCCCGAGTTCCAGGAGTTGAGAAGGACAAGAGCTCCGGCACCACAGCCTCAACAACTACAAGATCCGGTACGGATTGAAGAAGTCCAACCCGAGACAGCAGGGGAGAGGTGTGAGGACAGGGTTGATGTGGGCACCCGAGAAGGGATCCTTTGATGCACGAGGAAAGAGGGAGGTACACAGAGTAGATCATCTCTTGTAATGAACTTTGTTTGCATTGTATTACCTATGATTAATGAAAAAGACCGCCAAAAAACATTTATGATCAAGTCCTTTTAGCCCCGAGATGATTCCGCTGACCAGGCTCCCACTAGCTGGCAGGCCAGGTTGATCTCTCGTGGAGGCTAAGTCCTTTTAGCTCCGGGATGATTCCACTGACCAGACTCCCACTAGCTGGCAGGGCAGGTTGATCTCTCGTGGAGGATAAGTCCTTTTAGCTCTGGGATGATTCCGCTGACCAGGCTCCCACTAGCTGGCAAGGCAGGTTGATCTCTCGTGGAGGCTAGGTCCTTTTAGCCCCAAGATGATTCCGCTGACCAGGCTCCAACTAGCTGGCAGGGCAGGTTGATCTCTCGTGGAGGCTAAGTCCTTTTAGCCCCGGGATGATCCCGCTGACCAGGCTCCCACTAGCTGGCAGGGCAGGTTGATCTCTCGTGGAGGCTAAGTCCTTTTAGCCCCGGGATGATTTCGCTGACCAGGCTCCCACTAGCTGGCAGGGCAGTTTGATCTCTCGTGGAGGCTAAGTCCTTTTAGCTCCGGGATGATTCCGCTGACCAGGCTCCCACTAGCTGGCAGGGCAGGTTGATCTCTCTTGGAGGCTAAGTCCTTTTAGCTCGGGATGATTCCGCTGACAAGGCTCCTACTAGATGGCAGATCAGGTTGATCTCTCGTGGAGGCTAAGTCATTTTAGCCCCGGGATTATTCCGATGACCAGACTCCCACTAGCTGGCAGGGCAGGTTGATCTCTCAAGGAGGCTAAGTCCTTTTAGCCCCGGGATGATTCCGCTGACCAGGCTCCCACTAGCTGGAAGGGCAGGTTGATCTCTCGTGGAGGCTAAGTCCTTTTAGCTCCGGGATGATTCCGCTGACCAGGCTCCCACTAGCTGGCAGGGAAGGTTGATCTCTCGTGGAGGCTAAGTCCTTTTGGTCCCGAGATGATTCCGCTGACCAGGCTCCCACTAGCTGGCAGGGCAGGTTGATCTCTCGTGGAGGCTAAGTCTTTTTGGCCCCGGGATGATTCCGCTGACCAGGCTCCCACTAGCTGGCAGGGCAGGTTGATCTCTCGTAGAGGCTAAGTCCTTTTGGCTCTGGGATGATTCTGCTGACCAGGCTCCCACTAGCTGGCAGGGCAGGTTGATCTCTTATGGAGGCTAAGTCCTTTTAGCCCCGGGATGATTCCGCTGACCAGGCTCCCACTAGCTGGCAGGGCAGGTTGATCTCTCGTGGAGGCTAAGTCCTTTTAGCCCTGGGATGATTCCGATGACCAGACTCCCACTAGCTAGCAGGGCAGGTTGATCTCTCATGGAGGCTAAGTCCTTTTAACTCCGGGATGATTCCGCTGACCAGGCTCCCACTAGCTGGCAGGGCAGGTTGATCTCTCGTGGAGGCTAAGTCCTTTTAGCTCCGGGATGATTCCGCTGACCAGGCTCCCACTAGCTGGCAGGGCAGGTTGATCTCTCGTGGAGGCTAAGTCCTTTTAGCCCCGGGATGATTCCGCTGACCAGGCTCCCACTAGCTGGCAGGGCAGGTTGATCTCTCGTGGAGGCTAAGTCCTTTTGGCCCCGGGATGATTCCGCTAGCCAGGCTCCCATAAGCTGGCAGGGCAGGTTGATCTCTCGTGGAGGCTAAGTCCTTTTGGCCCCGAGATGATTCCGCTGACCTGGCTCCCACTAGCTGGCAGGGCAGGTTGATCTCTCGTGGAGGCTAAGTCCTTTTGGCTCCGGGATGATTCCGCTGACCAGGCTCCCACTAGCTGGCAGAGCAGGTTGATCTCTCATGGAGGCTAATGTCTTTTGGCTCTGGGATGATTTCGCTGACCAGGCTCCCACTAGCTGGTAGGGCAGGTTGATCTCTCGTTGAGGCTAAGTCCTTTTAGCTCTGGGATGATTCCGCTGACCAGGCTCCCACTAGCTGGCAGGGCAGGTTAATCTCTCGCGGAGGCTAAGTCCTTTTAGCTCCGGGATGATTCCGCTGACCAGGCTTCCACTAGCTGGCAGGGCAGGTTGATCTCTCGTGGAGGATAAGTCGTTTTAGCTCCGGGATGATTCCGCTGATCAGGCTCCCACTAGCTGGTAGGGCAGGTTGATCACTCATGGAGGCTAAGTCCTTTTGGCCCCGAGATGATTCCGCTGACCAGTCTCCCACTAGCTGGCAGGGCAGGTTGATCTCTCGTGGAGGCTAAGTCCTTTTGACTCCGGGATGATGCCGCTGACCAGGCTCCCACTGGCTGGCAGGGCAGCTTGATCTCTCGGGGAGGCTAAGTCCTTTTAGCTCCGGGATGATTCCACTGACCAGGCTCCCACTAGCTGGCAGGGCAGGTTGATCTCTCGTGGAGGCTAAGTCCTTTTAGCTCCGGGATGATTCTGCTGACAAGGCTACCATTAGCTGGCGTGACAGGTTGACCCCTCGGGAGGCTAAGTGTTTTCACCTCGAGGCCGTCTCGTCACCCAGGCTCCCATTAGCTGGCGTAAAAGGTTGACCCCTCGGGAGGCTAAGTGTTTTCACCCCGAGGCCGTCTCGTCACCCAGGCTCCCATTAGTTCGCGTGACAGGTTGACTCCTCGGGAGGCTAAGTGTTTTCACCCCGAGGCCGTCTCGTCATCCAGGCTCCCATTAGCTGGCATGACAGGTTGACCCCTCGGGAGGCTAAGTGTTTTCACCCCAAGGCCGTCTCGTCACCCAGGCTCCCATTAGCTGGCGTGAAAGGTTGACCCCTCGGGAGGCTAAGTGTTTTCACCCCGAGGCCGTCTCGTCGCCTAGGCTCCCATTAGTTGGCGTGACTGGTTGACCCCTCTAGAGGCTAAGTGTTTTCACCCCGAGGCCGTCTCGTCACCCAGGCTCCCATTAGCTGGCGTGACAGGTTGACCCATCGGGAGGCTAAGTGTTTTCACCCCGAGGCCGTCTCGTCACCCAGGCTCCCATTAGCTGGCATGACAGGTTGACCCCTCGGGAGGCTAAGTGTTTTCACCCCGAGGCGGTCTCATCATCCAGGCTCCCATTATCTGGCGTGACAGGTTGACCCCTCGGGAGGCTAAGTGTTTTCACCCCGAGGCCATCTCGTCACCCAGGCTCTCATTAGCTGGCGTGACAGGTTGACCCCTCAGGAGGCTAAGTATTTTCACCCCGAGGTCGTCTCTTCACCCAGACTCTCATTAGCTGGCGTGACAGGTTGACCCCTCGGGAGGCTAAGAGTTTTTCACCACGAGGCCATCTCGTCACCCAGACTCCCATTAGTTGGCATGACAGGTTGACCCCTCAGAGAGACCGAGTATTTTCGGCCCCACGAAGGCCATTCAGCGAATACGTTGGGTTGGATATTTCTTTCTGAGCTTGTGCCAACCTCGAAAAGAGCGGGGAGTGTGTACAACCCCGTATTTGCAGAGTAGGGCCCTCCCGGCAGGCGCAGGACCAGTTTTGAGTTTTTAAGCTTTTGAGAGGTTTTGCACTCTTGGTGGCCAATTTTGGCTTGGCCTTGGAATATACTAGTAGGAGGAGAAAATATTTGTCTCTCTCCCCGGCCCCCTCGGGGGGTCACCCAGCATCGAGCTCGCCCAGCTCCCCCCAGGCCGCCAAGTACCACCCAGGCCGTCGAGTACCACCAAGGCCGCCGAGTACTCCCCAGGCCGCCGAGCACCACCAAGGCCGCCAAGCATCACCCAGGCCGCCGAGTACTCCTGAGGCCGCCGAGTACTCCTGAGGCCGCCGAGTACCACCCAGGACGCCGAGTACCACCCAGGCCGCCGAGTATCCCCCAGGCCGCCGAGTCCCCCCCAGGCCGTCGAGTACCCCCCAGACCGCCGAGTACCCCCCAGGCCGCCGAGTACCCCCCAGGCCGACGAGTACCACCCAGGCCGCCGAGTACCACCCAGGCCGCCGAGTACCACCCAGGCCGCCGAGTACCACCCAGGCCCCCGAGTATTACCCAGGCCCCCGAGTACCACCCAGGCCGCCTAGTACCCCCAGGCCGCCGAGTACCCCCCAGGCCGTCGAGTACCCCCCAGGCCGCCGAGTACCCCCCAGGCCGCCGAGTACCCCCCAGGCCGACGAGTACCACCCAGGCCGCCGAGTACCACCCAGGCCGCCGAGTACCACCCAGGCCGCCGAGTACCACCCAGGCCCCCGAGTATTACCCAGGCCCCCGAGTACCACCCAGGCCGCCTAGTACCCCTACGCCGCCGAGTACCCCCCGGCTTTAGGGTCTGCCCCAGGTGGACTGCATTTAGATATTTGGAACAGCGGGATTTGGCTGTTTGCAGACAAATTTGGGGGCATTTAAGTAACTTCAGAGCAACAGAGGTTGGATATTGGCAGGCCATCCCCAAAAAACTATAAATAGACCCTTGAGGGTGCCTTGGAGGGATCACTTCTCCATCACTTGAATCCCCTTACTTTCTTTCTCCAAGGCACCTAGCTCAGCATTGGCTAGAGAGGGGGAGACTTCAAAGGTCTTCCGGGTGTGAGGTGAGACCTCCACGCTAGAGCCGAGTGTCTGTTCCTAGTTTCCTGAGCCTTTGGTCCGTGACATTCTCCTGTGTGTAGTAGGTGCGAGGTCACCCCTCTTTTGGGAACCCAAACTCCACGAGAGACCAAGTTTTTTGGTTTCAACAGTAATATTACAGCCGTTCCTCTTATACATATGTATAGAACACCAACATTTGGTAACAAATAGAAAATAAAATCATCTGCCACTAAAACAAAGCGAGTGACACAAAACTTCAAAAGAACTCGAACTAAACTTTCAAAGTGATGACAAACTTAATTACACTGATGTTAATTACTTTCAACATATGGGGGTATATAATAATTTAAATTAAATTTTATTATCCGTTTGAATCACTTCACGTTTTGGGTCGCTACAGTCGCCGGGCACCCAGCCCGGGCCGCCTGAATCGCCCTGGGGGTAATTTCGTCATTTCACTAAATTTGGTGATCCAGGTGACCGAAACATTGTGACGCCAAATGCCAACACAAATTCAGTCCCGGCGCAATTACCGATGTACTCCTTCAAAAAACTATAAATAGACATCAACCCTTCATTTGAAAACAAGCAATTCTAGAGGCTAGAAAGAGCACTAAGATTTTCCGGCGAGATTGTGTACTTAAGCCGATCCTCCGTTTAGAAATTCGCTCTGCTCCTCTTCTAGCTCCAAGGCTCCAACAGGCTTCAAGGCTCCATGGACTTAAAGATTTCTCCCTACCGGAACGCTTCCATCGAGATTCCGAAAACTTAGCCAATTTTCCAGGCTAGAGCGCTTCCATTGAGACTGTGAGAACTTAAATATTTTTCATCACTTTTGTACCTCACATTTGTAACAAAAAGGTGACCTATCACCCTACGAGAGATCATTCCATACACTTGTAAACTACAAGAAAATAGTGGATTTTAGCTCGGCGCAAATCTGGACACATAGTTTTTCACCCTTTCTTGGTTTTCCACGTCAAAAAAACCTTTTGTTGTTTACTACTATTTTTTTGACTGTTTTTGCGCTCGGCCTAATTCCGAGTTACATCGGTCTGATTCTCCAGACCGAGGAAAAATTCGATGGCCCGCAACAAGTTTAATTTTTTTATGTCCGATGTAACGGTCCATTGAGAGGACTATATATATAGGGCGCTGTTACGTGCACACCACTTTGGCTATGTGCACACCAAACTCTTAAAATAAAGGGCGATGTTACGTGCACACCACTTTTGACTGTGTGCACACAGAACTTTTAAAATAAACAATATCACTTCAAATCCCACTCATATTAAACTTAAGCGCACACTATTGTCCTATTTTCTCCGGAAAGCCGAAACCCTACCCTTGCCCCAGCTTCTGCCTCGCTCCGGTTTAGATTTTTGTTTTTTATTTTGTTGGTTTGAAATGTAAAAGAGAAGAAATCTTTTGTATTTGAAGTAAAAAAAAAACTCAAATTTTATTTTGGTGTTTATTTAACAATTTGACTTGTAAATAAAATTTATGCTGTTTTATTGACATTTTAGCCTGCAAATAAAATTTATGGTGTGGACATATCAATGGTGTGCACATAGTCAAAAGTAATGTGCACGTATGAGAGCTATATATATATATAGGGGTTATTGTATATACGCAAGCTCTGTATATAGTCTATATACGCGGCGATGAGAAATACAGAAAATATGTCTTGTACGCGCTTTTTTAAGAAAAGCGTTCAACATTAAAGTTGTACATCTCTTCATGTTGAACACTTTTTCTAAAAATGAACGGAATCAGGCGTATTCGCAAAATGCGCGGAACCGAGTGTATTTTCATGTTGAACACTTTTTCTAAAAATGCAAGGAACCGGGTGTATTTTCAAAAGGCGTGTGCGCTGTGTATATAAGTCGTATACACAACCCTATATATATACATACATACATATACATATATATATACATATACATATATATATATACATATACATATATATATACATATACATATACATACATATATATATACATATACATATACATACATATATAGATACATACATATATATATATATATATATATATATATATATATATATATATATATATATATATATACATACATACATACATATATCTTTATTATATAAATCAATATAGATATCTTCAAAACACACCAATCTTTTACTCTCAACCGTTGGATCTCTAAAATAGTAATTTTTAGCCGTTGGATCTCATCCTCTCTAATATATATGTGCTTCCCCCTCACTCAACCCCGATAGAAACCGTGCCCCATCTCTCAATCCCCGATAGAAGCCCCACCCCTTCCTCTACCCAGATAAAATCTCTCTGATAGGATAGGGCATCGCCTAGCCCTTTCTTCCCTCAAGCCCGCTCTCACCAGAAGCCTTCGCCTTCACCAGAAACCGCCGCCTTCGCCAGAAGCCACTGCCGTCGTCGTCGCATTCGCCAGAAGCCGCAGTCGTCGCCTTCGCCAGAAGCCGCAGCCCTCGCCCTCTAGGGCATCGCACTTCCAGCAAACCCCTCGCCTGAAGACCTCACCGACGTCCTGCTTCTCTCTTCAACTCATCTTCCTCTCCCGAGGTCCCTGCCGACACCGATCCCGTATGCGAAATCATCCCTCCAAGTCACAGACTACACACTTTCTTTGAGGTAGGTCAGAGCTTCATCTCACCTCTCACGGCAAGGTCCTCCCCTTCCCCATCTCTCCCTCCTCCTCCTTTCTCTCATCTTCCTCTCATGGCAGGAATCTGCCACGTCTTCTTTTACTTTTTTTTGCTCCTTCGATTTCATGAGGAATGGAGTCCAGCTACTCCAAATTTGAAGGAGACTAAGGAAAAAAATCTTTGTGTAACTGATCATAAGAATTTACTCTAAATAATCCACTTCAGTTACACAACATTTTGATTCCTCTTGCTTTGGTGATGAAACTGAATTTATTTTTTGATTTATGGTTAGAGTCGAAAAAATAGATTTATGGTTAGAGTCTAACAAAAATAGATTATTGGTTTTTGATCGAAGATGCACGTACAAAGAATATTGCTGGGTGAGAACATGCTCATGGGTGAGTATAAGTGTGTTGGAATCAAATATGAGTGTTTGAAATATCATCACACCATTGCAAATTTAGTGGGTTCCAATTCAGTAGGAATGCACATAGAATTTAGTTGAATTACGAATGTTGATTTAGTTGACACTTATATGGTTTAATTTGTTAATCCATTAATGATTATAATTATAGGTTTTTGCTCGATCTTGATTTCTAAATAGAAATGAGTGAGTTCTATTTTATTATTTTTGGCTAATTATAAATTCTATTTTGGGTTCGAATATGTTTCTTCCTCATTTCTATCAAGCAGAGTCTAAATTTTGCATGACACTCTTAATTAATAGATTATAAGTTTTGTTTCTTCTTTGTCTACAAATGGCCTCTTAAATTTCCTTGCTTTAAATCTTACAATACTTTATTGGACATCTTCATAGTTAAGTTCTGTTTAAACGTTTTTCTCTTGATTAGTTTGATAACATTGATTGAATTCAAAGTTAATGCAAGATCAGGATGCCCTTCACTTGGAGCAGGAGCTATGCAGGAAATGGGTTCATTATGAGTTAAGCCGTGAAATCACAATTTCTTAAAAATTGATCTCTCCGTAAGTCACAAATATATATAAATTACATTGCTCATGAATATATTCCTTTATATTTCTTAAAGAAGCTAATATCAAGCTAAAGTTGCCACAAACAGAGCCTTAATTTTTAAAAATTGGATTGGTGAAGTCTTAGTTAAGAGCAAATGGTAGAGAAGACACACCAATACTTCAGCCTTGGAGGAAGACCAGTTGTTACAAGTAAACAGAGAATAAAGGAGAGACAGCTCCCTTACATTAATTCTGAGATTTTAGATTATTCTCAACACATCAGCTCATATTTAGGGTCTTCAACCTCTAACACTTCTATAGTCAATCAGTGCTCGGACCATGTTAATCGTCCCTTCTCAATTTTCTGATCTACGCAACTCTTTGGTCCCAATTTGTGATATATATATTTTTGCTCGTATTATTTAATCAAACATTGCAATTTTTTGATTGATCCTGCTACTGTAACAAATATATCATGATTTAAGGCACAATTAAGGAGTTGTTCTTAGTTCTTAGGTCTGAAAAGATGGAATAGATGATCTTAAATGAGATATGGGAACTGTGATTACTGGAATAGGTAGAAATGATTGCTGGAATAAGTAGAATTGTTTGGTTTTTGGATCTGTTTGAGATTAGGAATAGCTTTCAAAATTTGCAGATTTGAAATCAAATGTACGAATAAAAGCAATTTTGAAATGGATTTAATGAAAAATCACCCATAAGATAGCTGTCTCTTTATGCATGAGCTGATGATACAGTGAATGCTAATTTCAAAGTTTGTAGATTTTTGGGTTTACTTGTTTTTTTTTGACTTTTACACCGGTGACTTTGGACAAAAAAACCACCGTCATAGAATATATGGTTTGCGGCCGAAGCCCAAGTGGATACGGGCGTAGCCCGCAACGCTGCATCGAGAACGGGCACTCTCGACGAATGTCGCCGATCCCGAACAATGTCGCCGATCCCGAACAATGTCGCCGTCCCTGAACATTGTCGTCGCCCCCGAATAATGTCGCCGCCCATGTACAATGTCGACGCCCATGAACAATGTCGCCGCACACGAACAATATCGCCGCCCACGACCAATGTCGCCACCCACGAAAAATGTCGCCCCCACGACCAATATCGCCGGCCATGACACATGTTGCCGCCCACAACCAATGTCGTTGTCAAGCTGGCGAAGCCCGCTTGGTTGCGGGCGAAGCCCGCAGCGCCGCATCGAGAACGAGCGAAGCCCGTTCGAAGATGCTAGTATATATATATACATACGGTTAAATGTATATACATTTAAAGTGTATACAACGAAATACGCGTAAGTTGTAGATCTCGACGATATCTACAACTTTCATGTTGAACACTTTTCATAAAAATGTTCGTATAACACAGTTCAAAAGGACGCGTATTTCGTTGTATACACTTTAAATGTATATACATTTAACCGTATGTATATATATATATATATATAGAGAGAGAGAGAGAGAGAGAGAGAGAGAGAGAGAGAGAGAGAGAGAGAGAGAGAGAGAGAGAGAGAGAGAGAGAGAGAGAGAGAGAGAGAGAGAGAGAGAGAGAGAGAGAGAGAGAGAGAGAGAGAGAGAGAGAGAGAGAGAGAGAGAGAGAGAGAGAGAGAGAGAGAGAGAGAGAGAGAGAGAGTTGCGGACTGACTCGACGCCCGGGTCGAACCGGATAATCTTGGATCGTCTTAGCTCGTGGAGCGGTCGAGCGCGCACACAGTCAGTTGAAAAGGGGAAATGTACACGAGGAGTTTTAGCGTGGAAAACCCTTAACCGGGTGAAAAACCACGTGACCGGTTCGGTGCCGGTTAAAATCCACTAGATTGCTTGAGGTTACAATATGATGAGTGAATCGGGGCGACAGACCGCTCCCGTTACAATCTTGAGAGGAGAGAAGGTGACTGTAGCTGTTGGCGGGCAACAGACTGCCCCGCCAACGTGACTTGAACGGTGGAACGCGCGGGATGCTTCGGGCGCGTGCGCTCGGAGGCGGCGCGTGCTCGTGGGCTACCACTGTCTTCTTCGCTCGGCTTCCTCTGGCTTTGGGGTGCTTCCTTCCTGACGGCGCGTTGATGGGGTACTAATAGCCAATGACGGGTGCTGATAGCCGCTGGTGGCCGCTAAGGGTCGCTGGTGGCCGCTGTAGGTCGCGGGTGGCCGCCGGTGGTTGGCGGCGACCGCTGGAGGTCGTGGGTGGCCGCCGGTGGTTGGCGGCGAGAGGTGGCCGCTGGTGGTTGGCGGCGAGAGGTGGCCGCTGGTGGTTGGCGGCGAGAGGAGGTCGCCACGAAGGAGGAGACGGGAGAGCTCCCACCTGAGGAAGAAGAAGGAGAATCGTAGAAGAAAACAGAATATCAAATGAGGAGCCCCTGGGGTCCTTTTATAGGCTCCAAGGGGAAGTTATGACGGGCCCCACCACTAACGTAGTGGGTTAGTGGGTGGTTTCGCCTCGATCGGACGGCCGGAGGGGCTTCCTCCTCGATCGGACAACGGGGATGCCTTCCCGACGGTGGGCCGCCCGGATGGTGGCGACGGCGAGGGGGAGGCCGGTCATGGTCGCGGTCGTGCCATGGCCACGGCCGCGGATGGCCGTGGCCGCGGATGGCCATGGCCGCGGCCGGCCATGGCCGCGGCCGTGGCCGTGGCTGGCCATGGCTCGGCCATGGCCGCGGCCGGCCATGGCCGCGGACGGCCATGGCGCGGCCATGCCCGAGGCCGGACGCGGCCGCGGCCGGACATGGCCGGGGAGGGCCGGCCGCCGGCGGTGGTTCCTCCTCTCGCCGGCGGTGGTTCCTCCTCTCGCCGGCGGCGGTTCCTCCCGCGAGGGGCGGAAACGGGACCCGCGCCCATGATCTCCATGAGAGATCATGGGGGGTAAGGGGGCCCAGCCACTTCCTTTTAGTGGAGATCATGGGGGGTCTCTTGACTCCTATAAATTAAGGTGGAACCCATCAATTGCCCCCCAAATATCTACCAGTTAGGAGCGAAGCGAGCGCGGGGAGAGATTTCTCTAACTCTTCGTTGCGGTGGTGAGTGCCGGCGAGAAATCCAAGATGGCGGTGACGGCGTGCGGCTCTAAGGTATGACGGCGTACGGAGGCCGGCGAGAGGTGGGGCTGGCTGGGTGCCCGCGCGTCCGCGCACGCGCTGGTCGCGCGTGCGCGTGCCGTGCGCGCGAGGGCCCCACGCGCGCGCAGGGTGCGCGCGCGCTGGCCGCGCGCACACATGCCGCGCGTGCGCTGGCCGTGCGCGAGCAGGGGGCGCGCGCGCACGGCCGCGCGTGAGCAGAGGTGGCGCTCGTGCGGCCGCGCGTGCACGGGTCGCGTGCGCGTTGCGCGCCCGCCCCACGTGTGCCGGTTTGTGCGTGTGTGGGGGGGGGGGTCGTTCATGTGTGTAAGCACGAGTTGCGTAATTTTGTCGCTTTGGGCTGACTGATTTTTTGTCGTGTGTAGGTGACGAAGCGCTCTGCTGGTCTGATGCATCTACGCTCCTCCTTGACCGAAGACGGTGCGGCTATTTGGAGGTCGAAGTACGGACTTCCTGCTGACTTGGAAGTGAGGATCCCGCGTCCCGAGGAGCGGGTCCAGAATCCTCCCCGTGGCTGGTTGACTGTTTGTGAAGTGTCGCTTAGATCTGGCTTCCGGCTTCCACCCTGCGATGAGGTGGTAGAGATTTTGAAGTTCTGCAGAGTACTTATTTCCCAGTTTGCTCCGACTGGGGTTGCCCGCATCATGGGCCTGGTTGCTTTCTTCCGTTAGCATGGGAGCTTGCTCTCTCTGGATCAGTTCCGGGATTGGTGCGACGTGCGCTTCGATGGGGGTGAGCGGATCGAGGTGCGCAGCAACAAGGTTTGGCTGGAGTTTGAGGCCCGTAAAGATCGCCGCCACAGTAATACTTTGTTTGAATATGTGAAGAACTCTTGGGGTCTTCCTGAGGTGTGGAATTCACTTCCCGATCGTTGTCGTCGTGTGAAAGGGAGGGAGCGGGACTTCTCCCCAGTACTGGGATTCTCTGAGCCTCGTGAGCTGGCTAATCGTCTCTTCAATATATATGTTTTCGTGGAGGAGAAGCGACTGTTGGGATGTGGTATCTCGGTGGGTGCAGTTCAGGTGGCGACGACTTCTCAGGGAGGGGGCCGAAAGAGAAAGACGGTGACGGCCCCTGTTGATGATGCTGAAGTCGTGGTGGTAGCTTCTGATGATTCTGTTCCAGAGACGCAATTACCTATTTCTCCGGTTCCTCAGGCGCTCGTTAATGCAGTGGTTCCACGGATGTATTCCTCCTTTAAGGAGATGAGTGACGCGGTAAGGTGGTGACTATCATTTTTTCTTCCTTTTTTGTTTGAAAGTGACTTATTATGTATCTTCCTTTTGCAGATTGAGATTCAGGCGCAGATTGCAGTAACCTGGAATGATCATTACGTGAGCCTGAAGGACGGATATCTCGCTTTGCAAGAGAAGCTTCGGTTGTCGATGGGCTCACTCTCCTCCCTGAAGGAGGAACATGACCGGGACATTGCGCGGTACCGTCGAGTTCGCTCAGAGCTGAAGTCTGAGCTAGAAGATGTGCGTGCCGCCTTGGACGTGGAGAAGGCCTTGGTGGAGAGGACTGCTCAGATGTTAAAGCATGTGAAGGAGGATACATCCGGCTTGGGGACCCAGCTGTAGGCGGCGCGAGGGGAGGTTTAAGGCCTTGAGGTTCAGCTTCGGGCGGCGAAGGCGCAGGTGGAGATGCTATCTTCTGATGACCATACCTCAGAGCTGAAGGCGGTAGGGCTCTCGGAGTACTTGGAGTCACTGGACTATCTTCGTGATCGCAACCTGATCGCGGAGGAGGTTCGTGATGATATCTGGTCCAAGGAGGTGGATCCCCAGATGGATGATATACGCGAGTTAGCGCTCCGTCGTGGGGTCTCGAAGGCCTTTCGCTTTGTGGGAAAGCGCCTTGGGTGTGACACTTCTGGCTTTAGCTTCACCGACGTTTCGGGGGATGAGCGATCTGGCTCAGATGCCGAGGAAGAGTAGCTGTACTGTCTACTTGTCGTTGTATGCTTTGTCGTATGTTTGTTGTTCCTTGCTTTTGTTGTAGCTTTTGAGATGGTCGTCGTTAGGGCTGAGATTTGTTATCTCTTATGATATCTCTAGTTTTATGCTATTGTTATATGTTTTGCTCAGATGTATTTTGCCACAAAATGGTAGTGTAGGAGGGAGTTGATCTCCGCAAGGGTGTATGAGTCTGGCTCGTGACTTGGTTGCGTGGAACTGGCCCATGGTGGGGTGCGCAAGACTGGCTTGCGGCTTGGTTGCGTGGTATTGGCCCACGGCTTGGTGCGCGAGACTGGCTCGCGGCTTGGTTGCATGGTATTGGCCCACGGCTTGGTGCGCGAGACTGGCTCGCGGCTTGGTTGCGTGGTATTTGCACACGGCTTGGTGCGCGAGACTGGCTTGCGGCTTGGTTGCGTGGTATTAGCCCACGGCTTGCTGCACGAGACTGGCTCGCGGCTTGGTTGCGTGGTATTGGCCCACGGCTTGGTGCACGAGACTGGCTCGCGGCTTGGTGCACGAGACTGGCTCATGGCTTGGTTGCGTGGTATTGGCCCACGGCTTGGTGCACGAGACTGGCTCGCGGCTTGGTTGCGTGAGTTAGGGAAACCCTAGATCATGTTCGAGTGCACAGTATTTGTAGAAAGTAAAATGCAGTACCTTGAATAAATAATAGTTTGCACGAGATCAGACTCGCGAGTTGTATGGGTCACATAATTTTAAAATTTCTGTATCAAGAAAGTCACAATGTATCACTGATAAAAGCGGCGCAGGTTCTGCGTGTTCCATGTGCGGGGAAGAATTTTTCCTTCGGTGTTCCGTAACTTGTACGTGCATGGCTTTACCATTGCGGTGACAATGAACGGGCCTTCCCATGTTGGAGATAGTTTGTCGCCTTGTGCTCCCTTTCCGGCGGCTTCCAAGGAGCGAAGGACTAGGTCTCCTACGTTGATTGGGCGGGGCATCACCCGGCGATTGTAGTAGCGGGCCGTGCGTTGTTGGTAGGCGGTGGCGCGAAGAGCAGCTTCTTCGCGTACTTCGAAAACCAAGTCGAGGTTGTCTCGGAGTGCTTCGTCGTTTGACTGGAGATCAAAGTTGGATGCTCGGGAGCTAGGGACGCCTATGTCGACCGGGATAATGGCCTCCGTTCCATAGCAGAGATTGTACGGTGTTTCTCCTGTAGGCGTCCTTTTGGTTGTTCGATATGCCCATAACACGTTAGGGAGAGCGTCGACCCATTGCCCCCAACACTTTCTAGTCGCGTTTTTAGTCTCTTCAAAATGGTACGGTTAGTCACTTCAATTTGTCCATTGGTTTACAGGTGCAACACTGCCGTGTTCCACAATTCTATCTTTAAATCCTCGCACATCTTGGTGAAGGATTTTCCGGTGAATTGGGTGCCGTTGTCGGTGATGACGATTGCCGGTATACCAAAACGACACACAATGTTCCTCCAGACGAACTGTTTGGCATTTTCTTCTGTTATCTTGGCTAATGGTTCTGCCTCGACCCATTTGGTGAAGTAATCGATTGCCATAATAATGAATTTTCTCTGACCGGAGGATAGTGGCAGAGGCCCGAGGAGATCTACTCCCCATTGCGCAAATGGCCAAGTTCCTTGTAGCGACGTAAGGGCTACTGACGGCTGCCGGGGAACGTTGGCGTGCACTTGACAGCTTTTACATTTCTGGACGAACTCCGTCGCCTCCCTCTTCATAGTTGGCCAATAAAACCCTTGTCGTAGGATTTTTCTGGCTAAGGCTTTCCCTCCCAGGTGCTCGCCGCATACTCCTTCGTGGACTTCGCGGAGCGTGTATTCGGCGTCTTCTTCTGACAGACACTTCAGGTAAGGTCCTACGAAGGACCGCTTGTACAATTCTTCATTTATCAAGGTGAACGCGGCCACTCTGATTCTTAGGCAGCGAGCTTCCTTACGATCCTCAGGTAGCTGCTGGTTCTTCAGGTAAGCGATCAGCGAGGCTGTCCATGATTCTACTGCTTTATTGATTTCTGTCACTTCTCATGGGCCATGAATGCTGGGGAAGGCTATTTCTTCTATCTGGCGCCTTCTTGTCTGGTACCGTGTTGAAAATGTGGCTAGCTTTGATAGGGCATCTGCTTTGTTGTTCTGCTCTCTGGGAATGTGTAGAATTTGAAATTGCGGAATTTGGATGAGAAGGGACTTGACGAGCTGCAGGTACTGGGCTAACTGCTCGTTTTTTGCTTCGAATTCTCCTTCGACCTGCGAGACAACAAGTTGTGAGTCGGAGTAAACGGTCAGTTGATTGACTTGGCAGCTGACGGCGAGCCTGAGTCCTGCGATGAGGGCTTCGTATTCTGCAGCATTATTTGTGGCAGGGAATTTTAGCCGGAGTCCATATTCTAGGGTAACAAGCTCTGGACTAATAAGGAGCAGGCATGCTCCAGCGCCTTCAACTCCTGAAGCCCCATCTACATATAGCTTTCACGATCGTCCGGCCTCCAATGTTGCGACCTTTACCCCTGCTGCCAGAGTGTTCTCTACGATGAAGTCTGCCAAGACTTGAGACTTGATGACGGGGCGCGGGAGGAAGTGGATGTCTAACTCGCTTAGCTCGACAACCCACTTGACTAATCGGTCGGATGCTTCAGGCTTCTGTAGTATGGCTCGGAGTGGTAACTCGGTCAGGACCTTAATCGTGTGTGTCTGGAAGTAGGGGCGGAGTTTTCTGGCGGAGAAGACTAGTGCTAGAGCTGTTTTGTCTGCATCCGGGTACCGGGTCTCCGTATCAGAAAGGATTTTGCTGAGGTAGTAGATGGGGCGTTGAACTCCTCCTTCGTCTTTAACTAAAACTGAGCTTAATGCTGCTGGCGTGATGGAGAGGTATAGAAAGAGAGTTTCTCCGGGAGCCGGCTTGGATAGGAGCGGAGGGGAAGCGAGGTATTGCTTTAAGGATTCGAAGGCTGACTGGCATTCATCGGTCCATTGGAATCCCGAGCCTCGAGCTCCCCGGAGAATCTTGAAGAAGGGGAGGTACTTGTCTCCTATCCGAGCCAGGAATCGGGATAGTGCTGTGATTCTTCCGTTTAATCTTTGCACATCCTTGAGTGATCTGGGCGGAGACATTTCTTCGAGCGCCCTAATTTTTTCTGGATTGGCCTCTATCCCTCGCTGAGTAACCATGAACCCTAGGAACTTCCCTGAAGTAACCCCGAAGGCGCACTTACTAGGGTTGAGTCTCATTTCGTACTGCCTGAGTATTCTGAAACATTTCTCTTAGTCTCACAAATGGTCTTTGCGGTGAACGCTTTTGACTAGCATATCATCTACGTATACCTCCATCGATCTGCCAATGAGCTCCTTAAAGACTTTGTTCATGAGTCGTTGATAAGTAGCTCCTGCGTTCTTAAGTCCGAATGGCATTACTTTATAGCAGTAAATTCTCTTGTCGGTACGGAAAGCTGTGTGCTCCTCGTCGGTTGGGTTCATTCGAATCTGATTGTACCCCGAATAGGCGTCCATGAAGCTGAGTAGTTTATGACCAGCAGTTGAATCAACTAGCTGATCTATCCTGGGGAGTGGAAAACTATCTTTTGGGCAAGCTTGATTGAGGTTGGTGTAGTCTACACACATCCTCCATTTTCCTGAGGACTTTTTTACTAGGAACCCGTTGGCTACCCAAACGGGGGAGCCAACCTCTCGGATGAATTGGACGCGGAGGAGCTTCTCCACTTCTTCTTCTATTGCTTGGAGTCTCTCGGGGGCAAAGTTTCTCTTCTTTTGGACAACGGGCTTGCATGCGGGATTGATGTTAAGGGAGTGTTGGATGACCTGTGGATCGATTCCGGGCATATCTTCCGGGGACCAGGCGAAGATATCTTTGTTTTCTCGGAGGTAGGCTTCCAACTCCTCCCTCTCATCCTGCGGTAAGAGGGATCCGAGTTGAATGGTACGATCTGGCTTTGTCGGAGAAAGGGGGACCTCAATTAGGCCTTCGATGGGTGCCCCCCCGCTGCAGAACTGCTTCGTCTCTTAGGTAGAAGCCATCAATATTTAGTGTGGTAGGCTGGGTGGGTTGTGCTTGTTTAGAATAGCAATTCTTAGCGGCTTCTTGATTTCCGTGCACTACTCCGGTTCCTCCTGGAGTAGGGAACTTCATTGCTAGGTGAGGGATATAGTGGATAGCTTTGAAGATGGTCTGAACAGGCCTTCCAAAGATAGCATTGTACGCTGAGCTCGATTCCACTACCACGAACTGAACTTCTTGCGTGATCTGTCTTGGAAATTCTCCTAATGTGACTGGTAGGGTGACCGTCCCGATGACTTGGACTGGATGGTTGTCGAAACCGAATACCGGGCCAGCTGCTGGAGTTAGTTGCTGCCGGGATATATTCATAATTTGGAGGGTGGTGGAGAAAAGGACGTCGACCGAGCAGCCATTATAGACAAGAATTCGTTTGACGTTGTAGCATGGGTTTCCGATGCAGGCACTGATTACAAGTGGATCTTGATGCGGCATTCGGATGCCGACGAGGTCTTCATCTCCGAATGATATGCTGGTATCTTGCTTATACCTTTTATCTTCATGGACTTCCCTTCCGGTGTGTACTGACAGTATTTGTGTAGTTAGGATAGGTGATCCGACAATGGTCTCAATGTTTCCTACCACCTGCCTTCCTTCTCCTGGTGCCGGTGGGGCATTCTGCTGGTCCCTAGGATGCCTTGGCGGACCCTGCTGCTCCTGTACTCTCCCTGTAAGAACCTACCAAGTAGTCCTAAACGGACCAGACGCTCAATCTCCTCCTTTAAGCGGGCACAATCTTCAGTGATGTGCCCGGTTGTCCGATGGTACTCGCAATACTTAGACTGATCGTTCTTAGGGTTAGGAGGTGGTTGCTGTACAACCCCATATTCGCTGGATAGGACCCAAAAGACTAAGACTTCAGTGGTCAGGGTTGGGCTAGTCCCGGGTTAGCCCTAGGGAAGACTGGAAGAGTTCTCGCCCTTAAGGAGCTCCCGCCTATTAGTAGGAGAGATCGTTCGCGCCGGGACTCGGGTCTTCAGGTCAGCTTTAGGCTTCGGGACAGGAGAGCTCCCGCCCGAAAGGAACTCTACCTGGGGGTGGGCGAGAGGGCGTTGAGTGAGCTTCACTCACTCAACGCCACATTCGGCAGCAAAGGGCGTTGAGTGAGCTCCACTCACTCAACGCCACGTTCGGCAGCGGAGGGCGTTGAGTGAGCTTCACTCACTCAACGTCGTAGTTAGCAGAGGGCGTTGAGTGAGCTCCACTCACTCAACACTGTGGTTAGCAGTGAAGGCGTGGAGTGAGCTTCACTCACTCAGCGCCACGTCCAGCGACAATGACATCAAGACCACCGAGAGCGAGAACCCTCTTGGCGGGAGATCTCGCCAAGATGAGCCCAGCTGGGGCTCAGCGAGAGCCTTCTCGCCCGGGGTTCTCGCCAAGCAGGTCCATGTGGTGGGGCCCGGCGTCCAGGAAAAGATTATTTTATTATCCCCGGGTAAAATTACCTATATGCCCTCGGGTTGACAGCGGGATTTGGCTATTGGCAGACCCATCAGGGGTATTTCAGTATTTTCGGGTCAAGGGAAGACTATAAATAGACCCATAAGGGCTCTTTGGAAAGCAGGCTTTTCATTATTCTACAACTCTAGTGCTTTCTGAAGAGCTCCCAGCCTAGCATTTGGCTTTGGAGGGGAAGCTCTCAGGGATCTTTCGGGTGTGAGGTGGGACCTCCCTGCTGAGGCTTTGGGTCGGTCTTGGGACCTTAGCAACCAGTCAAGGGTCAAGGTTCGAGAGAAGTAGGCGTCGGCTGCACCCTGGTTTGTGAACATTCGTTGAGGTCATTTTTGGCTTCAACAGTTTTGGTGCGGTGAGCGTGGAAGCAGTCGGTGCAGGAAAATCTTGAGTCAAGTCCCATGGCAAGAGGTGAAGGTGAAGGATCTGGCGCAGGAGGATCCCCCACCCAGGGAGAGGAAGCAACAAGAAAAATGTTAGAGGACTTCAGGCGAGAGGTCATGCAGACGATCAGCTTGGCCTTCTCGGCAAGGAATGAGTGGGAGACGCCGCAGGTTCCAGTGGAGGGGGTCCCGCTGTTAAGCGAGAATGCCCCAGGGCAGCGCCCCGGGAAGGAAGTCCTGGTGGAGGCAGGCGAGAGGGATGTGGCAGCGCGAGAGCTCTTCCCAGGCCAGCGCCCCGAGAAGGAAGTTCCGGTGGATCCGGGCGAGAGGGAGGCGACAGTGCATGAGCTTTTCCCCGGGCACGGTCTCGCGGATCGGTCCAGCCAGCCGAGGTCGCGGGACGTGCCCTCTCGCCAGGCAGGGGGCGAGACCCCTTTTAGTGAGCTCATTATCTCGGCTCCAGTGCCGGAGGGGTTCCGGGAGCCGGATATGACCTACTACACCGGGAAGGATGACCCGGTTCAGCATGTGCAGTGGTTTGAAGACGTGGTGTCGATCAGGCAAATGTCGGATGCCTTCAAGTGTAGGCTTTTTGCCATCACTCTGAAAGAGAAGGCCCGGGACTGGTTCCACCAGTTGCCGGCGAGCTCAATCTACAGCTTTGAAGATCTGCGCAGGGGTTTTCTGTTGAGGTTCTCGACTTCGAAGAAGCGGAAGAAGGAGGCTGAGTGCCTGTTTGTAGTAAGGCAGAGGCCGGAGGAGACGCTGGGTCACTACGTTGACCGGTTCCAAGAGGAGATTCTCCTTGTCTAGGAGGTCCCGGGGTACGCACTGATGCTAGCCTTCACCCTGGGGCTGAGGCTGGGATTTTTTAGCTTGGAGTTGAAGAGAGTGCCCCCTCTCTCTTTTGAAGAGCTCATGGAGAGGGCGGCAAAGGAAATAGACTTCGAGAGGGCAAACCTTGCGTTTGCGAGGAAGTTGGCTAAGTTGGCAGAGGATGATGTGAAGGAGCCGACAGCAGGAAGACAGAGAGAAGTGAGGGAGCAGAGGGAGCCAAGAGAGGATAGGAGGAGAGAAGAACCCCGAGGGCAGGGGCAGCAACCAGGGGGGCCAGGGAGCTGAACAACTGTTTGGGTTGGAGGCCTCAGGAGGGTCGTCCCCAGGGCCAAGGGGGTCTTCAGGGAAGAGACAATTACCGGGAGCAGAGAAGGCTTGAGCAGGGAGGATGGAGGCAGGGACCGAGGGGTCATTTCCCACTGCCACAGGAGGCCATGGAGGTGGGAAGAGGAAGAGGAAGAAGAGTTCGAGGAGCCGGGAGAAGGGGAGGAGGAGAAGGAAGAGGGGGCAGGGCGGCGTTGCCCTATTGCGACTTCCATCAGGGGGAGGGTCACACAACGGCCACCTGCCCCGAGTTTCTGGAGATGAGTGAGGCCAGAGGAGCTGGGATGCAAGATCCGCCTGTAAGGATTGTTGAGGTGTAGCATGGGGGAGCTGAGGATAGATGTGAAGACAGGGTTGATGTGGGGACCCGAGGGGGATCAGAGTGATCCATGGGGGGGTAGGGATCGAGGCAACCCGCAAGGGGAGCCTTCATACCATGTTCCACAGAGGGGTCGCCTCGACCTCCTTAGCTCCCCCCAGAAGAAAAGATTACCTTCTCATCCGTGGATATGCCCGACTACAAAGACCCGTTTTGCGACGCACTAGTGATTCGGACAGCGGTGGAAAACTTCACAGTCTCCCGGATATTGGTGGATAACGGGAGCTCGGTGAACGTGATCTTCAAGAAGGCCTTCGATGAGATGAGGGTGGAAGGAAAAAGGGTCCTGGCTTCCGATGGACCGTTTTTTGGTTTTTCTGGAGAGAGGAAGGAGGTAGAAGGGGGAGTAGGCCTACAAGTGAAGCTCGGGAGCGTCTCACGGAACTGTAGGTTCGTGATCGTAGACGCCCCGAGTAGTTACAACGTCATCTTTGGGCATCCCCTTATCAGCGCCTTTCGCTGCGTCCCCTCCTCTTTTCACCAATGTCTCAAGTTCAACAATGGAGGGGTGCAGGTTAGGATCAGGGGGGATCCCAAGGTAGCGAGGCAGTGTTATGTGACGGCGGTCAACACTGTGTCGTGGATGGCTGAGGCGGAGGAACTGGAAAAGGAGATGGCTGGACAGGGAGGGAGTGTTGAGGAGGGAGAGACGAGCCTGGAGGAGTCGTTGGAGGTAGCAGGGGAGCAAGGGGTAGGAGTGGAGGAGGCAAGCCTACAGGAGGCGGAGGAATTAGTGATGGAGGAGGTAGTGGAAGTAGAGGAGATAAGACTGAGAGAGGCAGAGGAAGAAGTGCAGAAGCAAGGAGAAGGCCTGGTGGAAGCGATGGAGGTTGACGAGGTAGAAGGAGAAGAGCTTGAGCAGGAGGAGGCAAAGGCAGGTTGGGAGCGGTCGAGGCTGGAGTCGGCCGAGGAAGTGATAGAGATGGAGGTGCTCACCAGGGCGGGGCAGGTACAGAAGGTGCGGGTCAACGGAGGCTTGAGCCTCGAGGATCAGGAGCGAATGAGAGTCTGCATCTAAAGCAACATCGACATCTTCGCTTGGAGCGCGGAAGAAATGCCGGGCATCGACGCGGACGTGGCTTTCCATCGCCTGAACCTGGACACCAGGACTCGCCCTGTACGCCAGAAGATGAGGGTCATCGCCACCAAGCTGGAGGAGCCCATCCGAGAGGAGGTCAAGAAGCTCCTGGAGGCAGGCTTCATCTCAGAGATCAAGTATCCAGGCTGGATCTCCAATGTGGTAATGGTAAAAAAAGGGGGAGGAAAATGGCGTATGTGTATCGACTTCTCTTTGTTGAATAAATCATGTCCTAAAGATTTCTACCCCCTGCCTCGAATCGACGCACTGGTTGATTCAGCCGTCGGTTTTTCTGTTATGAGTTTTTTGGATGCTTTTTCAGGTTACCACCAGATTCGGATGCACCCTCCCGACGTCAGGGATGTTTCCTTCATCACGAGAGAGAGGTGATTCAGATACAAAATGATGCCCTTTGGCTTAAAAAATGCAGGGGCAACATACCAACGCATGATGGATCGGGTCTTTCAAGATCAGAGGGGAAGGAATCTAGAGGTCTATGTCGACGACCTGATGGTCAAAAGTAAGTGTGTGGATTCACATCTGCGAGACTTGGAAGAAACGTTCGCCACCCTGCGGAGGTTCAAGATGAGGTTGAATCCCTTGAAGTGTGTCTTCGGGGCTAGTCGCGGGAAGTTCCTCGGGCACCTCTTGACCCCGGCGGGGGTAGAGCCTAACCCTGACAAGGTTAGGGCTATCTTAGATTTGGAATCACCTCGCAGCGCCAAAGAGGTCCAGCGTCTAATCGGAAAGTTGGCCGGGCTAAGCAGGTTCCTCTCCCGGTCCGGGGATAGGTGCTCTTCTTTCTTTAAAGTGCTCCGTGGTAACCAGGTGTTCGAATGGACGGTCGAATGCGAAGAGGCCTTCCAAGGGCTGAAGAGGCAACTCTCCCAAGCTCCGCTACTTCAAAGCCCAAAGGAGGGGGAAGATCTAGCCTTGTATCTCGGGTGGGGATAGAGGCTGTGAGCTCCGTCTTGGTTAGGGAAGAGGGAAAGAAACAGCTACCCGTCTACTGCGTAAGCCGAATCTTAGGAAAAGCGGAGCTCTGATATCTTATCCTAGAGAAGCTGGCGTATGCCTTGATCGTCTCGGCTATGAAGCTTCGTCCTTACTTTCAAGCACACTCGATTAGGGTAGTAACTGACCATCCCCTTCGCAAGGTCTTCGAGGGGGTAGAGCACTCAGGAAGGCTGGCAAAGTAGTCCATCGAACTCAGCGAGTTCGACATCTTTTTCGTTCCGAGACTCTCCATCAAAGCTCAGGCCATGGCGGACTTTCTAGCAGACTATGTCACTGAAGCTGAGAAAGAAGAGCCGAAGCCGCAGGAAGCGTGGAGGATGATGGTCGATGGGGCCTCGGGAAAATACTCCCTGGGAGGGGGTGTAGTGTTGGTGAGTCCTCAAGGGGTTACCATAGAACAAGCGATGGCTTTCCACTTCCCCGTAACCAATAATCAAGCGGAGTATGAGGCCGTACTAGCCGGCCTTCGATTGGCAAAGGATTTTGAGATTCAGGATGTGGAGACCTTCACCGACTCGATGGTGGTAGCATCGCAGATCCGAGGGGAGTTTGAGGCTCGGGAGCCTACCCTCGTGAAGTATCTATCCAAGGTAAGGGCAATCATCGGAGGTTTCCGTTCTTTCTCTATTCAACATGTTCCCAGGGGGGAAAGCGCAGCAGCTGATCGATTGGCTAAGTTTGGGCCTCGGGGAGGAGGAACCTTAACCGAACTATTCCGACCGGCAATTGAAGAAGGGGAGTTGATGGAGGTAGGTCGGCGATCTTCGTGGGTAGACCCTTTGGTGACCTTCCTCACCACATGCAGGATGTCAGAGGAGGTCAAGGATGCGAAGAGCTTCAGGCGAAAGGCGGCCTATTACCTGATGCTGGAAGGGGGCTTGCACCGGAAGATGTTGTCAGGGCTCCTGGCGAGATGTGTGACCGAGGAGGAGGCCCCGAGGATCCTGGAAGAGGTATATTCGGGAGAGTGCGGCAATCACTCAGGGGGAAGGACGTTGGAGGCAAGGGTGATAAGGCATGGGTAATTTTGGCAGACTTTGAGGAAGGACGCAGTTGAGTTTGCGAAGAGATGCCTGAAGTGTCAAGTGTACGCTCCCCTCTAGCTCTTGCCCGCTCAAAGGCTTCGAAGCATCACGACACCATGGCCCTTCGCCATTTGGGGGATGGATCTAGTTGGGCCCTTTCCTCCAGCCAGCGGGCAGAGGAGGTTCCTCCTAGTCATGATCGATTACTTCTCAAAGTGGCTGGAAATCAAAGCTCTGGCCAAGGTTACCTCCCAGGTCATCAGGAACTTTGTTTGGGGAGAAATCATATGCAGACATGGGCTACCCCAAGCGATAGTGACAGATAATGGTCCCCAGTTTGTCAGCGAAGAGTTCATCAGCTTCTGTACTCAATTCGGGATAGACCTCAGGTTTGCCTCTGTCCATCACCCCCGGAGAAATGGCCAGGTGGAAACGGCGAACAAGATCATTGTGAACTTGCTCAAAAAGAAGGTGGAAAACCTGAAGGGTAACTGGGTGGAGCAACTCCCCTCCGTCCTGTGGGCCTTGCGAACAACTCTGAACACGGCCATAGGGGAGACCCCCTTCAAGCTCTCTCGTGGATGTGAGGTTGTCCTCCCAGTGGAGTTCGAGTTTAGGTCTCCACGGGTCACAACCGCGGGTGAAGGAAGCGAAGCATGGAGGTTAGGGAACGAGGAAGAGTTGTGCCTCTCGTTGGATATGGTGGAAGAGCTACGGGATGTTGCTGTCATCAGGCAAGAAGAGATCAAACGGCGAATGGCCAGGTACTTCGATAAGCACATTAGAGTAAAGCAATTCGCCGAGGGGGACCTAGTGCTAAAAAAGGTCGACGCGGCAGGAAGGTCGGCCCCGGTTGGCAAGCTCAACCCCGGCTGGGACGGGCCTTACATAGTAGAGAAGACTCTGGCTAATGGGGGTTACTACCTCCAGGATGTGGAGGGAAGGACCTTGAGCCACACCTGGAGCGGTGATGACTTAAAACGCTTCTACCCGTAAGGGGAGAGAAGGATTGTAATGTCGTAAATAAATATTATCTTTTCAATGTGACCATTTCAAAACATTGACTGTCTCCACAAATGCTATCATAATGTTTTTTCTTTGACCGACTATGTCTTCTCATCCTGATGATAGAATAGGTTTGGTTTGATTTTCATCAACACCCCGAGCTCGGCTCGGCCTCAGGTAGACCCGCTGCGCAGGCTCTCATCTAGCTGGCAGGTCTGAAGGCTCGCCTGTGGGAGAGAGGTTTGGTTTGATCCTCATCAACACCCCGAGCTCGGCTCGGCCCCAGGTAGACCCGCTGCGCAGGCTCTCATCTAGCTGGCAGGTCCGAAGGCTCGCCTGTGGGGGAGAGGTTTGGTTTGATCTTCATCAACACCCCGAGCTTGGCTCGGCCCCAGGTAGACCCGCTGCGCAGGCTCTCATCTAGCTGACAGGTCCGAAGGCTCGCCTGTGGGGGAGAGGTTTGGTTTGATCTTCATCAACACCCCGAGCTCGGCTCGGCCCCAGGTAGACCCGCTGCGCAGGCTCTCATCTAGCTGGCAGGTCCGAAGGCTCGCCTGTGGGGGAGAGGTTTGGTTCGATCTTCATCAACACCCCGAGCTCGGCTCGGCCCCATGTAGACCCGCTACGCATGCTCTCATCTAGCTGGCAGGTCTGAAGGCTCTCCTGTGGGGGAGAGGTGTGGTTCGATCTTCATCAACACCCCGAGCTCGGCTCAGCCCCAGGTAGACCCGCTGCGCAGGCTCTCATTTAGCTGGCAGGTCCGAAGGCTCGCCTGTGGGGGAGAGGTTTGGTTCGATCTTCATCAACACCCCGAGCTCAGCTCGGCCCCAGGTAGACCCGATGCGCAGGCTCTCATCTAGCTGACAGGTCCGAAGGCTCTCCTGTGGGGGAGAGGTTTGGTTCGATCTTCATCAACACCCCGAGCTCAGCTCGGCCCCAGGTAGACCCGCTGCGCAGGCTCTTATCTAGCTGGCAGGTCCGAAGGCTCGCCTGTGGGGGAGAGGTTTGGTTTGATCTTCATCAACACCCCGAGCTCGGCTCGGCCCCAGGTAGACCCGCTGCGCAGGCTCCCATCTAGCTGGTAGGTCCGAAGGCTCGCCGGTGGGGGATAGGTTTAGTTTGTCGGAAGATGTTTTGACACGGCCCTGGCCTAGATCGGAGACGAGGCCCTAAGCAGTAGAGGTCTCGGCCCGAAGGTCTCGGCTAGGGAGACCTCGCCGAAGAGGGCTTCCGGCAGATCTGGGCAGGACGTCCCAATCGATAGCGCAAGGCCCCCGCCTAGTTGATCCCTAAGGAAGATTACCCTAAGGAGACTAAGGGTCTCGGCGGAAGCCAGCGCGGGAGTCACTTGGCTGACTAACCTACTCATTCGAGCAAACACACCGATAACGAGAAGTAAAACATCGCATTATATTCAATAATAAATTACAGGGGTTTGAAGCTTCTCGCTCATTACAGAAGAGAATAATAACAAAAGAAAAGACCCTTTAAGGGGACGCGCTGTAATCACCACTAGTGCCCTCGCTCGAGTCCTCACCGGATCCATCGCCAGAACTCGCCTCGGACGTCTCGCTGACAGCGGTAGAAAGCTTCGGGATGTCCGAGGGCGGGGAGTCGGGCGCTCCTGGAGGCTTCGGGACGGGGTCGAAGAGCCATGGAAGGAGTTGGTCGGCAATGATGGTCTCGTCCGCCTCCCGCAGCAGCTTCCTGTCCCGCAACGTCTCGAGGGTAAGCTTGACAGTGGCCTGAGCATTCGTCTGCAGCAGCTTGTCGATGTCGTACTCCGAGAAGTAGCGACTCTTCAGCCTTTCGTCAAGCGGAGGAGGAGGCGGGCCTTTCGCCGCTTCCGCACGCCGGAGTTGGTCACGCAACAAGACGTTCTCATAGCGCACGTCGGCCAACTCCGCGCGGAGTGCCGTGGATGGGGCAGGATCCTGTGGAAAAGAGATCAGCTCAGAGAAATGTTGCACAAACACGGCTTCAGGAAGCGAGAACAGGGGTCCAGGAAGGTCTCGCTTACCTCGACTGCGGGGCGTAGGGATAACAATTGTTGAGCATTCGCCAGCTCTTGCTGAGCACTCGCGAGCTCTTTCTCCAAGGCACGCGCTTGAGCCACTGCTCCCTCCCTCACCTTGTATATATCTGTGAAATTCTTATCTAGGCTAATGCTCCGGCGAGCGCACATATGTGCGAGCTCGAACCCGCGCAGCAGGGCCCGGATGGAATCGAAGGCCAAGAGCCGGGTGGGCGTCTGGTCGAAGACGCTGGCGTCCTCTCGGCTGTAGAGACCGTAGCCTAGTGAGAAGGCCTCACCAGCGACCTCGTCTCGCTCCGCCCAGCTGGGAAGGAGCGTCGAAACCTTGATCAGGTTGGACTCGGGGTCCCACTGGAGCTGAGGCTTCCCCTCAGCGTCGAGGTACTTCACGCCGAAACCATAGTTTCTGTGACCTTTCGGCACCTCCTTGGGCGGAGTCCGGGCCGACGACGGCCCCTTCTCCCCCAGCCTCGTTTGCGGCAAGTGAGTTCCGGGCAGAGGTCTCGGCAGCGGCCCCCTCTCCCCCAGCATCGCTTGCGGCCGGTGGGTTCCCGGCGGGAGCCTCGGCATGGCTCCTAGCAGCAGCATCCATCTCGCTGGCCCTCTGTAGAAGCTCTTCGAAGGACCTGCCAGGGGGGAGAGACCGGACGGGCGAGACTGCCAAGGATTTCCCTTTCTCGGAAACAGACGGCCTTGGCCTCTTCAACGATCGGAGGGCGGGAAGGGTGCCTTTCCGCTTCTTGGCTTTTGGCGACGAGGGCTGGGCCGGTTCATCCCGGCAGGCGCGAGCGCTAGCTCTCGCGAGAGCGAGAGAATCTCTCGCGGCCAGGCTCTCGGCACCCGGGGCCTCAGCGAAAGGTTGGCGCAGGGGGACCTCCCGCTCTCCTGCAAAGTTGCCACTATTCAGCACAAGAAGATCCTGACAAAGAGTCAAATCTAGGGCGAAACCATACCTTCGCCCGGGAGGACGGGAGTCGACGTCTCGCTGGAGGAAGTGGACGTCGAACTCCTTCGTGCCAAAGAACTCCAGAATCGCGCTCTCGCGCGATCCCAGAGCGGGCGGCTTATAGGCGGCATCCTCATACTGAACAGGCTGGAGGGGGACGTTGCCGAAGTCGCCAGTGACGTAGACGAACCTCTCGCCCCAGTGGTGATGTTTGTTGGCGAGACCGGTGGTCTTGAGCAGCTGCCCGGAGAAGAAGACCACCCCTCCTTTGGCGCGGAAGGTGAATAGCTTCCGGAAGATTGACAGGCTGAACTCGATCCTCTCGGATCGCATGTAGCATATGAACGCCACAAGGATAGCGACGGATTTCAGGTTCAGTTGGGCGGGAACTACCCCGTAGTAGCGGAGAGCTTGGCGAATCTCCGGCCAGAGGGGAAGGCGGAAACCCACCTCGAAATGTTCGAGGGGGATGGCGAGCTCTCCCGGCCCCGGGGTATTCACCTTGTCATGATTGCCCGGATTCCTCGCCGAGAAGCCAGCAGGGATGAAGCGATTAACGATCGTGTTGAACTCATCCAGGGTGAGGGTGCAGGAAGGGAAAAGATGCTTTCGGAATGCTTCTGCGCAATGAGCGCGACCCTCGTTCTCGCCCGACATTTGGGTTTGTGAGTGAAGGAGAGAGCTTTCGAGAAGTAGAGACGGAAGCAAGATGGCGAGAGCAATGGAAGGGAGTTAAGGTTCCGGATCGGAGAAGTAAATGCGGTTGGTGGACTTCTCTATTTATAGGGAACCGTGATCATTACGGCGCCGTCCGATAGAGAGAGAAAGTAGTGGCGAAGTACAGCTGTCACGATCTGGGCCAGCGACGCCTCGATCCCCCCCCCCTCGGGATAACAGCGAGAAACACCCGCGTCTAATTGGCGCAAGCATCCTAGTTTTGACGCGAGAATCCCTGTTGCGGCACAAGCATCCTATCTCGCGCCATCGTGTCTAATTGGCGCGAGCACCCTAGTTCTGACACGTATTCTTAAGATCGCAGCACAAGATAAGAAGATATGGATAATGACACGCTCTCGCCAGAGAGAGCTGAATAAAATTAATAATAATCGTTATTACAAACAAACATAGGGGTACATTGCCTGAAGGGAAGGCTAAATAGAGAGAGAATGCGAGATCTAGGGAACTAGTAGGGTTCCCAGCGCCATCGACCTCGTTCCCTCAGCCTGGTCCTTGGAGGCGCCAGCGGATTGAAATAGGATGACAGGGTGGTACACCCTAGGTTAATCCGCCGAGCTTGATCCCAGATCTGCGCGATGCATCTCCCTGGCTAAGACTCGGCAGTGGGCCCTCCCGGCCGATCAGCCTCGCCCAAGAAGAAATCTCGCTCCAGAGCTTCCAGCCTCTGCTCCACAGACTCACAGAATGCTCTTGCCGCGGCAGCATGGGCACGATCTCGCTGGATAAGCTTGGACGAAATGGCCGAGATCTTCCTCCTTCGCCCCTTCGCGTTCTCGATGCCGTTCAGGGTTTCCTCTATCTCGCCAGACGAAGGGAGGGGGAGCCCTCGCCATCATCATCATCATCTTCTTCTTCTCCCTACTCGTTGGCTCCCGACCGCGAGCTGGGATCCCCTACAAAAAGAGCGCCCAAGGATTTGTTTAAGGCGTAACGATTAGCCGACAAGAACGTCTCGCGTACGTACCTGCAGTCCGGCGAGAACCGTCGACTGACGCCGGACGAGAAGGCCCCCCCCATCGGTTCCATAAAGAAGGTGAAGAGGCTTGCCCCGCCCCGGGCGGAATTACTTGCGCACGATGATCCCGGCCTGGCCGGAAGCATGGGGGGAGTTATCTTCTCTCAAAGGATGATCGGCATCCTTGGGAGCGGCAGTCCAACAGTTCTCGCCTCATCTTCTCAGGTGATGAGGCCTGGGTCAGCGGAAGCTGTCACTGCGAGAAGACAGTTCAGAAGAGAAATGGCATGATTGAAGCATTGAGAAATGACAGAAAGTGTACCTATCGTCCTGGTCTCGACCGGAGGAATTACCCCCGAAACCCGCGTTTGATCCTCAGGAGGATGAGCTAACAAGTTCGGGGGAGTCGGCGGGGACCCGACGCCGTCATTAGGAGCAAACTCCTGCGAAAGGTCATGTTAGCTATTGGTCCTATAGCACGATCATCTCGGAAGGCGCGGTCGAAAGGCATACCTTTTGCAGGGAGGGGTCCCCCGCGAGATTTGGGGTAGGAGAGGGTGGATCCCTGTTCTCACGAGTAAGGTCTCGTCGGACCACCTTGGCTTTCCTCTTGTCTTTCTTCTTCTTCAGCTCGGAAGGACCAGTGGTGGAAGATTTCCTCGCTAGCCAGGGGGCCACCGCAGCACTATTGGCAAGAGCTCGCGCTTGGGCAACGGCTAACCGGTCTTGAAGGTCTTGCGAAAGTGGCTTGACAGCGCGTTTAGCATACATGGTGGCCTCGCGCAAAAAATCCAGGCGAGAGCTCGGTCAGGAAACAGTGGTTCAGAGGCAAGGCTTATGGTCGCCTGTCCAGCACGTATTTATAGCCGAAGTAGGGCCCACCAACAGATTCCTTTGGCAGACAGACACGTGTCCAGCGAATAATTTGGGGTTGGACTTGTCTTGTCGAGCGCAGGGCTAGCTCGAAAAGAGCGGGGATTGTGTACAACCCCATATTCGCTGGGTAGGACCCAAAAGACTAAGACTTCAGTGGTCAGGGTTGGGCTAGTCCCGGGTTAGCCCTAGGGCAGACTGGCAGAGTTCTCGCCCTTAAGGAGCTCCCGCCTATTAGTAGGCGAGATCGTTCGCGCCGGGACTCGGGTCTTCAGGTCAGCTTTAGGCTTCGGGACAGGAGAGCTCCCGCCCGGAAGGAACTCTCCCTGGGGGCGGGCGAGAGGGCGTTGAGTGAGCTTCACTCACTCAACGCCACATTCAGCAGCAAAGGGCGTTGAGTGAGCTCCACTCACTCAACGCCGCGTTCGGCAGCGGAGGGCGTTGAGTGAGCTTCACTCACTCAACGCCGTGGTTAGTTGAGGGCGTTGAGTGAGCTCCACTCACTCAACGCCGTGGTTAGTAGTGAAGGCGTGGAGTGAGCTTCACTCACTCAGCGCCACGCCCAGCGGCAATGACATCAAGACCACCGAGAGCGAGAACCCTCTTGGCGGGAGATCTCGGCAAGATGAGCCCAGCTGGGGCTCAGCGAGAGCCTTCTCGCCCGGGGTTCTCGCCAAGCAGGTCCATGTGGTGGGGCCCGGCGTCCAGGAAAAGATTATTTTATTATCCCCGGGTAAAATTACCTATATGCCCCCGGGTTGACAGCGGGATTTGGCTATTGGCAGACCCATCAGGGGTATTTCAGTATTTTCGGGTCAAGGGAAGACTATAAATAGACCCATAAGGGCTCTTTGGAAAGCAGGCTTTTCATTATTCTACAACTCTAGTGCTTTCTGAAGAGCTCCCAGCCCAGCATTTGGCTTTGGAGGGGAAGCTCTCAGGGATCTTCCGGGTGTGAGGTGGGACCTCCCTGCTGAGGCTTTGGGTCGGTCTTGGGACCTTAGCAACCAGTCAAGGGTCAAGGTTCGAGAGAAGTAGGCGTCGGCTGCACCCTGGTTTGTGAACATTCGTTGAGATCATTTTTGGCTTCAACAGTTGCCTTGGTCGTTGCAGTGCTGATTCATTCTGGATGGCATACAACACATTGGTGCGAGAAGTGTTGAGGGGAGTATAATTTCTAGGAGGATCTCTCTGGAAATCTCGCTTGCGCTGTCCGTTCCGATGCTCCCCAGGGAATCTTCCCTCCTGACTTTGAGGGGTTGGCTCTTTGTCTCTCTTTCTTTTTAGTACCCCTTCAAACTGTCGTCGATGAGCTTCAATAGCCTCATCCGCGGCTATCTGTGCTTCAACTTTGTGTACCAGATCTGGATAATTGGGGACGGTTTCCCTCATAAGCGCGGAGTAGAAACCGCTAGGGCGGAGACCTCCCAGGAATACTCCTCGCAGGAGTTCGGGGTCGACTCCTGGGATTTGGCGGGCTTCTGCGGTGAAACGTCGGAAGAACTCCTTGAGGGTCTCTCCTTTGTTTTGGCGGATTCCAGAGAGATGTGATGGATCGCGAACGACCCTTCGGTTGGCTATGAATTGGTCGGAGAATTGTCTGGTCAGTTCGGCGAAGCTGGTAACGGTGCATGCTCTTAGGGAGTGAAACCACGTCCTAGCCTGCCCTTTGAGGGTGGTTGGGAATACTTGACATAGCAACGAATCGGAGGCATGGAAGATCCTCATGATAGTGGTAAAATGATTAACGTGCTCAAGTGGATCGTCTGTTCCGTCGAATGTTTCGATGTTTGGGAGTTTGAATCCCTGCGGGATCGGATGGTCGAGGATTTAGGGGGCCAAGGGGGAGCCATGGTTGAGCGGATGATGCGGGCGAAAATCCCTCCTTGCGACTTGACGGTACTCTTCAGCAACGACCTCCCTGATTTCTTCACGGGTGAGGAGAGGACGGATGTGTGCGTCGTTAACTAGATTGTGGGGGCGCTCCGCCCTTGCTCCCCTTGGATGGGGATGAGTCGAGCTGGCGGCGTCAGAGTAATCTTCGAGCTCTTCTTGCCCTTCAGGGGCTTCCTGATTCCTTTGTGAATTGAGTGGCGGAGGATTGCTAGCTGGCGGCGGTGATCTTGGTGGAGCTGGAGGTGCTCTTAGGTTCTGAAGTACTGTGAGCATCTCGGTCTGCTGTTCTTCCATTTGGCGAACACGCCCCTCCAAGGCGGTGACGGGGGCGAGGACTGCTTCAGCGGTCTGTGGCACGCCCACCAGAGAGTGAGAACGTGCTGGCTCAGTGGGTCCGCCAAGTGCGGAGCCTTCGACAGTGCGGGCACTTCTCTTAGCCATTGCGGTTGCAGGGATGGTGAACTTGTTCTGTGAGGAATGCTGGGAATGTTTCCCACAGACGGCGCCAAACTATTGCGGACTGACTCGATGCCCGGGTCGGACCGAATAATCTTGGATCGTCTTAGCTCGCGGAGCGGCCGAGCGCGCACACAGTCAGTTGAAAAGGGGAAATGTACACGAGGAGTTTTAGCATGGAAAACCCTTAAACCGGGTGAAAAACCACGTGACCGGTTCGGTGCCGGTCAAAATCCACTAGATTGCTAAAGGTTACAATATGATCAGTGAATCGGGGCGACAGGCCGCTCCCGTTACAATCTTGAGAGGAGAGAAGGTTACTGTAGCTGTTGGCGGGCAACAGACTGCCCCGCCAACGTGACTTGAACGGTGGAACGTGCGGGATGCTTCGGGCGCGTGCGCTCGGAGGCAGCGCGTGCTCGTGGGCTACCACTGTCTTCTTCGCTCGGCTTCCTCTTGCTTTGGGGTGCTTCCTTCCTGACGGCGCGTTGATGGGGTGCTAATAGCCAATGACGGGTGATGATAGCCGCTGGTGACGCTAAGGGTCGCTGGTGGCCGCTGGAGGTCGCTGGAGGTCGCGGGTGGCCGCCGGTGGTTGGCGGCGAGAGGTGGCCGCTGGTGGTTGGCGGCGAGAGGTGGTCGCTGGTGGTTGGCGGCGAGAGGCGGTCGCCACGAAGGAGGAGACGGGAGAGCTCCCACCTGAGGAAGAAGGAGAATCGTAGGAGAAAACAGAATATCAAATGAGGAGCCCCTGGGGTCCTTTTATAGGCTCAAGGGGGAAGTTATGGCGGGCCCCACCACTAACGTAGTGGGTTAGTGGGTGGTTTCGCCTCGATCGGACGGCCGGAGGGGCTTCCTCCTCGATCGGACGGCGGGGATGCCTTCCCGACGGTGGGCCGCCCAGATGGCGGCGACGACGAGGGGGAGGCCGGTCATGGCCGCGGCCGGTCATGGCCGCGGCCGGCCATGGCCGCGGCCGGCCATGGCCGCGTCCGGCCATGGCCGCGGCCATGGCGGCCATGGCCGCGGACGGCCATGGCTGTGGCCGCGGACGGCCATGGCCGCGGACGGCCATGGCGCGGCCATGCCCGAGGCCGGCCATGGCCGGCCGCGGCGGCGGCCGGACGCGGCCAGACGCGGCCGTGGTTGGACAGGGCCGGGGAGGGCCGGCCGCCGGCGGGGGTTCCTCCTCTCGCCGGCGGCGGTTCCTCCCGTGAGGGGCGGAAACAGGACCCGCGCCCATGATCTCCATGAGAGATCATGGGGGGTAAGGGGGGCCCACCCACTTCCTTTTAGTGGAGATCATGGGGGGTCTCTTGACTCCTATAAATTAAGGTGGAACCCATCATATATATATATAAAACTTATGAAAATGAAAGTTATAGAAAATAGAAAAGAGCTGTTATGAACCCCAGGAATCATAACATCATCCTTCTCAAAACGCAACTTTTCACCCAAGACGTGACATTATCTCACGACATTCTAGCTCTTCGACAACAAAAAATATCCACTATCAATTTCAAGAATCGATGGACAAAACTTGTTGACAATACATCTAAGGGTCTATTCGTTTCAAAGACATTGATATTGAAGTATTTTCAATCCAATATTAATACACATGAAAAATGACATTGAGTTTAAATCCAATTCTTTTGTTCGGCCGCATGATACTTTTCTGTCATAGAAATTGACATTAATCACTTTTTATTATTCGTTTGCAGAAAGGTTTTCAATCATAAGAATTGACATTGGTCAATGCTCTGAATAAAAAATAGCATACGCGGATTTTTTGCTCGACATCAATTTTATCGTCTGTGTACAACCCCGTGTTCGCCGAAGGGGATCAGGCAACCAGGCGGGCCGCCCCCGATCTGCGCATCAAAGGGTTGCCCTAGCGAGCCAGCCTGGCTCGCACCCTCCTAGGCGGGTTGGCTCGCGCCCTCCTAGGCGGGCCGTCCTCTGGCCCGCGCCCTCCCAGCGAGCCAGCCCTGCCCGCGCCTATTTTGGCGGGCCAGCCCCGCCCGCCTATCCTAGGCGGGTCGGCCCGAGCCCTCCCGGCGAGCCGGCCCCGGCCCGCGCCTCACGCCGACTGGAAGCATTGAAGGGCTACTCGCCCGATCCCCAATGGGGAGGATTTCTTACTGTCTCACCCCATTGGCCTGCCCCTAGCCGGTCAAAATAGTGAGGTCTCGCTGTTGGCAGACCCAGGTGGGCTGCATATAGCTGTTCAGAACAGCGGAGTTTGGCTGTTGGCAAGCCAACCCGAGGAGCTTTTAGTAATTTCAAGGCAGCAGAGGTTAGTTATTTACAGGCCATCTTCAAAATCCTATAAATAGGACTCAAGGGGTACCTCAGGAGGCAAGACTTACTTACTCCCCAGTCTTCTAGCACTTTCTGAGGTACCTTAGCCCGACATTTGGCTAAGGAGGGGAAGCGCTCAGTGATCTTCCGGGTTTGTGGTGGGACCTCCGAGCCGGGCCCTTGGTCTAGTCCTTTGCTCTCTTTTCCTTGTTGTTTTTCTTGCAGGAGCGAAGTAGGTGCGCGACCACCCCTTCCCCAAGGGTGAACTCCACAAGAGACCGTTTTTCGGTTTCAACAGTCCGGACTCAATTTTTTCGTCATGAAGCGAGTTTTTGCCCGGACTAAAATTTTTCAGGTCGAAAGCGAAATTTTCCGCTCGAATGCGCTTTTTTTGCCGAGAAGCCATTTTTTTGCACGGACACGATTTTTCTACTCGGACGCAATTTTTTCACTCGGACGCTACTTTTTTGCCCGGATGCGACTTTTAATCCCGGACGCGACTTTGTTCGCCCGGACGCGATTTTTTCGCCCGGACGCGACTTTTTCGCCCGGACGCGATTTTTTTCGCTCAGACGTGTTTTTTTCGCCCCGACGCGTTTTTTCATCTGTGGGCCATTACTTCGTCCGAGCACGATTTTTTCCCCCGGGCATGATTTTTTCGCTTTGGCGCGATTTTTACGCCCGAGTGCGATTTTTTCGCCCGGACGCAACTTTTTCACCCGGACACAACTTTTTCGCCCGGACGCGATATTTTCCGTTTGGACGCAATTTTTTCGCCCGGACGAGATTTTTTCGCCCTGACGCAATTTTTTTGCCCTGACACGATTTTTTCTCTCTGACGCAATTTTTTTGCCCCGACGCGCTTTTTTCGCCCCAACATGAAAAAATTGTGTCCGGGCGAAAAAAAGCGCATCTGGGCAAAAAAAATTATGTTCGGGCGAAGAAATCGCGTCCGGGCGAAGAAATCGCATCCAGGCGAAGAAATTGTGTCCGGGCGAAAAAAAAGCGCATCTGGGCAAAAAAATTATGTCCGGGCGAAGAAATCGCGTCCAGGCGAAGATTCGCGTCGGGGCAAAGAATCGCGCGGCCGCAAAAAAATCGCGTCCGACCAAAGAAATCGCGTCCGTTCGAAAAATTCGCGTTCGAGCGAAAAAATTGAAAAAACGCGTTCGGGCGAAAAAAGAGCACCCGGGCGAAGAAATTGCTCACGGGCGAAGAATAGCGTCCGGGTAAAGAAAATGCCCACGGGTGAAAAAAACGCGTCAGGGCGAAAAAATCATGCCCGGTCGAAAAAATTTACTCCCGAGCGAAAAAACGAGTCGGGGCAAAAAAATCGCGTCGGGGCGAAAAAATCGCGCCCGGGACAAAAAAATCGCCCCCTGGGTGAAAAAATCGCGTTCGGCGAAAAAAGCGCGGCCGGGCGAAAAAAACGAGCTCGGGCGAAAAAAGAGCCGGGGCGAAAAAAGCACGCTCGGGCAAAAAAAGCGCGCCCGAGCGAAAAAATCGCGTGCAGGAGAAAAATTCGCGTCCTGGTCAAAAAATCGGGTCGGTGAAAAAAAGTCTCGTCCAGGCGAAAAAATCGTGTTCCGTGCGAAAAATCGAATTCACGCATAAAAAATTACTCTTCTTTTGAAAAGCCGATGTTAGCAATCTCAATATCCACACTTAGAGATAGACATTGAACCAATGAGTTTTTAGTTTTTAGTGAATATCAACGACTTTCCACCAGAGAGCCAATTCCACTCTACAATTGTTTAAACGAACAAAGGAAATGACTTTTATTTTTTCAAATCCAATACTTTAATAAGAAAACCATCACAGAAAAGAAACCTGCTAATTAACCACCATAAGAAAACCATCACATTCAATCCGAATCTCCAGTAGATTCAAAGGACGAAAAAGTAGTAATGGACAGTGCACTAAAAACCCCCCCTATAAAAGCATCGTTTGTAGAAGAACAATAATATTAACATGAACAGAAAAGAAACCTGCTCCAGTGAAGAAGAAACTGGAAGAAAGTACCCTATTAGATATATATATATATATACTCAAGAAATGCATCAAAGTTACGCGGTTATAGAGGCTGGCCATTCACCGGCCTTCCTGTGAAGCGAAAATTTCGGCGAACCCAGCGGGCTTCTCAGGGATGCTTCCTTTGCTGTCAGTAACATTTAGGGAGGATGAACTTTGGCAATCAGCATCCTGCCACCCCTTCACCATTTGCAGAAGAGGCTGGCTGAGTTCAATGCCAAAAGTCTCATCAGGATCATGTTCTCCTGGCTTCCATTTCTGAACCATAGAGGAAAGGACGCTGACAGAATATCCCATCTCCGGCCGTTGGCTGGGTTCCCGTGCCGTGCAGTGGCCCAGGAGCTCGACGACTTTGCATATGGACTGAAAGGTCTCCTCGTTCGATGCATCGATCTGATTGTCGACGGCATCCTTTATCATCTCCCGGTCCCACTTCTTGTTATAAAACCAAGAGACGAGGTATTGCTGCTCGTCGGCGCGACTCTCATCGATAACCATTAAGCCAGTCACTAGTTCCAAGAGCACCACTCCGAAACTAAACACATCGGCCTTTGTCGTGATTTTCCCGGTCACTGCAGAAGAAAAGATGGGATAATAACATTTCTGTATGATGAAGGAAAAATGCGAGAGAACGATGACAAGTAGAGTAAAAATAAAGGCAATGAGATCAAAGATCCTCATCCCCTTTTGTGAGGTGATAGTGTACAAACTAAATACCAAAAAGTAACACCAAACTCCAAAATAGAGAAGATATTTGACAGAGCAAATATATGCAGAACCATGGAAAGCATGATGATAAAATCTCTAGATAATCAATTCAGCATGGTTGCCTCATTCTGATTATGTGTTTACAAAATGCAGAAAACAAGATTCTCCGGGTTCAATTAGGCTCCGTTTGGGGCGACTTATTTTCACCGGTCAAGCAGTTACGACCGCATGAACCGGACCATAATTAAGGCCTGATTCATGCGGTCGTAACCGCTTGACATGTGAAAATAAATTCTCCCAAACGGAACCTTAATCCCCAACAAAAAAATAGAGTGAAGACACCACAACAGCCAGTTGATGACACTTTCAAAAAACAAAATCTTTTCCCATTAAATATATATATTTTAAATTCCTTGAGTTGTTAATTTTCTTTGTTTTAGTTTAGGAAAAAAATAATAATAGAATAATTTGATGGTTGTGATGATTTTGATGGTGTCAGCACTAAAATATAAGTCTTCCCTTAATATATAATATAGATAAATGCATCTCTAGTATATTTCCAAAAGAGTCGTGGCTCGTTTCTAGCATATTTTCCAAAAGAATCGTGGCTCTCTATAACAAAGAAACTACTGGCTAAAGAAAACAATGAAAAAAAAACATCTATTTAGTAAAGAATTACCCGCATATTCCGGAGCGAGATAACCGAAAGTCCCCGCAACCCTAGTCGCCATTGATTGGTTACCATCAGGCGCAAGTTTTACCAATCCAAAATCGGCAACTTTAGCATGAAAATCATCACCAAGAAGTATATTAGATGATTTCAAGTCTCTATGAATATATCCTTGATTCTGAGCCAAGCTGTGGAGATACTCCATAGCTCTGGCTACATCTAGTGCAATATTAAGTCTCTTCTTCCAGGATAATGGGGTCAACCCGAGTTCTTTCCATCTGAAAAGATGCCTGCTTAGAGCACCCTGAGACATGTATTCATAAACTAAAAGCTTCTCATTTCCTTCAATAGCATAGCCCATCAGAGACACTAAATTCCGGTGCCTAACTTTCGATAAAACCGAAATTTCGGCATGAAACTCATTAAAACTTTGACTGGACATTAAGTTAAATTCCATTCTCTTCACTGCTATCACTGAGCCGTCTTCTAATTTGCCTTTGTACACTATCCCAAAACCACCGCGCCCAAGCTCATTCTCTGCGGAGAAGTTCATCGTCGCACTACGCAGAACTTGAACGGATATTACCAAATTCCCTGATTCCATAACGGACCTGCTTGTGCGGCTGCCAATGCTGCTCTGGAAGTCGCTGTTCGTTGTGGTATAGTTTGAATTAGTGTCGAGTACAGAGACTTTAACTAAGTTACAATTCGACGGATCTGTAGGATGCACGACAACAGGAATTGGGGATGGATGCGACTGTTTCTTCTTCCAGAGAATATATATTAGCAGGCCAACTATTAATATGATCAAGACACTGATGATAATCGGAACAATAACTACTAAAGGTTTCACCTTTTTGGAACCAGAGGAACCATTATGTGAAGGAGAGGAGGGAACATGTCCCGACGAATCACCTGGTGGTGAAATTTGTGGGCTGCCTGGGAACACTGGCGTGCCCGGAACAACTGGGGTGTCTGGAACACCTGGGGTGTCTGGAACACCTGGGGCTCCTGGATGTTGAATTTGCGGATTATTATCGACAAAAAGTTTGACACTTTTACTGAAATTTGGAACTGGAGGAACTAGATTGTTTGAAGATAGATTCAGGAGCTTCAATGACTGCAAGCTTGTCAGCTCTGAAGGAATCGTTCCGTTCAAATGGTTTCCCTGGAGATTAACACTAACAAGGTTGCTCAATTTGGCTAGAGAACTGCTTATTGTGCCATTTAGATTGAAATTTGGTAAATTAATGGTAGAAACAGTTGTGGAGGAGCATGAAATGCCAAGCCAACCGTTGCAAGGATCATTCCCAGACCAAGACTTGGCTAGATTTATAGGCCAATTCACACTCTGGAGGAAATCCAGAAGTGCTGTAACTTCTGGAGCACAGAGTAGTCCTGGCACAACTTGGCAAGTGGGATTGTTCGCGTAGGAGAAATTCGCTATGTTGTTCTTCGGAATAGGGCCAACCAGCAAGTTATTATCCAATCGAAGCGACTGCAACTGTTTCAGGGAAGTTAAGCTTGCCGGAATTTCACCAACGAGCTTGTTGTTATTGACCCAGAGACCCTGGAGAGAGGTCAACTGCCCGATAGAACCGGGGATTGATCCGGTGAGCGAATTTCCATGGAGCCATGCTTCGTGAAGCATGGTCATTGAAGAAACGACATCGAGAGATCCAGAAATCTGGTCTCCTTTCTGTTCGTTGAGCCAAAGAATCTGCAAAGGCAATCCACCGTAGCTCACCGGAATCTCGCCGGAAAGCATGTTGTAAGACAACTGAAGAACGGCAAGGGATTGCATGACGCCAAGAAAATCCGGCAGAGGGCCGATGAGGTTGCAGCCGATGAGCGAAAGATTGGTCAGCTGCGCCGAATCTCCCAAACTCTTTGGCAGGCTCCAACCGCTCTCATTCAGCGGGTTATTCGAAAGAGAGACGACTTCAAGACTGGTTAGCCCGTCGAAGAAATCCCTAGGGATTGTATCGAACTGGTTTTCATCAAGAAATGCATACTGCAACTTCGACAATCCGCTGAATGACGGAAGCTTTCCTGAGAAATTGTTCCTCTGGAGGCCAAGATTGACAAGCTCAGTGAGCCGTTGAAGTCCTCCGGCAAGGTTCCGCTCAACCCTACATTCTGCACCTGGATCTGCGCCACTCTGTTGCCGGAGCAGTAGATCTTCGGCCACTTATTACCGCACGGATCGCCGTCGTCGGCTGGCCAGTTAAGCAGCTCCGGATTAGAAAGACCCTTCCTAATCTTTTCGAGTATAGCAACATCTCCGGCGTCAGTTATTCCCCCGGCAATCGGATTCCGGCAGCATATGAAGGCCAGCACAAGAAAAACAGCAAACCTAGCCAGGTACCTCATGATCGGAGATTCCTTCTATTGACATTGAGAAAATCGAAACTGCAATCAAAGAAAATCATAAAAACGAAAACAGTATGAGATCGCAAACCCTAAAATCAAAATCATCCGACCGGATGCACAAATCCGATAAAATTAACACGAAATCTAGCAGCATAAGGAATCTAGTGACGCCATGGAAGAAAGAGGAACGACAAAACAATACCCGGGGGATTCGCAGCGGATGCTAGGGCTGATGGCTTGATGAAGAAGGACTTCTAATTATACTGCCGAAATAAAAATAATCCATGCCCGTTTTGTAAGACGAGGAAGAAGATGAAAACATTGAAAAAAAAAAGGATAAAGCCCTTGCTGATCTTGATATTTGGGAAAGATGAATTTCGTGACAGCTATTAATATCCGAATATGTTTTTAATTAATTAATAAATTATATTTATTAATTGACTAAATTAACCGCTTTGCTGTATTTATGGAGACATAACCTTTTTTAAATACTTTGAAATTTTGAATACGCGGGTCAGATAGAGAGAGATTAAGGTGATGTAGAAATGAGTGCTCGGCATGTTATTATTCTTAAAGCGACTATGTCTTGTTTTTGTACTAATAATAATAATTTTAATTGGTCTTCAAATTAATTAATTAATTAATAATTGTAGAGGTTTTTTTTTGAAATAAGTTACTAAAATTTATTGAATGAGCTTCAAGATATAAATACTCGACTTTATTTTTAAAATGAGCATTACAGCAAAGTAAGGTACACTGTATTTTAAAAGAGCGCTGGTATTAGCAATGCTTTTTTTGACTATTCGCACTAACGGCTAATCGTAAACATAGATAAGGAGATTGGCTATACGCTAGCAGTTTTTTATTAGCAAAGTAAGGTACACTGTATTTTATTGCATTTATTGAGATTTAGTGTTCGACGACTGCATTCAGCAGGAGAGGAGGAGCTAAAAATATTTTCTGGATTGGATTTGAAAACATTATCGTCTCCGCACATTCAGGTGATTTCTTTCTAGTTTTTGTTGGGATTCGAAGCGGTGCTGTCGTGCAGAATACCTGATGCTGGCACAAGTAATAATAACAGAAAACACAAAGGCACAAAAAGAACACCAAAAATAACGTGGTTCCCGCTGAATGGGTACGTCCACGGGCGGAAATGGCAGTCACAATCTCATTCAACACAAAATACACAGTGTTACAAATGGGGATAAATTACCCATATACAAAATGAGATAAAAAAGTGACTCCCGGATACCTTGCGGCAAAACGGCCGAAGAAAGAGGAAGTTCCTCACGGCCAAGCACGGCGGCAACACAAACTCCGACGACGTCTCTACGACGACGGCGTCTTCCTCAAAAAACTGCAGCAAGCAGCAACCCCTTTCAAAACCCGGCGGCCTCCTCACCCGGAACAACGGCAACCGCCCCCCCTTCTCCAAACGGCCGCAAGGCCGGTGACCCTTCTCTCCTCCACGAATGGCCGGCGGTCCTCCAGCAGGAGGCGGCGAGAGAGAGAGAGAGAGAGAGAGAGGGCGAAGGAGACGGGAGAGCGGCAAGGGGGCGGGCGGCCGGCGGCGTCTCCTCCCGATGAAAACGAGAGAGAGAGAGAAAAACGGCGGAAGAAAGGGGGAGATGAATCGGGGACTACTCCTAGGGTTGCAGGAAATAGGTATATATAGGTTTAAATAATTAAACCAAATAAAATAACCTAAAAAAACGGAGCAGGCCGGTTCAGAATTCTGAAAGCAGTCAGAAATTGCGAGGTTGCAACCTCCTTTTCTGAGATTGCGACTTTTCTGCCAGAATTTGAAAATTGCAGAAATTCGCCCCGGAAAAATTTCCTTGCGCGCCCGGAGGTTTGGTACGGTGTTGGGGAGTTAATGGAGGCAAAAACCTAACAGTTTTCTGCTCGTGATTTAGGTTGCTAGTGAAATTCTACTGTTTGGAAAGAGACACAATGTCAAAGAGAAATTCTCTTGTTCCGATGATCAAGTTGGAAAAATTCTCCAACTCAAAATTCAGTGTCTGGAAGTGAAACACGTGGTTTGGCATGAAGTATTTGAACATCTTTTACACCATACAGTCCGACTTTGAATCCTATAAAAGAGGAGAATATAAGGAACACAGCATCAACGACGAAGATTTTTGTCGTGGTTACCTGTTCAATTGTCTTTCTAACAGACTAGTAGAGAGACGTACAACAAGATGAAAACTGTAAAGAAATTTTGAGATGCTCTGGAGGAGCAGTTCAGAGAGGAAGAGAACGTGTGAAAAATGCACCTGGTGGACAAGTTCATGGTTTTTACCTTCACTGAAGACAAGGATATACTTCTTGAGGTTGCAGATTTTGAGTCTCTCGTGAACAAGCTGAATAGTGAGAACATCCCTATGTCAGATGGGTTTGTTGCAAGTGCCATTATTTTTAAGTTCTCATCGGCATGGTACTCATTTAAGACGGATATATATCAGAAAAAAACGCAGGTTAGCCTGAAAGATCTGAAACGTTTCATCTGCATTGAAAACGAGAACCAGACTAGGCACGCTATAGAGACGGTTAGTAAGCAGAAGTCTGTTGCTAACATAATTATGCATCCTAAACGAAAATCCTAAGCCTAAAAAGACTAAACCACCCACTAGTGCACCCGTAGTTGCTGACACTAGCAGGAAAATTAAAAAATTTAAAGACAAGTGCTACAACTGCAATAAGTTGGGTCACTATGCTTCTAAGTGCAATCAACCCAAAAGAAGAGAATCCAACACACCTAAGAATGATAAAAAAGCAAAAATGCTTTACCAGACTGCACATGCCGACTTTGTTGTCATTATTAGAAAAGGGAAGACCAGTACTGAGTGGTGACTAAATTCAGGTGCTACATGTGATGGCGTCGTCCCGCCAAGGAATGAAGATATCCGCCGCTACAACCTCCGCTCGCGACCGCATCGCCACAACAATCAAGAGAACAAAGATGTTGGCCGCTACGGTAACACCCATATCCGCCATATGGCATATAGCAGTAGTCCAGCCGGGGCCCGATGCCATATACTACAAACAGACCGAAAGGTTACTAAATGAAACCATCCAACCAAAAATAACGCGTCCTACACAGAGCACACTCTAGCGGAAGTATGTTAAAGGTTGAAGAGTAAAGAACCCAAATCACAGCATGAATGTCCACTAAAACCCAAATTAGGAATGACAGTACAAATACACAAAATAGTTGGCCTTATGACCTTCAAGAGTTCACTTAAAAAATAAATGTCTTCCATACATCGACACGCAGGTCGGTCACACATGAGCATAAAGAGTAAACATTCGTTTTGGCCTTCAAGGGCCGGCTCAGCAACAAGGGCTTCAGCCCGTTACTTGCCACTAGGCTCCGCAATACCTACAAACAACATTCCACCGCAGTAGTGGCAAACAAAAGCAACGGTCAGCTAAAGTTGACCAAAATATAACGACATCACCCCTTACTTGGGGTGGCGGTGCACCTTCCCTGCATTTTATTAGCTTAGCCAAACATTATAGTGAAAGTACCAATGAAGTCGATAAGCCGCTTCCTCAAGCATGGTCTGCTCTCGCTCCCACGAAAGCCCCTCCCGACCGCAGTTGTCCCAACGGGCTTTGACCATCCTGATGTCTTTGTTACGAAGTCGCTTGACTTCAAAGTCCTCAATGTGAACGGGCTTGACCTTCGTCGTCAACCCATTATAAACAGGTACATGATCGGTCGCAATCACTTGCGAAGGCTCTTGCACCGCCTTCTGCAACACCGATATATAAAATATGTCGTATAGACCACTCAATTCCACTGTTAACTTCAGTCGATAAGCCGCTTCACCAACTCGCTCTAGTATCTCAAACGGTCCAAGGTACATCAGACTCAACTTCTTCAAGCATCGTACCCGTGAGACACCCTTGAACGACTTAATTTTCAAATATACCCAGTCGCCAACAACGAACTCAACGTTCTTATGTTTGGCATTATAGTATTTAGCCTGCCTGTCCTGAGCGATCAGCAATCGTTCTCGTATTGTTTATACCAACGAAGTGACATCTTCCACTTCTTGTCGTTTGTACAGCTTCGACTCACCTGTCTCCAACCATGACAACGGCATGCGATATTTTCTACCGTATAGGGCCTCAAAGGGTGTCATTTGAATACTCGCTTGGTAGCTGTTGTTATAAGCAAACTCCACCATGTACAGGTAATCTTCCCACCGCTTTCCGAAATCCAGGATGCACATGCAAAGCATGTCCTCCATCGTCCTGTTGACCCTCTCGCGTCTTGACCATCTGTCTGCGGATGAAAGGCCGTGCTGAAACTCAGCTTGGTTAATAATAATTGATGCACTAACCTCCAGGCTTCTGACACTCCGTCCGTCATCAACAAGGCGCACGTTTGACACTTCGCCACATAAAGTGCTACGTCCTTTTTAAGTCTTGGCTATAACATCCTGACTTTTATTGGGCCACAAGAGCCCTAATGGGCCCAACAAAAGTGGCCTGAACCCTACCCATGACCCGGTGGGAGGTAACCCTAGGCAGGAAATAGAGCTAGAGAACTCAGAATTGAGTTCTGTCAGTTCTTGTGACCTCGTATAGTCAATACGAGCGCATCAGAATTCGTTCAGTTGAACCCCGAGGTCATATAGTTGATGTGATCATTCCTCGTAAAACGCAATGAGAGCAAGATTTTGGATATCGAGCTAGAGAACTCCAAATTGAGTTCTGTCAATTCCTGTGACCTCATATCACCTAGACGGTGCATCGGAACCCGTCGTGTCACAATCCGAGATCTAACGACAGATTTAAACACTCTTGACCGTTTTAGCACGCCGCGACGCGCAAATTTCGGACTTTCGCCAAACGGACTCTGATTCAACCCAAGTCAGTGATGTTGGACTCGTGTGGTCAATATGAAGTCAACGAAAGTCGTCACAGTCAATTTCGACAACAATCGGTCAACCCGAGGTCAAATCAAGCATAGTCATGCATCGAAAAGCGTGCGCACACACCAATTGTGATAGGACACCCGAACTTTGACCTGATCCCAATGATTTGGACTCACTTTGACCCACATGGGGGACCCACCCCATGGTTGACTTGGTCAAACCCCCTAGAACCCCATTTTTGGTGATTTTTCCTAAGGAGGAGCGCATCCCCTCTCCATGAATGGATATGGCCTTACTTCCCCTCATCCCTTGGGCCACCCAAAACCAGACCCTTAATGATAAATGGGCCATGGGTACGGAAAGCCCAACCTTTCCCTTCCCCTCCCCTCCCTCCCCTTCTCTCCTTAGGACCCAAGCCCATACCCACCCTCTTCCCCCCCCCTGCTCTTGCTGACATTTAGGTACCCTATGGAACTCTTCCTTTTCCCCCCTTGGAATGGGGAGGGCCAGGAAGGAGTGCCTCCAAAAGGTGCCCACATCTGTCCTTAGACAGATGGCGGGAGGGAAGGACCCTCCCTCCCCCTCCCCCCC